>QODF01000206.1:2362937-2705907 GCA_024372805.1 Oostethus manadensis | reverse complement strand
TGGAGCTGGAAAAGGTCGCCGGAAACCGAGAAGACTTCCCTACTGAAACTGCTGCCCCAGCGACCCGGACCCGGATAAACGGAAGAAAATGGAATGGAATGGTTCTAAGTGTGCACAACAGACAATGAGGCAGGTTTATCTGCATCAGATATGTTTAATTTAAAAACTGTATTAATTTTAAAAAAGAACAGGACAAGAAATAGTAAATAGTAATAGTAATAGCAATGAAAATGTAATTTTTGTATCGAAAAAATATCAAACGTGACAAGTCAAACTGTACTGTGAATTTCCTGTAGAGCTGCACCCCTAATAAATACAGTATCCTGTATAACATTTCTGAATTGATCTTTAATTGAAAGCTATATGCTTATGGATCCTGATATTGATAGATATTAAAATCGAGGACTTTGACCACTTGAATTGTACAAGTGTAATTGTGATGTACTGTGATTTAATGTAACACAGTTAAACACATTCAAAATAATCTATATGAAATTCAGGCTAATGTAGAGTGGATGACTGGGATGTATTTAATGCATGTACACAACCTGTTGGTTTTGTGATTCCGTACTGCGGGCCAAAGAATGGGTTTCTTCCCCAGATATTTTGGCAGGCTTGTCCGGTATCACCATTGGGCATGTCTGGATGTTTTCACCAGAGGAGTTGTGTCCAGGCTCATATTGGCTGTAGGTGGTAGTATGAAAATTCAAAAAAATATTCAACAGAAGTTGTTTTGTTAGTAGTTCATTTGGACTGAGTTCCGTGCTTCATAATTAGGAACATAAATGTTCTCATTGACGCTGTTTTGTATAAAAGAAAGTAACAACTACAAACCTGTGGGTAGCCTCAGTATCATCATCCTTCCCTTGTCCCTTGAAACGTCTCTCAAGCTGACTATCAAAGGAAATAGAGCCACTGGAGTCCATACTGTAAGGAGAATGGGAAGACAACAGCAAACAGGAAACATTAATAGATACATAATAAACCTTAAAGGAAAACTGCACTTTTTGGGGGGAATTTTGCCCATCATCCAGAAACCTCAAACATGAACACACTTCTTTCTCCTTTCTGAGCGTTCTAAAGAGAAAACCTGCTAAAAAAACAGGTATACTGTGGGAGCTAACAATGCATGAAACGAGACACACTTATTTCGACAATAAAGCCCTAAATAAAAAAAAACAAAAAAAAAAAACAATGTTCTATTTATATGAGTGACCTCTATATAAACCAATCTACAGTGACACTGTTATTGTAGCAGCTAACACAAATAACTAGTTTTCTTGCGCAATGACACAACACCTCACACCACTAACGAGAGGTAAGATCACTTTACAACAATGCGATAGGACACTAATCTGTACTGACTAGGAAAGAAGAACAGGCTCATGATCAACCATAAAGTATTAGCCCACTTTTCGTGTTTTGTTGAAACACGACTAGACGAACCGTGTTGTGATATCAAGCGCTATGTGCTCCATGTATCAGAATCAATATGATGGTGACTTACTCGATGGACAGTTGTCAGTCTGGTCCAGCTGGTCTGGGGTGTCTTTTCAAGTTTATTGTGGGTAGGTGGAAAAAAGTTTCAATCACTGCAGGTTTTGTTACTGCTAACAGATTTTCGTTCGTTGCCATATCAATAATAACACTATATGCCATATTTCTGTCGGCATGGCTTGGCAAGCTCCACATTTACACCACCAAGATCTGGCGATGTAATGACTTGCCCACTCATCTGCAACAAAGTTTCACTCACTCTTCTTGAGGGCTTAGTGTTTAAATCCTGTAGCTCATCCTCCATATATTAAGGCTCAGAAAGATAAGGTTCTGGATCCTCGATTGTCCAAAAGTAGGCGGTGGCTCAAAGAGTCTACCATGATTACTACTTGCAAACAGACACATCCTTTCAATGCCACTATTGTTCACTGAAGTAGCAGTAGTTCCTATCAATGGGCTCTGTAAAATCAATAAGCCCAGGAAATAGGTTCCGGTAATGTTGAAAATGATCAAAAATGGGTAAAATACTGTAAGTATTACGTAATGTCATGAATGTACTGTACATGTCACTGCATGGGCACAGCATGTATATACAATAAAACGTTGGAGGTTTTTTTTAGACGGCTTTATAGTCGTCCCCCTCCGTGAATCACCACCTTATTGCGGTGGAGGGGTTTGAGTGATCCGAGTGATCCTAGGAGCTATGTTGTCGGGGCCTTTATGCCCTTGGTAGGGTCTCCCAAGGCAAACAGGTTCTAGGTGACGAGCCAGACTAAGAGTGATTCAGAAGACCCCTATGAAAAAAATCAAGAGGAGTGACCGCACCTCGCCCGAACGTGGGATACCGGGGCCTCACCCTGGAGCCAGGCCTGGGGGAGAGGCTCGCATGCGAGCGCCTGGTGGCCAGGTCTTCACCCGTGGGACCTGGCCGGGCCTAGCCCGAAAAAGCCACACGGGAACTCCCCCCCGCAGACCCACCACCTGCGGGGGCAAGCATAAGGGTCCGGTGCTGTGTGATTTGGGCAGTGGTCGAGGGCGGGTGTCCGGGCGACCTGGTCTTTGGCGGCCAAATCTGGTTCTTGGGACATGGAATGTCACTTCTCTGGTGGGGAAGGAGCCCGAGCTTGTGGAAGAGGCGGAGAGTTTCCGATTAGATATAGTCGGACTCACCTCAACCCACAGTTTGGGCTCTGGAACCAAATTCCTTGAGAGGGGCTGGACCTTGTTCTTCTCTGGAGTTGCCGCAGGGGAGAGGCGGCGAGCTGGTGTGGGCTTATTGTTAGCCCCCCGGCTTGGTGCATCGAGAGGAGCCAGTTGAGGTGGCTCGAGTGTCTAGTCCGGATGCCTCCCGGGCGCCTCCCTGGTGAGGTGTTTCGGACATGCCCAGTCGGGAGAAGGCCCCCGGGAAGACCTAGGACACGCTGGAGGGACTATGTCTCACAGCTGGCCTGGGAATGCCTTGTGAATGCCGAGTGTCCTCCCGATGGAGCTGGAAGAGGTCGCTAGGGACCGGGAAGTCTGGACTTCCCTACTGAAGCTGCTGACCCCGCGAGTCGGACCCGGATAAGCGGAGGAAAATGGATGGATGGATGGATGGATGGATGGCTTTATAGTCAAATTAGGTGTGTCCCATGACATGCATTGTTAGCTCGCTCATGCTGTTTTTCTCTCATTAGAACACACTGAAAATTGAAGACATAGTCATAGTTTAACCAATTTTTTTTTCATACAGTGCTTTTCAAGATGCAAATGAATCCACTGTGTTCATGTTTCTGATAGTCATTTTAATAACAGGAAGTAAATAATAATAATAATGCTATCTTTATGTTAATGTTGGACCAATTAATTACGTTTTAAACTGGTGTAAAGCATGACTATGAGTATGGCTTGGTAGCATTTTTTCACCAACGTGTGAACAACAACAAACCTCTTGTCAGTATCCTCTTCATCCTCCACTCCTTCCCTACTGACATACATCTTTTGCTGACTGTCATAGCAGCCAAAACTGTCATTGTAAACAAAGTCCGACGGTACCTGCAGCACACAAAAACATATTTCTAAAAATGATAATAGTCTCAAAGGAGCACTTCTACAAATGCAACAAAAAATATCAAAGCATGGTGAAATATCTGAAAATCAAGGTCAAAAGTGCTGATATTTTACTAAAAAGTTTTTTTTAATTTTTACCAGGCACTTTAATCTTAGATCAGTGTATTTATCAAATAAAGATAAAAAGTAATTAGTGTTTCAAATTTTTCACTGCAAAAAAAGAATTCCAATATGTATAAATCTATATTGCAGCCATTTAACCTAGGTCTTACCCTAGTTACTTCTTCTTCATCATCCTGTTCATCAAATGTGTCAGCCACATATTGACTGCAGAGAAAATAAGAGAAGATTTAGCAGAAGCCGTTCTCTACATAAAACAGTATTTGTAAACACACATGTTTACAATGACAAGCCTAAGGACACTTTATAAAAATTATTTGAATCCCCTCATAATAACTTGAAAATGATGCATCCATTCTGTAGTCGGTTTATTCGATCTGCTTCCAAAAACGAGATTGTTTGCCATGAGCACGTGAACAACAAACCTCTTCTCCTCTTCTTCCTCCCTTTCCATGACATCCATCTTCTGCTGTCTGTTACCACCGAAACTGACAGTGTCTGACGGTACCTACAACAGACAAAGCAAAAGACAACATGTCAATTCACAATTAGACAACAATTACAAAGATCCATGTTGAGATTTAACACACAAGGTGTAATACCGTTAACAGAAACACAAAAACACCAATACAGAGTGGACGAGTAGCTCAGTGCAATCACCTCTAGCTGTGATAATTCAGGACTGCGGTCGTCAGAAGGTGACTCAGTTGCGGCCTCTGTTGGACTTCTTTCCATGCTACCTTCAGTACTACCCTAATGTTGCACACAAAAAATAGGTGTTTATCCTTTTTATGCTGTCAACACGGAAGTAAAAATAAAAAAAAACTCTTGCAGCAAAAAAATTAAAAAGCAATTGGACAGAACAACCATGTAGCTATTGGTGCCTTACACTGGTGCCAGCAGCCACAAGTGCTTGATATTGTGCAATCAACATCTTGTAAGTAATGCAGCGTCCTGACAGAGACTTTGCCGACCCCCAAAAGCCAACACTATCTCTGTTGCTGTCCATACCGTCACACAAGAGAGCGGGGTGCATACATGAACACTGGAAGCAGGTTGCCAAAACTGTTTATGCATGATCAATTTTTATTTGAACTGTGCAGAAAGTATGCACTTAAATGTAGTTGCAACAGGGCACAAGCCAGTGTCTTATTGTGCTAGTCCCAAGCCCGGATAAATACAGTACAGAGGGTTGTGTCAGGAAGGGCATCCGATGTAAAACTTTTGCCAAACCAAAACATGCGAATCAAACATGACTCCATACCGGATCGCTCGTGGCCCGGGTTAACAACGCCTGCCATCGGTGCAGTCCACTGACAGGGTGTCGGTGGAAATTGGAGTACTGTTGGTCAAAGAAGGAGAGGATAAAGGAGAGAGAAGAGGAATGCAAAGGGTGTAGGACTGAGAGTAGGGACTTTGAATGTTGGAACTATGACAGGAAAAGATAGAGAGTTAGTTGACATGATGTAGAGGAGGAAGGTAGACATATTGTGCATCCAGGAGACCAGGTGGAAAGGTAGCAAGGCTAGAAGCTTACGGGCAGGGTTCAATCAGTTCTATCATGATGTAGATAGGAAGCGAAATGGATTAGAAGTTCTTTTGAAGGAGGAGTTTGCTAGGAATGTCAGGGAGGTAAAAAGAGTGTCATATAGAGTGATGACCCTGAAGCTAGAAATCGAAGGTGTGATGCCAAATGTTGTCAGTGGGTATGCACCACAGGTAGAAAATGAGATAGAGGAGAAAGAGAAATTCTCGTCATATCTGGATGAAGTTATGCAGAACATCCCTAGAAGTGAGAGAGTTTAATATTGGTGCAGACCTCAATGAACATGTTGGTGCAGGAAACAGAAGATGAGGAGGCGATGGGCAAGTTTGGTATCCAGGAGAGGAACGTCAAAGGACAGATAGCGGTTGACTTTGCAAAAAGGATGAAAATGGCTTAGTGAATACTTTCTTCCAGAAGAGACAGGAACATACGGTGACCTATGAGAGTGGAGGTAGGAGCACACAGGTAGACTACACCTTGTGTAGAAAGTGTAACCTGAAGGAGATCAGTGACTGAAAAGCAGTGGTAGGTGAGAATGGAGCCAGACAGTATCGGACGGGGTTGGGTGACTTTTAGGAAGGAGTTTAAAAAAGCTGTGGGAGGTTAGGAGGTCCTTCCAAATGACTGGACAACTACAGTTACTGTGTTCAGGGTGACAGTTAGGAGAGTATTCGGTGTGTCATCTGGAAAGAAAGTAGATAAGGAGACTTGGTGGTGGAATGAGGAGGTGCAGGAGTGTATACAGAGTAAGATGCTGTCTAAGAAGAAGTGGGACACTGAGAGGACTGAAGAGAGTAGACAGGAGTACAGAGAGATGCAGCATAAGGTGAAAGTAAAGGTGGCAACGGCCAGGGCCAAACAGGGGGCTTATGATAGTCTGCTAGGTCGGACAGCAATGAAGGAGAGACTAACCTATACAGGTTGGCAAGGCAGAGAGACAAGGAAGGATGTGCAGCTGGTTAGGGTGATTAAGGATAAGGATGGAAGTGTATTGACAGGTGCCAGTAGTGTCATGGAAAGATGAAAAGAGTACTTTGAAGAGTTGATGAATGAGGAAAATGTGAGTGAACGACAAGTAGAAGAGGTGACAGTTGTGGACCAGGAAGTAGCACAGATTAGTAAGGAAGAAGTGAGGACGGCATTGAAGAGGATTAAGAATGGAAAGACACTCGGTCCTGATGATATGACCTGTGGAGGTGTCTAGGAGAGGTGGTAATAGAGTTTTTGACTGGGTTGTTTAACAGGATCTTAGATGCCTGATGAATGGAGGAGAAGTGTGCTGGTGCCCATTTTTAAGGACAAGGGAGATGTGCAGAGTTGATGTGGTGATAAGCCATACAATGAAGTTTGGGAAAGAGTAGTCAAAGCTAAACTAAGGGCAAACGTGAGCATTTGTGAGCAGGAGTACGGTTTTATGCCAAAAAAGAGTACCACAGATGCAGCATTTGCTTTGGGGATGTTGATAGAGAAGTACAGGGAAGGTCAGAGGGAGCTGCATTGTGTTTTTGTAGATCTGGAATAAGCTTATGACAGGGTGCCCAGACAGGAACTGTGGTATTGTATGAGGACGTCTGGCGTGGCAGAGAAGTATGTTAGAGCGGTGCAGGACTGTAAGGCAGTAGGGAGGTGTGGTGTAGATGTGCGACACCTACAGCACACCAGTAGGTGCGACAGAGGACTTCCGAGTGGAGGTGGGGATCAAATCTGAGCCCTTTCTTGTTTGCTATAGTGATGTACAGGCTAACGAACGAAGTTACACAGGAATCTCCATGGACTACGATGTTTGCAGATGACATTATGCTATGTAGTGAGAGCAGGAACAAATGGAGGAGAAGCTTGAGGAGTGGAGGTTTGTCCTGGAAAGGTGAGGAAAGAAGGTTAGCCGCAGCAAGACGGGAGTACATGTGTGTAAATGAGAGGGATCGAGTGGAAGAGTGAAGTTACAGGGAGGAGAGATAAAGAAGGTGAAAGTACTTAGGGTCAACAATCCGGAGCAATGGAGAGTGTGGAAAAGAGGTGAAGAAGCATGTGCAGGCAGGCTGGAATGGGTGGAGAAAAGTGTCAGATGTGATGTGTGATAGAAGAGTTTCAGCTAAAATGAAAGGAAAGGTGTACAAAACTGTGGTGAGACCAGCGATGTTGTTTGGTTTAGAGACAGTGCTGCTGAGGAAAAGACAGGAGGCAGAGCTGGAGGTAGCAGAGATGAAGATGCTAAGGTTCTATTTGGGTGTGACCAGGATGGACAGGATCAGGGATGAGCACATCAGAGGGACAGCATATGTTAGAGGTTTCGAAGATAAAGTCAGAGAGGCCAGATTAAGATGGTTCAGACATGTCTAGAGGAGAGATAGTGAATATATTGGTAGGATGGAAGTTTTGAATTGCCAGGCAGGAGGCCTAGAGGAAGATCAAAGAGAAGGTTTATGGATGTAGTGAAAGAGGACATGAAGGTAGTTGACATGAAGTTGGCATAGTTAGCATGAAGAAGATGCAGAAGACAGGGTTAGATGGAGGCAATTGATTCACTGTGGCAAACCCTGAAGGGATATGCCGAAACGAAAAGAAGAAGAAGTATGCACTTAAAGCAGTGTCAAAATGTTTTTTGCACTTTGCAATTTCCCTGTGTTGTGTATTTCTGCTGTTTTTTTGTGATAATTATGAGAATTTGTTGTGAAATGTATTTCAAATTGGTGAATATAGGGGTGTCTGCAAAATTTAATTGATGGTGGCGCATCACAACGATAAAATAAAAGCCGCCACATCTTAAAAATGAGTGTGTATTTTCCATTTTTAATGTATAGCAACACTTGCAGTACAGTACTTTTCAGTCTGCAGACAGAGAAGGCAGTAAGGACTCCAGAAAACATGAAACACCTATAGGAATTAGTTGCACCAACTGTCAAGGCCTGATCAATCAACATTTGTGTAGAACGAATCGTTGACCCATTTCATGGTACCCGAAAAAAGGTATTTTTGTATAATTCTGAAAAATACATTTTTAGTTGTGGGTAACCTTAACTTGTTACAACATCTGGCAGTTCACCACTTAACTTTGAACCATTTTAAACTATTCATTGGACTTCAAAGACTTGATTGGCAGTATATAAGGCTATATACACACGAAGACATTAGCGGTGCTAATGTTTTGAACACTACTGTAAATGGCTATTCTGTTCAATTTGCATGTCACAACCTTCCATAAAAAGAAAAAGGTAGTGTTATGTATGTTTTCTTTTTTAATACCCACTGATTTGGCATCCGTATCGGCTAATCTATCAAAGATACTCTAATTTTCCTATTACCAGTAATGTACAGTTGACTAAATTACCATCAGTAGAATCACACTAACACTTAATGTGGTACACAGTACATGTACCTGTGTTGTATTACTGTCGGCTGTTCCTCTCTCAGGGGTCTCATCTGATGGACTTCTTTCACTTTCATTTGTGTTGTCCTAACACAAAAAACATCACAAAATGAGGATTTAAAAAAATTTACATTCAGATGAAACAAAAGAAGAACGCTAACGTGATGTTGTTGACTTTTAATTCTATTATGGATGGACATTTGATTAAATTCCATTCATCAACAAGGAGGACAAATAGATATATACTTCATTAATCGCCAAGAGGAATTTAGGTAAAATAAAATAACAACATCAATCCATAAATTACATGACCACACTGGGTTACCATCCCCAGAATCACACAGCATTAAGGTCAATAGAGAGTGAATTTGTGGTATTGTGTGGATGTACCCGTTGCTGTGGTAACTCAAGATTCTCGTCCTGAAAATGTGTCTTGTCACACATTTGTGGATCTGCATCTGAAGTTCTTTTGATCTATAAGTGCACAGAAAAACACAGGTATAAAACATTTAAATAAATATTCATAGGGGTTCACTTTAAAAATCTGAGGCAAAAAAAAATTTTTTTTTTGTTCAACTACATAGAAAATGAACACTAAATTGTTTTTAAATATGTGGAACAATCTACACGCAAGAAGAATGTGACTGTGACTGGACTCCACATTACACGCAGGTATTATTGCCAGCCCGGCTGATAACAGAGGTGGACAACAAGATGATACTGCTTTAACAGAGCAGGTGCCCAAATTCCTGCAATCAAAGTGGATGGATATGAAAGTCAACAACAATGATACATGCATTCCAAAGAATGGCCTGAATTACAACCACCACACCTGTCGTCAGCATGAACTTCACCACCATCAACAACAACAATAAAACAAGGTGGCATTGCATAAGCAGAAAAGCAAGCTGAAAGATACAAACGTCTACATAAATGAACATCAAACAAAACACAGGGCAGACATCAACAAGAAAGCAAGCACCTTAAGGAAGCAAGGGAAAATTTAAGACATTTAGTGCCCACTGCAAAATCACCAAGTTAAATGAAGGACCAGAGGAAGACAAATTACTTGTCAAAGACATCAAAGAACTGGACAATACTGAAGGTGACATCATCTCGACTACAGTGAAATTAAAGACACAACTCACAAAGACTTGTGCAGGTGGAAGTCAATAACAATTGCCAATAACCCAATAACTAGAAAAGCGATTGGGGAGCCCAGACCTCTGCGCCATTGTTCCCCCATATTGTGATTCACACCAAAATAATAATGCTATATTTTTATCAGTGACAAACACAACATATTTATAAAAGCAGCAAAGACCATTTATTTTTTCAAGTGTTATGACCATTTTTTGTGTGACGCTGTATGCACAAATGCCAAAAATGGTTTTATCTTGAAATGTTTAAGAATCATTACAAAAATGACGATACAGATCACCACCAAAATTTAATAAGTTCTTCCATATTCCATTTCTGACAATTCCTAAAAATGTCATCCAAATCTATTAAGAACTTTTCAAGTTATTTTTAACACAGACACAATACAGCTTTTGTGCATATAAATTCACACAAAAAACACATTGAGCCTTAAGATGCAATGAGAGCACTTGAAATGAGAGTCTAAAACGTTGGGCCTCCTTTCGTTTCCTGACCTATTTAGTGCAATAGTATTATGTGACAAGTACAAAAGAACATTTTGGACTATTTGATACAAACCCAAATTTAGTTTGATGTTTGCTTTAAAGTTATACAAATACATGAGATGTGAATTGTGAAATGATATATTTTGCAGTTCAAAATAACACAAATAACAAAATAAAATAATTGAAATCTGTCCTGTAAAAACAGTATAAAGAGATGTCATGAGATTTGATTTTTTGATAAATTAGACGCACTTCTGTATGAGACGCAGAATTCAAAAGTTTACGAAAGAGTGGCTTACACACCAGAATTTACTGTAAAAATCACATGCATGGCAACTGATATAATATAGAGGTTATATTCATAACTATATTTAGATACTGTATATTGACAGATACATTGCCATCTGATGGCAGCCATAACTGCAGTGTGGAATTCAATGAAATTCAATGCAAAGACTTTTGACACCACTGGTTTTATAGCATAATTTTTTTCCTATTCCTATTTGCCTCTTGATATTTTTTGTTATTACACCTTCCTTTCTTTTCCCACAGCAAGTGAAGAAAATATAAATGACTCAATGTGAGCAAGTGAAACATTTGTATGTGTCAATGTGTACAAGGTAGTGTGAATGAACTAGCAGTAATAGACATGAAAAAGGGGTATGATTAATTAAGCTTTGCTTCTTCCTACTCATTCTCAGACATGTTGAATTGTGCAAATGTAACCATGTGATATTCCTGAATGCATGTCTGAAACAAATAAACCAGACCATAGCATACCAAATATTTCATCAGCTTGGAAAATACATTTGTGAAAGTTCATAACTGATATTCCAATGCCTTGTTTTTCTGAGCAGCAAAGTAGTGCTCTTCATTTGGCCTCAATTACACACAATTAGATCAACAATTGGATTCACAAAAACAGTAACCCACTGTTTGGTTGATAGGCTCCTCTTTGACATTGTCTTGTTCAGCTCCTGAATCTGTCACAGCATCAGTGCACTGCATAAGTTCATTCTCTTGATCCACCTGACCAGTGTGGACATCTCCACCAACAGCTTCATCCACAGATTTAACTGGACTGCAGAAAGCAGGATCAAGATGAAGAGGAAGAATACAGCAAATGTTGTTCAGGAAACAAAAAAAGTTTGTGAAAAATTTTAAACTTCATAATACGTATTTTGTTCAATTATCTGTAAGCAAAATGACAAGCTCCAGTTTGGAGTCCATTCTTTAGAAAGAGTAGACCAATTTTTTTTTTCCACGAACATGTGACACCAACAACAAACCTGTGAACAGCCTCATTCTCATTCTCTGCCTCTCGGACTTTGGTGTCCTTCTCAACCTGGCTGCCACCACAACCAGAATTTTCACTGTACAGAAACTTTGCTGACATCTTCAGGACAAACGACATATTAATTCATTTTGAGTTGTTTTTTTAGAGAATTTGCATTATAACATATATGCTACGTCACACTGTACTGCAGATTTGAAAACCACAGCCTAGATGTGTGGAAACGTGAATGCGTGATATTATCACAAGGAAAAATTTCAAGGCCAATGTAGAGTATATGTGGTATCCAGTGCATGTACTTGTATGTGCTCCTGTAATGACACAAGTTTGTGGTCTTTGGATTGGGACTTTCCAAACTCCTCTGCTGGATCTACATCACTGCCACTGTCCTAAAATTGCACACACAAACAAAAAATACAGAAGTAAAACATTGAAACAAGATGTGGAAAAATATATTTAATCAATCAATCACTTATAATAGTATAAATAGTATCTTGTTTCATTGTTAAATCATTATACATGTATTATCCATCCATGTAGCTATCTTCTACCGCTTATCTGAGGTCGAATCGCAGGGGCAGCAGCCTAAACAGGTTATCACAGACTTCCCTCTTCTCGGCCACTTTTTCCAGCTCCTTCCGGCTGATCCCACGTCATTTCCAAACCAGCTGAGAAACACAGTCGCTCCAATGTGTCCTGGGTCTTCCCCGAGGCCTCCTACCGGTCAGACATGCCCTGAACATCCAAGATGCCCAGGCATACAAGAGGCATACAAGAGGCTCCGAGTTTCTCCCATATGTCAGTGCTTCTGGTCACTACCCAAATCTCTTGACCATATGTGAGCCTTTTGACTCTGCACCCTCTTCATCACGGCCATCCCTGCATTCTTCTCTCACCAATGACTAAGACACCGAGGTACTTAAAGCATCACCTTCTCCATGGGGGAAAATGGTGGTCATCAATCAATCAAAGCATAAACAGTTTGTTTGCAGAAGGAAGGAAGGAAGGAAGGAAGGAAGGAAGGAAGGAAGGAAGGAAGGAAGGAAGGGGAAATGTGAGCCAATAATGTCACCTGGTGGCCCAATGATGCAAAGATGCACATCATGGTTTTGAAAAGTCAAAACAGGTATAACTTTTCCCACTGGATAATGAGTTATGTTATATTCCGCTTTCTTGAGCTGAACACATTTTTTTTTTGGAATGGGACACATTATTTGTTGTGTAGATATTTAGTAAATAATAACTGCGCAAGACCTTACCTGGCTGTGTAGTTAAATATCTATTATAACACATCTTTGACTACATTCATCTTTTTGTTTGCTAATTTTGTACATGAGTATTTGAAATATAAATGTTGTACTGTATTTGCAGACTAAGTAATAAGTCTGCTTCAGCACACCCCTGCGACCCTCATAAGAATAAGCGGCATTGAAAATGGATGGATAGATGGGTAATAAGAAAGGTTTTAGTACATATTACACATTTTTACACAAAAAAAATGTTTTGGTGATTTTACGCCCACTGTGTTAATTAATACACTATGTCAAAATGAAAACAACAACAACTACAAACTGTACAATTTCAAAGACGATGCCTTCTCCATCACCAGAACTGCCCTGAGAATAACAGACTGCTTCTTCTTGACGAGTGATTATAACACTCAGGAATCCACTAATAAATGGAGCCTGACAAGATAAAGATAATTGCACTGATAATGATCATTTATGACTTTTATTATGGTTTTGAATCGGCCATCTTTAACAGCCACTCACATCATGTGTCGTGTTTGGTTCTCCTACTTGCTTGTCCTTTTCAGCTCCTGAAACTCTGTCTCCTTTTGGGCATTTTTCACTAGGACTGCGCACAGATTCATCTAGACTGCAATGAGAAGTGCCACAAAAATGGACAGTCAAAAGAGGCTGGAGAGTACCATCATTTATGGTGATAAGACACACCTGCATATAAGCCGACCACCAACTAAACTTAGAAAGAAAAACAGATTTGTAAATAAATAAGACACACCAGACATAGTTAGCGCGTGTTATAAAATGGCATTTTATAACAGGAACCAGGTGGCTGTTTATTTGACAGGAGCCAATCTCAAGCTACGAGGGAACAAGCTTATCAATTCATTTGAAATCGCAAGTGATTACTCAATATAACAGTCTGACTCACGGTGTCATCCTATAAAGAATGCTAAAATCATCCCACAGCAACTTAACACTCCAAAGGTAGATAAGAATTATACAAAACAAGTTCAGCTATCTGTGTCCACCAGAGGAAGCCAACTACAAACCTCTTAGCAGCCTCAGTCTTTTCATCTTCCCCTTGCTCTCCTTTAACATATACCTCCAGACGTGTGTCAAAATCAACAGAACTGTCCAGAACTGTGAGCTTTAAGGGTGTGGAAAAAAAAAATGACCAAAGGTACCAACTTAAGTTGGTTAGTTTTCCAAGACAAATCATAGGACAGAGAACTTACCTGTTGCTCTGATGAGTCACTGCTCGGGTCCCGAATTGCCGGTTCACTGCTATCCTCTGTTATGTATACGTCACTGATTCCTGAATGCTAATGTGTGTACATATGTAGGAGAAATGTTAGAACAGTGAAACACTTCTATGGCTGTGAAAGTGCACTTCCTCAAAAGTATCTATTCAAACCAGTGAGGCAATGTCTATCACATTAAAAAGCTGTCGACTTTGGCAGTGTTACCGCTTTTTCAAATGAGATGTCATTGTCTTCAACATCATAGCTGGGCTGTGAATCGGAAGAAACAGCTTCTTCCTGCCTACCGCCTAAAACGCTCAAGAATCCACTACAATATAGAGATCCTAACAAAGCAAGAATGATTAATGTATTACATTAAGATTGGGAGAGGATGGGATTTAGTGCTTGGTGTTATTCACCTGTAAAATCTTTATTTTAATGTAAAAGTAAATGGTAAATTGGGTTTACTTGTACAGCGCAGTTTTACCACTTGTAGTACTCATTCACATATTCTAAATGTTCTTTGCATTTTGATTTACAGTATTTGGCCATTGTTATGCTTAAAATGCAAAGTGGTGAGGGACGATTGTATACCTCACACGCATACTTACAACTAATGAATGATAAAATAAGATAAAATGACTGATCAACACATTGAATCTGAGCCAACCAGGTGAGAGGCTCACAAACTTTTGCATCTTAGCACCCAACAATTGTGTGTTCAATGATCGCTGAACAAAGTGTGGAATGTCAACACATGGCAAAAAAATATTATCAATAAAGACATAAACAGTTGTACATGAACACTATACATTTCACATGCATGATAATATGGCAAATATGAATAAATTGCCAACATAGTGAATGAATTGGTTATTTTCAGAGGAAAAAAATACTACGCTAATTTTCAGGGTTGTGAATACTGAGGTGCACGGATCCATTGTACTCATAATCAACAAACATAACTCTAATTTGTTGATACAATTGGATGTCACTTACTGTGGGTGTTTTCATAGGCTCCTCGTTCTTTTCCTCCTGTTTGGCTTGTGAGCCACAAACAGCAGCAGTGTGCTGGATATGTTCATGCTCCTGAATCGTCTGCTTCTGGCTGCAGAATAGGTGTTCCAAAAATAAATGGAAAATTAAATTAAGTTTTTTTTAAACAAGAAACAAGACAACACAAAAATGCTCAAATCCAAAAAGTAGTAGTAACATTTTCTTTTTCTCTATGTTTTCTATCTGCTTTCTATCTAATCTTACACGTTTTTTTTGGAATCTATAACATTTAAAACATTTCCAACAAAATAAAACAAAACAAACCCTATGGAAGCGTTGGTCTTCTTTTCTTTATCACCCGTCTCCACCTGACTGTCAGAGCAAACAGAACTATCGGAGGCCTGAAACTCTCCAAATGGCTTTCACACAAAAACATACACAAGGTGTCAATATTCAGAAGTTGATAATATGATCACAAGTCACGTTTTACATTTGAAAACAATATTCATCCATATAAACATTTACTGCTTATTCTGTTCAGAGAAAGGGGGGTTGGAACTTATCCCAGCTGAATTTGGGTGAAAGGCGGACTACACCCTGGACTTGTCGCCAGTCAATCACAAGGCATTTATAGATACAAACAACTCTTCATACTGTCATTGAGTGGGGAACTGAACTCACATATCAGTTGAGTCAACCACTGCACCAACTACACCAGTATGTACCAGTATGTATGTATGTAGTTTCCGGACTTTAACCTGCTACTTTTTTCGCATGCTTTCAACCCTGCAGAACTACAGTTCCCATAATGCTTACAGTGCAGTCAGGAAGTAGTAAAATGAAGTGTGAAGTGGACACAATCACTTTTAAAGTTTAGTCTTTTAATCACTTTTTAAAGTCTTATGCAGTGATTTTGTTTTACTTAAGTAAGTTTGATCAAGTGTAGAATTATTACAGCTTCTGTTTGGGCTCATCACTGTTAGCTAACGAGTGACCGGGTGTAGGTAGGATTGCAAGGTTTAAAGCGTGTGTTTTTATGTAAATACAGTATCTCAAGTTAAAACGTGTGACTTATAGAAAGACAGTGCGGCCAATATATATGTGCAATTTTTCTTTAGGGTAGGTTTGGCTTATATTCAGGTCAAGAATTTACTGTATTTAGAAATGTAATAAATGCGTGAATTCAAGAAAATCATAAATAATACATTCAAACTTGTGCAACCAATACTTGTTTTTGAAAGTCACTGAATATGTATGGAACATAATCATCTACTCTGAAAAAGTAATTACCTTCCCTATGTTAATGTGATCATGTGTATTACCCATGATCAGAGCCAGCTGGCCCATTAGGCAATGGATGCTAAGGGGATTGTAGCCTCCAGGGGGTACAAAAATAAATATATATTTTACATTGTTTTGCATCTCGTATACAGTATAGGTATTTTATATAGCTTTTGGGTGGAGATATTTGTCTACTGAACTGCTTGATGTTGATTGTTGCATTTTGTATTCAGTCTTATTGTAATTTATTCCCTTATTTGCAGGGTTTTTATTTTGTGATAGGGTATATATTTAGACATACTGGTTTCAGATTGGCCGCACGGTGGCTGAGTGGTTAGCACATTGGCCACACAGTCAGGAGGTCTGGAAGACCTGGGTTCAAATCTCCGTTGGGCATCTCTGTGTGGAGTTTGCATGTTCTCCCCGTGCGTGTGTGGGTTTTCTCCGGGTACTCCGGTTTCCTCCCACATTCCAAAAACATGCATGTTAGGTTAATTGGCGATTCTAAAATTGTCCATAGGTATGAATGTGAGTGTGAATGTTTGTTTGTCTATATGTGCCCTGCGATTGACTGGCGACCAGTCCAGGGTGTACCCCGCCTCTTGCCCAAAGCCAGCTGGGATAGGCTCCAGCATCCCCGTGACCCTAATGAGGATAAGCGGTACAGAAAATGAATGAATGAATGGTTTCAGATTTTTTTCAGTATTTATTTGTAATTTGTTAACCATATAAATTGGTTGACACGTTATCTTACAAATTAAACACAATCGTAAAACCAATGAAATTTAATTACAGCTAAATTTGTCATCTTATGGAAAATCTTGCCGGAGGCACCACATCGGGTAGTGCCCATTAAGAGTGTATGTTAAGTCCTGATAGTGCATTTCATATACAAAGGCAAAAATAGGCTGAAGCAGATCCGAATAATAAACAACAAATGTTACAAGCCATGAAATACCATAGTTCTATGTCAGGTTTGTGATGTGATGTTCCTTAATTAAACATGTTACACATGTCTATTTAAATTGAGCATATTATATTGCATCACATGGTACTGAAAAACAGATTGGCAGAGAAAAAAGAAAAAATCATTCATGGATGGGCTCGTTATGCATAGCATATTGTCTGTTCTACCTTGTATTGTTTGCTCCAAAGGTTCACAGCGACGTTGTCAATATCACTGTTAGAAGAACAAGGAATTGACTGAAAAACAGTAGACACACATTTCAAAAATATTTATCATGCTTTTTTATATACTTCTACTGATCTGAACAGGAATTACGACACACAGAATAGGTCAATGTGCGGGATGACTGCTGTACCTCCTTTTCAGAGAGTATGCCATCGTCTTCATCGTCAAAGCTCAGGGGTGTCAGAGATGCTGTTTCTTCGTGCTTGTTGCCTACTATACTCAAGAATCCACTGCTAAATAGACCCTTACAAAGTAAGAACAACCACTGTAATACTTTAGCAGTGTGGGAAGGATAGAATTCAGTGACAGGTGGGATTTTTACGGCACTACAGTGATTTACGGTCATATAATCTGCAAATGTTCGATACTATAACCATCTTTGACGCCACTCACCACTGTATTAAGTGCATCATTCTCTTTCTTGCCCAGTGTGGCTTCTGAGCATAGAATAGCACTTGTGCGCTGAATGCGTTCACGTTCCTGGACCACCATCTTACGGTACTGCAATTTGCAGGGGTGTTCATCTGAGTTTAATTGTAAGTAGTGGTTGTGATAGGTGATGTTCCCGCTGTCATCTTCGCTGTGGGGATACAGTCAGTGCATTTTTGAGGCAAAAAGCAACTGTGGCCAATAGGGACACGAAAACCCAAAACAAAACAGTTGACAGGTCATTTCAACTTGGTAGACAAAGCTCAAATTTTGTGTAGTTGCTTTAGAGTAGTTGCTTTGTAGAGACAACAAAAAACAGATACATGTAATACTTATGTGTATTGAAATTGTACTATTACTACTTAGCAGTAGAGTCTTCATAGTTTAGATTTTCTTCTGGGGACAGTATTGTTTCCGAGGTAGTGCTGCACATTACTGTTGTTCGAAATGTTAAGCAAGACCAGGGATAATTTTTACAGCAACTTACCGCTCCGACCATCCTGGAGGCAGCTGAGCAAACATGGCCTGCCTTGCAAGCCACATAAGCTCCTGCTCTGTCTCTGGATCAATCCCTAGGTCCACAGCATAATGCTTGATCTCTGATGATGGGGAGAAAATGAAATATTGATTGATATTAGCTCATTAGTAGCTGACTAGTGGCTTCACAAAAGATGATAAGCAATGTACAATTGTACTGGGAATGTGAATCAATCTTCAGTAGGAGCCTGCAAAACTGAAAAAAATGGTATTGATCTGATACCAAGTAGGCCAGTATTGCCAATACAGATACTTTTACCTTGATTTTTTCAAGATCATTGAATGACTTTATCTTGTAATATTATAATTACAATATGATACAGGAAAACAACAAGAATACAAGTGAGAAATTTAATGATACAGGCAATGTAACAATATCAACATCAGTCCATACATCCTTTTTCTATACCACTTGTCCTCATTTGGTTCAGCTGGGGGCTTTGACTTTGGGCGAAAAGCGAGGCACACCCTGGACTGGTTGCCAGCCAATCACAACCAGTCATAATCACATTCACACCTATGAACAGTTAAAGTGATGTACTGCAAAGTGAGCTCAGTGGGTTAGAGTGGTGTGTTGAGTGTAAAGCCAGGCTTGCCTGTTCAATGAAGATAACGCTCTTTTAAAGCAGCTATATCACCGTGGTAACTTTGGTTAAACTCATAACCTGGTCCAGAATTTCAGATTAAAATCAGCTATGAAAGCACCACTGTTTCACTAATTCGGAAATGACGTCACCATTTATTGAGAACCTGGTGGACCTGGGAAGTAGAATAATTTGAGCAGCACTACAGCGGGAGTGGCTTTTTCAAGATCACGCTGATCCGCTAGCATTCCCTGATTATCCTATCCTATCTATAAGTAAGATGGATTTTCAGCTGAAAAAATACGCTACATATGCACACTTTTTTTTAGAAGAGCATCAGGAATAAAATTGAATGCGATATGAAATATTAAGTCTGCCAATGTTAGCAGATGCATATGTCGAATCAGTCCTTGTGTGAGTACTCAGCCTGTTTGTCTTTTTGTATTACAATATTTGTTGGAGGAATGCGCACTTTGAGGCCTCTATTAACTTCAATGAAACACTTTATTTTAACAAAAGGTCACAATGGAAAAGTTGCCACAAAACACGTCAACACTGCCACCTAGAGGTCACCGCAAGTTATAGCATATCTGATTACCACACTGATGCAACTCATCACTCAACCTACTACAGTACGTATTTGTTACAGATAAAGAGTACAATTTCACTTTGATATAGCCATGAATAAACAGATCAGTGTTTTACGTATAGGGCAACTCGAGTCACTAACTATCAAAAAGGTCTTAATATTAGGTATGTACAAGTCAAGTATTAGGGCCACATAAAAAAATCAGAGGTTTTGAGATTAAAATAAAAGAATAAAAAAAAGAGAGATTAAAAGTCGTAATTTTACGAGAATAAAACACATACATTTACCTTTGACCAAGGCCAAAGGTCACATAAGTCCCCTGTCTTTATAGCTGTCTCAGGCAAGGCCTGTTACGAAGGAGTGTTAAAATAATCTGATATTTAGTGAATAAAGTCATAAACGTACAAGAAAAAGTTAATAATATTACAAGGGTGAAGTCATACATTTACGAGAATAGAAGATGTAACTTGATGTTACAGGCATTGCCTGAAACAGCTATGAAAAGAGGGGTTTAGTGTGGAGGCACTGGTGTGATGATGCTAACCCACAACCCATAAAACCCATAAAATTACAAGTTTTCTTTTTGTAAAATTTGACATTTTATTCCTGTAAAATTAGGAATATTTTCTCATAAAATTACAACTTTTTTCCCGTAATTTACGACTTTTGTTCTCGTCACTTTACGACAAAAAATGTAATATTATGTGTCACTGTGTCAGAGGGAAAACAGATCATAGATCTGGAAGGAAGGAAACTGTCCTCTTGCTTCAGGCAAGCTTTTATTTATGACAGGACAGCAATTGGGCAGAAACAGATTAGCACGGGTTAGCATCATAAGTAGCATCATCTCACCGGTACCTTCACATACCCCAACCCCTCCACATTAGGCCCCCCTTTTTGTAGCTGTCTCAGACAATGCCTGTAAAATTACATCAGGAATTTCCCCGTGTGGGACTAATAAAAGCATATCTGAAGCTACAACTTTTGTCTTGTAAAATTACAACTTTTTCTATCAAAATCTCAGATTATTTTATGTGGTCCTAATAAGAAATGTAAATCTTGAGCACTCAGTCTTGCTTTCAATTAAACACCCCAAAAAATTTTTTGTAAAATTAAAAACTGAAAAGACAATTGTTGTCCTTCATAGCTTTATTCGCGGCGACAGTATTGCGTTTGGCATTGATCATCTTTTTCAACTCGTCATAATTCTCCATAATGATTACTTGCTCATCTTGTGTAAAATACATGGTCTGGAATTGCTTCATTGTTGCGTGGAAGCACAATACTGTGGCATCAAACACCTCCTTTTATGTGAACATGCACTGAGCACAACGACCTGAACCGGACTTGACAAAGTCAGTTGATAACCACCGTTGTAGTACCATTTCTGTTTGGGGGATTTGGGTTTTATTAAGCTGCATCGTGAGCACACAGCCTGGTTTTGTTGAGCCACTTTTGCAGTGTACCCCCTAAAAGTCTCCAACTAACCTAACATGCATGTAGTGTATTGGAAATGTTGGAGAAAAACTGAGAAACCTGCATCCTGACTGTGAGGCCAACATGCTAAGCACACCACCGTGTGACGCTACAAAAATGATTCCCTTGTTTCCAGTTGCTCGAGCAAAGTAGTGTGTATGTAACTACATGGAAAGCTATATTGGCTCCCTGAATTTAAAAAAATTACATTTTATAAATATGAACAATGTAATCATATGAACAACACAACACATTAATATGTAATAATAATAATAATAGAATAAACATGGCCCTGAAAAATATCTATCTGATATGACCCTTGGTATCGATGCAATCGTATCGACCCGCCCACCCCCATGTTACAGTACCTTCAGCAGAAACATCTGATGGTTCTTCACTTGGCTCCTCTGTACTCTCATTGCTACTCATAGCTGCAACTGACACAATGTGGCAAACTATAAAATGATTTTATTGTCCACCAAAAAGTAGTTACTTTATTTATACAGGCGGAATACGCCAGCGTTCTCCTAAAGCAAAGCGCTATGATATCGGGGTAGGATTGTGGTAAAAACAAACTTCTGATGTCAAAAGCATTTTCGTCACGCACGCCGTCACACAGGTGACAGGTGCGGATGACGTCATCGCAAAGTAAGTCTTTCGTTCAAACTATGGGAGGAATACAGACGCAATTAATAAAAATCAGGCGGTAAGAAGTGTAACTTTGTTGTTGTACTCTAATTTTCTTATTGTATTGTTTGAACAACGAACGTCAAAAAAATTTCAACTACGAGGTGCTAGCTGCTAACATCAACATCACCTAAAATAAGGACAAGATGGCAGTTGGGATTTGTCTGCTCTTCGTCAGTTCACTTACACGCACGGCGTCACCTTCCACCCGCTGTTTGGAGAGAAGAACGCATTTTTAAAAGGTGACTTATTTAAAAAGTTTATCACCTAAAGAGGAGAGAGGAAAGTGATGATAAATCTAGCTAGCAAACAGGGGAGGATCGAGCCAAATACCAACCCAGGGTAAATATCATCGGGTCGATACTTGCGTGACGAAGGGCCCATATACTGTATCTCTTCTTTATTTATTTTTTTAATGTGTGTGTGTTTTTTGTCACGTTGTTGACGTAGTATTTATATGTTGCTATTCGGGGAGTAATCAAGTATGAACAGGGTAAAAAGCTGATTGATTAGAACCAGACCCAATAGTTAGTTGTTATGAACTAATTATTTTTCTTCAAACAATTGTATATAATATAAAGCATCAGTATCAGCAATACTGGCCGCGTATTTTTTTGATATTGGATCAAAATTTGTATTTTAAAATTTGAAGTTGCAAGGGTAAGGTTTGTTTTTTTATTTGTTCACCTTGAAGATGACTCAGATATAAGAAAAATCTGGAAATAAGACAAACCAACAGGTGCTGTAAAATTACTTCAGAGTCAGAGCTTTTCTTCCTGTCAGTCACACACACCAGTCACCTGGATATGTGCAGCTAGGGCACCGTCTACATAAGCCATTCAACATTTGTATACAGTATTTGCACACCAATGGCTGTATTTGTGAATTTATTGAAAACTTTATGCATTGTTCAGCTTCAGCTTCATTCATTCATTCAATCATTTTCTGTACCGCTTATCCTCATTAGGGTCACGGGGATGCTGGGGCCTATCCCAGCTGGCTTTGGGCGGGAGGCAAGGTGCACCCTGGACTGGTCGCCAGTCCAGCTTCAGCTTGTAGTCATAATTGTCTTTTCAATAAAAGCACTCTCGTGGCTGCAATAACATAAAAAAGAGGACACATGATTCATGCATATTTGTATTTTACACAGAGGTCAAGTGCACATTTAGTGGAGGAGCATTTTATTGTTATACCTGTCATAGATGGAACAAAGATACATTATTTTTAGAAAATAAATAATAATTTTTGTACCACTTGAGTAAATATTGATAATCCTGCTACATGTTGATTGCCAGTACAGTGGTTGGGAATCACTGTCCTATTTAAATTTTGGTAAGGATTTTATTGTTTCCTGTTTGGGGAAAAATATATTACTTTTTCTCTTTTGAAGGTTACTGTATGAAAACATAAAATGACTTATAATATCAATATCAATGCAATTGCTCTTGGAGGGTTGAACACAAACTTTCCCATTAAACTGAGCAGTGCACAAGGGCAATTGTTGGTTTGCATTAATTACATTTTAACGTTTGCATTTTGTTTCCTGACTGTATAAGAAATTAACCGAATCCCCACCTTTAAAAAACCTAGTTATGTATCAACAAAGTACCGTTACACCCTTTGTACACAAACAGTATGAAAGTAACTTTAGTGTTTCAAAATATTTGTCATATTTCTATTTGGCTTGTTGTATGATCAGATGAAATCTACCGATCTGTCTGTTTATTTATCTAGTTTCTATCACCACAGCCTTCTGTCACCTTTTCAACAATCACCTCTGCACTTGGAATGATTTCCTGTGACCTGAAGGGGCTTCCACTCCGACAAAAGGTGTGTGATTTGCATGTGCTGTGGAGATCCCTGCCGTGCTCCAAACAGCTTTTTCTTGTCACCTGTTTTCTTTTTCTCAGCTGGAGTTTGCATTGACACATTTGGTTAATGACTCATTTGGTCAATTTATTCATGTTTTCAGGTCAAGACAGCAAAGTACTTTGTTGTTTCAGATTCATCCACACAGAAACGACTTTCTGGGTGACCTGAAATGGTATTTTTTTTCAAACGTCTTCCAGAGTGGGAAAATCTGAAAATGCCAGCTTCTTGTTTCCATATAGAGTCTACAAAGGTTACAAGTCCACAAAGCACAAATAGATTGGTCGGGCAAATGTCCACCTGTCCACCAGTACTTTGCAAGGGTGTTGAGCTGGTCCATTTTTCCATAACTAGGACGAAAACCACATTGCAGTAGCAGCTGAGATTCGACGGTTTTACCCTTCTCTGCAGCACTCTGGAATAGACTTTCCAGCCGGGGCTGGACACAGGGCCTTCAGAATGGGAAATAAGAGTGTTTTTTTTAACCAACGTACACTTGCACACTGGCTGGCATCTGTTACGTACTGTATATCCCTCTACTGTACTTGACGTATACCCATAAGTACACTTATCTATATACTGCCATTGTACTAGTTATATACTTCCAGTGCCAATGTTTTAGTTTTTTTATTGAATACTTTAACTATTTTATACCTTATAGTATACTTAAAACTTTTTTAAAGAAATGTTGACTATTTTATTAGTTTACTTGTTATTATACTTTAAGTTGGCATATTACTTAAATCGTACTATTTATATACTTTAAATACTCCTTAAAGTATTAAGTATGTACACACGAGTGCACTCCAAGCAAGATATCGGTAGATAAGATGAGTACTTTGTGGCAGAAAGATGTAAAAAGTAGACTAAAAAATAAGTATAATTTTTAGTATTAAAGTACAAGTGTAAGGGTCAGTACTTAGTCTTAGACTTTTGCCTATACTAAGTATTCTTCACTGTACTATTCTTAAGTATATAAAATGTAGTTAATCAAAAATCAATTATCAAGTAAGTATAGTCATTCTACACTTGAATAAACTTAATTTTGCTAAGGAACCCAGTTTTGAGAATTCAGAGGCACTGTTCACAACTTCCAGACAATTTGAAGAGATGTGTCAACCAAAAGGCCGCACGGTGGCTGAGTGGGTAGCATGTTGGCCTCACAGTGAGGAGATTAGGGTTCGAATCTCCATTGGGCATCTCTGTGTGGAGTCTGCATGTTCTGCCCGTGTGTGTGTAGGTATGCGTGCGCGTGTGTAAAAGACTGTCTTTTGTGGGTACTTCGATTTCCTCCCACACTCCAAAAACATGCATGTTAGGTTAATTGGCGACTCTAAATTGTCCATAGGTATGAATGTGAGTGTGAATGTTTGTATGTCTGCCCTGCGATTGGCTGGCGACCAGTCCAGGGTGTACCTCTCCACCCGCCCAAAATCAGCTGGGATAGGCTCCAGCATACCCGCGACCCTTATGAGGATAAGCAGCATAGAAAATGGATGGATGGTGTCAACCAAGACAGGCCCATAAACACAGTGTTGGATCAGTAAATAGTCATATCCACCTGGGAACGTTTTCAGGTCAGCTCACTGAGTGAAAACGATGTAATATATAAGGCATACATAGCATAGAACCACCCAAACTGTATCAGAAGAAAGATAACGAAGTGGAATTACTTCTGCAAGTCACTTTGGACAATAAGACAAAAACTATATGAGGAGAATGAAACTGCAATACAAACAGCTCTAGTAAAGTAGTAGTTTCTGTACGACAGCAATGACAAGTTGGTAGTTTGTCCCCTATGGGAGCCATTTAAAAAAATAAATCCTGGCACCCACAACTTTGTTGCCATGTGGATGAAAGGCTGAGACAATAACATACCGAGGTGTCCGAACTTTTTCCACCAAGGTTTACATACTGAATAATCAAATAATTAGTAGTTCTTTTATCGCCGGGTTATAAAAAACGAGCCACTTTTGACACCCTTACCTAAACTTCACTAAAATAACAATGTCATGAAGTGAGCCTTCAAGTCATCATTTTGGCATTTTGTATATCATGCCAAAAAAACATTTTTCCCCGAAATGAGGTAATGACATAACATCAATCCTGTTTGTTTTGGGTTGTGGGTGGTTTGAGTTCTGGGGTGATCGGGTGAATAACCTCTAGCTCTCTCTTGAGCAATTGGATGTTTACCCACTGTCCTTGAAACTGAAATGATTAAAACGACACATATGCATCTAACTACATTATGCACAGACCTAGTGTGGCGTTACGTACAATCAGCACATCAAACTGTGCACTAAAGAAGCTGTATGTTAGCCAGAGCTGAAAGTTTAATGTAAAAAGCCACATTAAATAACATTTGATATTGGATGACGGAAAAAAACAAATGTGCTTATTACAGCTCACAAATGTAAAAGAATGAAATTGAATCACATACAAGGCTGTGGAGATTTGTACATTAAGAAGTACATTAAATTACATTTGTACAGTTTTTGGGAGGAGAAAAATTGGAGCAATTGCATTTTTTGCTGCAATGAAAACAATAAATAATAATAACATTAAAGTGCAACTTGTGTTAAGCGCAAGCAAATTATTTTTATTTTTACCGGTTGTTCTCATTGGGTTCGTGGGTGAGCTGGAGCCTATCCCAGCTGACGTCAGGCGAGAGCAGGGTACACCCTACACTGGTCATACAAATAAACAACCTTTCACACTCACATTCACGCTTATTGACAATTTAGAGTCTCCAGTTTGCCCAGTGGTTCTCAGTTTTTTTTGGTCATGCCCCCCATAGGGGACCAAAATGTTTTCACGGCCCCCCACCAATTTGAAATACTATTGAGAAAGCGGTAGTATCTAACACCGTGGGTTAGGGCTGCTATCAAGCTGAAGGAGGAGTCCTATAATGCATGAATGGCTTACGGAATTCCTGAAGCAGCTGACAGGTACCAGTCCAAACGGCACCCGGCTTCGGCGGTGGTTGAGGAAAAAACTTGGGTGTGGGAGGAGTTCGGTGAGGCTATGGAGCACGACTTTCAGTCGGCCTCAAAGAGGTTTTGGCAAACCATCCAACACCTGAGAGAGGGGAAGCACCCCCTAGTTCACACTGTTTACAGTGCGGACAGGGGCTTGCTGACCTTGACGGTGGATATCGTTGGTCGGTGGAAGGAATACTTTGAGGCCCTTCTCAACCCCACTGACATACCTTCCGTAGAGGAAGCAGAGTCTGAGGATACGTACGCGGACAGTTCTATCACCCTGGCTGAGGTAATTGGGGTAGTTAAATCACTCCCCAGTGGCAGGGCTCCGGGGGTAGACGAGTTCCGCCCTGAATTCCTCAAGGCTCTGGATGTTGGGGGACTGTGTTGGTTGACACGCCTCTACAACATTGCATGGAAGTCGGGAAGAATACCTCTGTACTGGCAGACCGTTGTGGCGGTCCCCATTTTTAAAAAGGGTGACCGGAGGGTGTGTTCCAACTATACCCCCTATAGTTGGAACACACCCTCCGGTCATAATCATACTCCTCAGCCTCCCTGGGAAAGTCTACTCTAGGGTGCTGGAGAGAAGGCTGCAATGTGGTTTTCATCCCGGTCGCGGAACACTGCACCAGCTCTACACCCTTGCAAGGGTACTGGATGGTATGTGGGAGTTTGCCCAACCGGTCTACATGTGCTTTGTGGACTTGGAAAAGGCATTCGACCGTGTCCCTCGTGGTGTCCTGTGGGGGGTGCTCCGGGAGTACGGGATTGGTGGCCCGCTACTACGTGCCATTCGGTCCTTGTACAATCGAAGCAGGAGCCTGGTTCGCATTGCCAGCAGTAAGTCGAGCTTGTTTCCGGTGAACGTTGGCCTCCGCCAAGGCCATGGACAGAATTTCTAGCGGCAGTCAAGGCGTTGAGGGAGTCCAGCTTGGTGACCTTAGGATCTCGTCTCTGCTATTTGCAGACTTATGTGGTCCTTATGGCCTCATCAGGCTGTGACCTTCAGCCTTTACTGGAGCGGTTTGCAGCTGAGTGTGCAGCTTCTGGGATGAGACTCAGCACCTCCAAATCCGAGGGCATGGTTCTCAGTCGGAAACGGGTGGACTGTACCCTCTGGGTTGGGAGTGAGGTCTTGCCTCAGGTGGCGGAATTCAAGTATCTTGGGGTCTTGTTCACGAGGAGCGACATCGCGACCCGGACCCAGATAAGCGTAAGAAAATGGAATGGTAGTATCTATTTATCTGTACTGCACAGACTGAACTTGAAACTGAAACCGGAAAATGCAATATACTGTATATATTCAATATTCAAGAGTCAAATTGCATGTTGAGTAGGATTTCTTTTTACACGTTGGCAGGTCTGCACTAACAATGAAAGTGCTTAGAAGCACTGAGCTGGGCGTATTTTAGAATGTGGGTGGAAGCCGAAATACCCGGAGAAAACCCTCACATGCACGGGGAGAACAGGCAATCTCCACACAGAGTTTCCAACACAGATTCCAATCCCTCAGTCTCAAATGAGGCCAAATGAGGCCAACATGCTAACCACTTGGCCATGGTTGAGGAGAAAAAGTAAATTTTCCAACTCAGTTTAGTTTGTTGGTTGATGTAGTCATTACTTATAGACTAAATATCCTACAAACAATACAACATATTTATCCATCTATGCATCTTCTATGATTTGCTGGTATGCTGGAGTCTATCCCAGCTGACTTTGTGCGAGAGGCAGGATACACCCTGAACAGGTCGCCAGTCATTCACATGTAATACAAAATATACTATATAAAATAAACATACAAAGACATTTGACTGTATACTAAATATTGATGCATCTATCCGTCCATCCATTTTCTTCCGCTTATCCGAGGTCGGGTCGCGGGGGCAGCAACCTAAGCAGGGAAGCTCAGAGGTCCCTCTCCCCGGCTACTTCTTCCAGCTCTTCGTTTACTGGAGTGGTTTGCAGCTGAGTGTGAAGCTTCTGGGATGAGACTCAGCACCTCCAAATCCAAGGCCATGGTTCTCAGTCGGAAACCGGTGGACTGTACCCTCCGGGTTGAGAGTGAGGTCTTGCCTCAGGTGGAGGAATTCAAGTATCTCGGGGTCTTGATCACAACTGAGGGACGGTTGGAGCGTGAGGTCGACAGACGGATCGGTGCAGCGTCGGCAGTAATGCGGTCGCTGTACCGGACCGTCGTGGTGAAGAGAGAGTTGAGCCAGAAGGCAAAGCTCTCTGTTTACCGATCGATCTACGTTCCTACCCTCACTTATGTTCATGAGTTATTGGTCATGACCGAAAGAACGAGATCGCGGATACAAGCGGCAGAAATGAGTTTCCTCCCTAGGGTTGCTGGACTCACCCTAAGAGATAGGGTGAGGAGCTCGGCGATCCGGGAGGAGCTCAGAGTAGAGCCGCTGCTCCTTCACATCGAGAGGAGCCAGTTGAGGTGGGTCGGGCATCTTGTCCGGAGGCCTCCCTGGTGAGGTGTTTTGGGCATGCTCAGCCGGAAGAAAAGCCCAGGGGAAGATCTAGGACAAGCTGGAGGGACTATGTCTCACAGCTGGCCTGGGAACGCCTTGGTGTCCTCCCGGTAGAGCTGGAAGAGGTCGCTGAAGACCGGGAAGTCTTGACTTCCCTACTGAGACTGCTGCCCCCGCGATCCGGACCCGGATAAGCAGAAGAAAATGGAATGGAATGGTTTCGCATACAATAAAATCAGCAGATCAGGGGAGATTAGTGGAGGTTCTGTGGCAGAAGATCATCCACCTTCTCGCAGAAGACCTCCAAAATATTGTCTCCTTTAATGCATAGCATAGGACACTCACATAACAAAATCATCAGAGTAGAGCGGACAACTGAAGGCTCGCCTGCAGGAGATCACCCACCTTCTCACAGTAGACCTCCAAAATCTTGTCTCTTTCTTTTAATGCACAGTATAGGACACATACAATAACATCCTTTTCATGACAAATTGTTTTCTGCTTATGTGTGTATTTTCATTACATTCGGTCTGGCGTATTTTGTGCTTGGTTACGTTCTTAAAATGGTAGTATAGGCATATTGTTCTACAGCAGTATGAAAGGTTAAAGACATACAGTGGAACTTCGGTCAGCGTGTTTTTCAATTAAGATTAAAAGTTTTCACCAAAATTCTGCCTTGGTTTACATACATTTTTTGGTGATCGCACAAATACGGTGGCATGTCTTTCCGTGAGTCCAACTGTGTTATTTATTTATAGCATCACAAAATGTCCTTAGCTTCTAGAAAAAAAGGTAGCTTACTAACAAAACAGCAAGTGGAAGTGAGCTACGTAGCCCCACTATGATGTCATCAGCAGTTGATTCTCAACAATTTAAAGTTTTTTAAATAGTTTTACATGCATAAAACTATTCCAAATGCATGTAAATGACAGATGAAAGGGATACAGAACATTTAAGGTAATGTTTATCTTCATTAAAGACATTATTCATGATGTGAGTTTGTCATGTTTGTCATGAGTTATTTCATGAATTCAATTCAGTGCAATAGTGTTTTATTACCTTTATCAAAATGCTGGCACTTGAAAATGTCTGGCTCCATTTTAGGTTAATGGGGTGAGAAACACTATTGAATTCAATAAATAACTCACGACAAAACAGGAATGTGGTGTCCATGTGGGCTCTCGCTACCACATCGTGTCTTTAGTTACACTTACATCAAAAATCACATCTTTTACACCTCTTCCTTCATCTTTTATACCAAGGGTGTCAAACTCGGGCCATGGAGGGCTGAGACCCTGCAGGTTTTTTTCCAGACGGTCAACAAAGCAGGTGGTTTTAATGATCAACACCTTCTTCAATTTGAGGAAAGGACCTAATTAATTTAAGGACCTGCTGCAGAGAATGGTTGTGGAAAACCTGCAGTTTCTCGACCCTCCATGGCACAGTATGCATTTATATGCATTTAGAATTATACTGCAACTCCAAAAAAATGATGTGTGTTCCAGCTCTCTGGAACGGATTCATTGGATTTGCATTATTTTCTATGGGGGAAAACTTAATTCAGTTAGTGTGCATTTTGGTTAGTGTTGAACCTTCTGGAACGGATAAATGATGCTAACCAAGGCGCCACTGTATTGTGTTGCTTTGTATGTTGCCATCATTACCGAGCTAAGCTCAACCTAAAAAGGTCACTACTTCTTTCAGTAGGAAATCAATTATGGGAGAATATAGGCCTTGACTCATCTCCGGCACGGCCCGTGAGAATAAATCTTCATCCCAAACTGTCTGGCGCTAATTTATTCAGAAAAATTTGCAGTGATAACATTGCTAACAATGGCAGGAATCTCCTTTGACAGCATGACAAGTGTTATTAAACCGCTAGCATGACAGTTTTAAGAGACAATTAACAGATTCCATCGCGACTAGACGTGGAATAAAGCCAGCACTCTGTGAAAAAAGGTTGCGTGTGATAGGTTGTTAATAAAATTCAGTTAAAGGAAAATGGATAGTAAAAGTGACAGTTCAAGGACACTTTCAACTAGCTGTTCATGGGATTTGTGTGATGGTAAAAAGGGTGCAAACCAAATGATGACATTGAGAGGTGGAGGTGTTCAAGTATCTCGAGGTCTTGTTCACGAGTGAGGGAAGCTTGGAGCGTGAGGTTGACAGACGGATCGGTGCAGCGTCTGCCATGATGCAGTCGCTGTACCGGACTGTCATGGTGAAGAGAGAGCTGAGCCGGAAGTTTACCGATTGATCTACGTTCCCACCCTCACCTATGGTCATGAGTTATGGGTCATGACCAAAAGAATGAGTTTGCGGATACAAGCCGCAGAAATGAGTTTTCTACGTAGGGTGGCTGGACTCACCCTAAGAGATAGAGTAAGGAGCTCGGCCATCCGGGAGGAGCTCAGAATAGAGCCGGTACTCCTTCACATCGAGAGGAACCAGTTGAGGTCCGGATGCCTCTTCCCTGGTGAGGTGTTTCGGGTATGCCCAGCCTGGAAAAGACCCCGGGGAAGAACTAGGACACGCTCGAGGGACTATGTCTCACAGCTGGCCTGGGAACGCCTTGGTGTCCTCCCGGTGGAGCTAGAAGAGGTCGCCAGAGACGGTAAGTCTGGACTTCCCTACTGAAATTGCTGACCCCGCAACCCAGACCCGGATAAGCAGAGGAAAATGGAATGTTATGCAAGTGGATTGTTTTTTAGAGGTTATATGTATCCTGTGATTGACTGGCAACTTGTTCAGGGTTTACCACACCTCTTGCCCTAAGGTCAGCTGGGATAAGCCCCAGATCACTCGAAAACAGCACAAATCGTTGTTATGTCTATATGCCACTTTCATTGGTCTTCCGGTTACCCGAGTTCATGATGAATGACCTTGCTTTGCTCAGTCAAGTGGAGACATGCAACGCTTCAACCGCAGAGTTGGCTCAAGCATTAAAGTAGAAGCGACCTCAACAGATGTGACATTAAAACAGAACCATCGAAAGAGCTAAGCAGATGTATCTAAGAAATGGTGTGTGGAGGGGGGAGAATTGGTCTTGGTCACAGCTGAGATAACCTCCCCTGCTGTTTTGAGAGCAGTGCTCCATCATAAAATCATCTCCAACAATGGAGTGGTCTCTGACCCTCAGTCAGAGCCTGATCAAGTGGGGGATTTGCTGATGAAATATTTACCAGCCCCAGGAAATCACTCCACACCTGTCTGGCCATTTGGTCATCACAACAAATCTGGTTCTTACCATGTACCTTGTAAGATATATCACATGTCTTTACTTTAATTTTGTTTTACTTCTTCAGAAATGATTTATTTCTATTTTATTACTGTTATTAAATTTTTACTTGTATTGTTTTAATTTTAACATTATTTCCTCCTTTTCCTTTAAGACTGCACAAGCTATAAACTAAGTTTTAAGTCCCATTATTGTTTTTTACACAGCTTTCCCTCTTTCTTGTCTTTCCTTCATGACTGCGCCATCTATAGCCACCACCTAGGTATAAATTGTGCATTTTTGTGGACATTTTTCTTATGCATATCTATATTTAATAAATTGCTTTATTATTTTATTTTGTAACTATAGTATTATTTTATTTGCACATATTCCATATTATATTTTAACATATTATATATATTTTTTTTTTACATTGCACAAGCTGCCGTATACACTGTCTCATATTTTCCTGTTAGTATTTTATTTTCTATCATCTTTTCCATTTTTTTCTTTGTTTGTAAAATCATAAGATATTCATAAATTGCTACACATTCTGTATTATTTTCTTTTATAAGACAATTGTTACACAAAATTGTAATACAGAAAATGAACAGAATTTAAAATCCAAGTAAAGTGTCAACATGTAAAAAAGATGGTGTAAATAAACTTTCAGTAGTAGATATGGAGAAGGATTCGATATAAATAAGCTCTGCTTCTTCCTACTCCTTTTCAGGCATTAGAACAGTAATGAAATAAGTACACATAAACTCACTCTGAATACTAGTTATTCCCTACTTTTAGGTCAGCTTTGTCCTTATTGTTCTTCATGACAACGTTGCTTAGCATTTGTCATTGAGGTATAGGTTGTTATGAAACTGTCATGCTCCACTTGATAACAATTATGGCACTAATCTAGATTAGAAGGATCAGTGTGGATGCAAAATCAATGAGGTTGGGTGTATGCAGTCTCAAAGGTTGCTGTTGCAGATAAAGCCATTTCTCTGACGAGGCCCATTTTGTCCTGGTCAGCAGCTGATACGTATGTACATCATGCTTATCTGTCATGTCTATACAGTGCTGTACAGTGACAATGCAAACCACAGGAGGCTAGCACACGTCAATGCTCTATTACAGCATTTCCATGTATTTATTGTTAACGTAGTTATCACATGTTTCACCTGCATGCATACAGTATCTTTGTTTTATCTAGCTCACTTTTTCTATCAGCTGTTCTTTTATTGGCTGATGTCACATTTAGAAATATAATAATAAAAACAACAGCAGCTAAATGAAAAAAAACCAAAAATTTTACAAGAATAATGTCAAAATATTAAAAGCCATCTAAGGAAAAAAATAAATATTGTAAGAGAATAACATAATATCATGAGGAAAAACAACAGTAATATTAAAGAAAATAAAAGAATGTTTGCGATAAACATTATATTACGTGAATAAAGTAAAAATATTATGTCATAACTACATGAAGAAAGTTTACAAAGAGAAATATTTGAGGGGGAAAAAACAACAGCAGAAATTGAAAAAAACAGCCATCATTTCATGAGAATATTTTTTGAGAATAATGTCAAAAGTTGTATTTTAACACAAAAAGTCACAATTTTATGAGAAGAGGATTAGCGGCATAGAAAATGGATAGATGTATACTAAACAAAAAAAAGTTGTCATTTTTAGAAAGTTTAGAAAGGATTATTTTTTTTCAGTACTTTTCAGTTTGATGTAAGATGGATGGCAGTATGGCACTAGTATAGGACCAGTATGTGAGTGTTTTTTGGCGTGTCGTGGTGTTTTCACCCCTGAGTCACCATTGAGGTGGCTGTAAAAATCCATCCATCCATCCATTTTCTATGCCGTTTATCCTCATTAGGGTCGTGGGTATGCTGGAGCCTATCCCAGCTGACTTTGGGCGGGAGGCGGGGTACAGTCAATCACAGGGCACATAATAAAAAGTGGAAATAAATATGTAATTGGTGTAATGAAATGCTGAAAAACAAAAGACCAGAGATGAATTGCTGACAACACAAAGTCCATTGCAGAATGGACACATCATCTGATCCTTGGAAGCAGGTTCCTTTGCAGATTTTTTTTTTACCAGATTTATCAAGCAAGCAACCCGTTGCTGCTCATGACAATGATTTACTTTGCACTCAGTAACCCTGAAAAGAACGAGCGTCCATTCGATATGTTGAACAAGTGTAAATGAAGACTTGCTGACAGGAAGATTGCTGACAATATTAACAAATCAAACTAGTGAATAATCGTAGTCTGTTCCGTGTAGAATTTGGATGTTTCATACACAGTACTTTATAGCCAATCAAGTTCAAGCGATAACAAAATTTAAAACATGAGCCTTTATTAGTCATCGTTTTTGTAATTACTTGTGGTAAGCACACAAATGGAGCCTCCTATTATTCCCATTCCTTGAATTACATGATGCCATCGCGACAAAGTCCGCTCATGATAGAACAACAAACAACAGCATGGCCCACACACCACTCTTTAACCTATTAATCAAGCACACACGCTCACACACAAGTTGTTATCCTCAAACTGAGATAAGTTCATGTTGATAATTTGCTCTTGCTTCATGATGGGAGTCGATGTACACGAACATGATATCAGCTACAGCTGGGACATTTGATTGCATCAAGTTACGAAGAACAGAATCTGTGACAAAGGGCAGCCTTGGTGGAAGCCAACGTTCATGTTCATCGGAAATAGGCTTGACTTGCCGCTGGCAATGCGAACCGTGCTCTTGCTCCGGTTGTACAAGGACCGAATGGCACGTAGTAGCGCGCCACCAATCCTGCACTCCCGGAGCACCCCCCACAGGACACAACAAGGGACCTGATTGAATTTTCTAAGTCCACAAAGCACGTGTAGATCGGTTGGGCAAACTCCCATGTACCCTCCAGTACCCCTGCAATGGTGTGAAGCTTCTGCACCACCAAATCCGAGGCCATGGTTCACGGTCGACAAAAAGGCGTTTTAGAAATGGAATGGAAAAGTTGCAAAGCCTTTCATTAATCATTGTGATTTGTTATTTTATTTTTCCATTTTATGTATACTTGTATATTATATCGAGGCTTACGCAGGTATTTCATGTCTGTGTTCATGCCAACATTGATGTCTCATCTGCTGCAAACATTGTTTGTCCAGTACAAGTCCAGTACAAATAGAGTCCAAAGAACTTTCACCCTCTTTTTTTTTTTAAACATATTGGCTTGTCCTGTGTTCGGTGCTTGTCAGTGCTGTTATTTCAACATTTATCTGGAATTATAATTATTTATATAGAGGGTGAGTGAAAACTAACTCGCTATTTTAAACTACTGATGTTATATTCACGCTTAAAATTGTTTTTATTACAAGAAATGGATATAAGAGAGTTTTCATATACAATTTAATATTTTATTCTAATGAAATAATTTTAGAAACTTTTTATTCAAGACACAGAGTTATTTTTCAATCATTCTGTACATATATGTCCTGAGGTCCTAATTGAACTGCGTTGAACTCCCTCTACACCTACAGTCGTGCTCACCTCTCATGTCATGTATCCTGTAGTTTTGGGTTTGACAAATTCTTAAGCTTATTTGTAAGAGCGTGTGTGCGCTCCCAGCAGGTGACCATTGAACTCTCAACTTAGTCCCCTGCTGAAGGAGATGTCTGGGGGGTGAGGTCCACTTCCACGGAGACACACAGCTCGCACACCTTCCCCCTCCTCCATGCGAGGACTCATCCCTTATCAGAGCACTATATAAGGTCGGCTGCTGCTGGGGTTGTTCAGTCTTCTCTCGAACTTGACCAGGTAAGACATTCTGCAGTTGCACCCAGGATTTGAAGTTGTAGAATTCGAAGACAGACATCACCATTCAACTCTTTTTATATTGTATCTGTATATACATTGTAGCTTTTTTATATGCTTCCTTGTTGAAATGTTTGCATCCAAAGAGGGTTTTACCAAGGTAATTCTATGTTGGTGTGTAATTAAAATACCTGGATTTGGATTAGTGAGCAGGCCAAACCTGTCAGAGCTGTCTTTGTACATTTGTAGCCATCCCGTCTCAACCCACTTTACATGTTCTGTTAATAGGAATTGTTTTAATCCTTAAGCCCGACTCAAGGTTGGTTGTGTAAACTGCACTTAAAAAAACAAACCTTTTCATATTAATTATGTTAAAATATTGAGCATAATTGGTTAGTTAATTTTATAGTAATTCCGAGTCAAAATGTGTATTTTGCATGGTTACATTTTGGTAAAAGTTTCACATGAGCACTGGTATAGTAATCATCCTACGTATATTTTATTCCAGTCTGATGTTGGCGTCCTTCAGTTTGAATGGGATGGAGCATGACTCATTTGTATGCTCACGATGGCTCTTGTTTAAATCTGCACATTAATTTATTGCCAAATTGAATGGGAATGTTTAACAATCACGATAAAGCAGTATTCAAGGTACAAACATACATACAACTGACGATAAAGTCTCATTTTTGCGGGAATCCCACTCACACACCAATATATGAAATCTTCCAAATTAAACACTCTTAATGCACAAAATAATCATCAAACTTACTTTTTTGTTCAATGTTTATTCACGTACCCCCGTGACAATTGGCGTACCACTGGGGGTAAGCGTACCCCACATTGGGAACCTAGGCGTTTGACAATGCTTTACTTGATTGTATATTGTTATTAATAAGTTTCTTATCAGTTCAGAAAGAACTAGTTTTTCATACCTGACAGTTTCGACTGCTCACTAGCAGTCATCATCACGTGCGTCAACGTGCTTATTGCTCCAGCAATTGTGATGTCATCATCATCTGTTTAGACATTTTAAATAATGAACCTCAATGGGCTGTTATTAATACGGGATGAGTAAGTTTTATCTTATTCATTTGTGTTTATGATAACTACATCACTATGGCTGTTTTTGTTCACTAAAGCAGTTCCTTTTCACTTTTTAGACCTCCCATCATGAAGTTTGTTGCACTCGCGCTCACCCTGCTGTTGGCCATTGGTTAGTACCGCACTCAAGACAACTTTGGTACACTCCTCCTCTCTTTTCAAAACTCTTCATGCATGTTTTTCTACAGGCTCTCAGGCTGCTTCCCTGCAGGCTGATGCCCCTTCCCAGCTGGAACATGCTCGGTCTATGGCTAATATCTTCTTGACCGAGTTAAAGGAGCATACCAAAAAAGCCCTAGGCCAGCTTGATGATACCGAGTACAAGGAAATGAAGTAATTATGATGGACATCGTCTTGTAGTTTGTCTTGCGTTAGACCTGTTTGAACTAACCCAGACAATTGTTCTCTTGTTTAAAAAGTGGTGTTTTTCCCCTCTATCTCATCCAGAGTCCAGATCAGCCAGCGCCTGGATGATTTTCACGCTCAGCTCCAGGCTCTGCAGCAATCTGTCGCTCCCATGACTGACAACGTTGTCGCTACTGTCATGGCCGCCACTGAAAGTTTCCGCACTTCGATTGAGAACGACATTGAGCAGTTGAAGACAAGCCTTGCACCCCAACAAGCTAAACTGAAGGAGGTCCTTGACAAACACATCGAACAGTACCGTGCTCTTCTGGAGCCTGTGATAGTCGAATACCAGTCCAAGCAAGCTGCTAACATGGAAGCCCTGAGAGTCAAGCTGGAGCCCATTGTCACCGAGCTGCAATCCAAGGTGGCTGTCAATGTTGAGGAGACCAAGGCGGCCCTCATGCCCATGATCGAGGCTGTCCGTGCCAAGGTTAATGTGCATCTGGAGGAGTTAAAGAAAGCGGCTAAACCCTACGTGGATGAATATAAAGAGCAGATAGCGTCGGCCTACACCCAAGCACAATCCATCAGCGCAGACGACCTTGCTGCTCTGAAAACTAAGATCACACCTTTAGTTGAGGATGTCAAGGTAAAACTTCAGAGTATCTTTGAGGCTATCTATGCAACCATCAACCACAGTGCCTAAATGACCTGTCCCACATCTGTCAGTAGTCGACCATTCCACTATTATTTCCATCCCTAGTTTTCTCACGTACAAGTACATATCTCCCATCCAAAATGAAGCAGATGCCTAATTGATGCACTTCTTTGCTACAAAATGGCTGGACTTTTGGTTGTTTATCTCTGTCGTGCGGGGCACCTTTCTTCAAGCATGACAGTCACGAATCCACACACATTCAGCACATGCATGCTTTCATTGTCACAGACCCAAGCCAACTACTGAACTTTTATGTGCATTCATTTCAATGGATTATCAGAAGAGGCTCCTGTGTGATGATGCTTGTCTCATGAAAAATCAGCTTTGGCAAAATCAGCTGAATAAACATGTTTATTAAACCAGCTTGCTGTGTGTCTATCACATTTGATATTGCATGACGCATTAATATATATTTATTTATAACAGACCTATTTGGTTTGTTTGTTCTGGGGCAGGGATACCACCTTCATTATCTATTATTGTTAATTTTAAGAACAATTTAAATTCATAATATTTAAAAAATTTCATTAAAATAAAAGACGTTGACGTATTAACACTTATCCATTTAAAAAATAAATACAATGGAGCAACACATGTTTTTTTTTCATTTTTAAAATATATTTTTCTTGTTTTCAAATGCTGTTTATTATTGTGACCACTAGGTGACAGTGTTTCCTCTGTGACCTGTTTTGTGGCGACCTTTTTAATTTTTTCTTTTACGATTTTTTCCTTTTTATAATAAAACTAGGTGTTTTATTCCAGTTGATTTATGCCTAAAAGTGCTTATTGCTCCAGCAAGTAGATAGATAGACACTTTATTAATCTTCAAAAGACATATTATAGGAAAACTTAATAGGCCGAGTACTCACGCATTGGCCTAATTATTAATATTTCATACCGCATTTTAAATTAAAAAAGTAAGAATATCTAGCGTGAAAATTGATCTCGCTTATAGATAGTATAATATCAACAGGGAATGCTTTCCCCCCCCTTTTTCTCTTCTTGGGGGTTCATAGGTTCTCGATAAATGATGACGCTACCTCCTAATAAGTTAAATAGTGAAACAGTCCACTTTCATAGACGATTTTAAGGTAAAAACTTGAACATAATCTGGTTGGGACCAGGACAGGACAGGAATATGTTTAATCTTGTCAAAGATTCTTTATAGGACAGGAACACTCTTGCTATCTTTAAGGCAGTGGGGCGGGTTCCCATGGGGGCGGGCGTGGTGAAGTGTCAGGAGGTAGTTTCCATCTTAGTGCAGACCTGCAAACATGTACAAATTTATTGTACTCAATATCAAATTTGACTCTTGAATATTGTTGTTTGCTTCACAACTCTCCATTTTGTTGCATTTTCCTGGTTTTCCGTTTCAAGTTCAGTATTCAGACAAATAAGTTGATATTATCCGTTTTTCAATACTATTTCAAATCGAGGAGGCGTGAATACATTTCTGTCCCCCGCAGGGCAAAACTTTGAGAACCACTCCATTAAGGGGGCCGCACGGTGGCCGAGTGGCCAGCATGTTGGCCTCACAGTCAGGAGGTCCAGAATCTTCGTTGGGCATCTCTGTGTGGAGTTTGCATGTTCTCCCCGTGCGTTCCTGGGTTGTCTCCGGGTACTCCGGGAAAAAAATTCAACAACAAATTATATGTAATAATTAATGTACGTATTAAAAATGCTACATGGTAATGCTATATTGAGGCAACATGAAATAACTTTAGATTACCTTCATATTGCATGAAGTCAACCATGTCCGACGTGGTATAGTGAAAAAGTTTCCACCCATTTTATGCGGAAGTGGCAAGTTTTTGGCTTCTTACGTTGTCTTTCTTCCCCACTTAGATTGAAACCCCTTCTTAAGTTTAGAATAAATAAATTGTAGGCTAACTAGTTAGCTCTGTAGCATGCTATGTTTTATGATCTCAAAGCATGCACATTACAGTTAAGCAATGTCTGGTAAACAAAGAATAATATGAGTGTAATGTTACTATACGGGTGTTCTTTCATGTTTATATAGGTTTTCTATGCTCTACAAAAGTATGAAATGTAATAATACTGAATCCTCTTTTACAGAAATGTATTTATTCAGAACCACTTAACTGTGATAAACAAGGGACGACTGTACTGCAAATAACTATTCTTAAGTTCTTTATATCAATGGTTCTCAATTAGTGGGTCCTGACCCTAATGACCCGTTTTCAGTGAATGGTGGAATCGAGTCTTATGAACAACTCTTTAAAGTGACCGATAAAAACCGATTTGGAGTTTGGAGTCATTCGTTTGCGTCCCGTTCTTACAAGGGCATCTCAATAAATTAGAAAATCTGGGTTTGATTTTAAAATTAAAATTAAAAGACCAATTGAAGTTTTTATTTTTATTTTTTCATTTGAGCGTGAACCATTGGTTTTGAACCAATGAAGGTTGAAATTGAACCTTTTAAACTTGAAGTTTTTCAAAGGTTTTGAGACACCACATTTGGTTTTTGTTAGCTATTAATTCATCCTCAAAATTATTCAGAAATGAAAGTTCATATATTCTGATGACCAATTTGGGTCTGCGATTAAGGAGTGATGGTTGGTCCTGCAACCAAAGCAGTTGGGAACCATTGCTTTATATGAGAAGATTGTATTGTTGTTTTAGGGTACTGTATGTGCTGCTAAAGATGCTCTGTATCAGGGCTATTCTACTACAAAACAAAGAGGGTCACAATGCTGCCTATTGAGGACTATAAACGCTGTGACAACAGTGCTGTTGTATTTTTTGGGAATCTGCTGGAAAAATGTTAGTCGCTCCCAAGAACTGTACTCGTGGGCCACTCTGACATGATTCATGGATCACATTTGGCCTGCGGGCTGCCAGTTGTATACCGCTGGTTTATCATAAAGCTTTAATAAAAATAATAATTTTGCTCTCTAAGATCGTACGGACAGCCTTTGGAGCGGTCATCGTTGATCAGATGATAAGGAACGGATCAAATCAGTTCAACTTGAGATGTGCGCCTAAAAACAAGTGATAGTTCTGGCAGCGATTCTGAAAGCTGTGATTAATGAGGTGAATCCATGGTGTGAATTGGCCTATTGACAATCTTAATTTATGGTCTTTATTAGAGTAAACCCTCTTTCACTGCCCTAGGCTTAAAACCATCAACACCACCAAATCAAAGACACATTCGTATGCACACATGCACATACGCCCACACACACACACACACACACACCAGTTATAAACACTAAGGGCTTCATTATTCTCGAAAGTAGGATATTGTATTACTGTATGTTTAAGACACTTCTTCTGACAGAGTACATTATTTTGCCGTTCTCAACACCATTGTGTCACAGTCAACAGAATATGCCGCTTATCCTCATTAAGGTCGCGGGGGTTGCTGGAGTCTATCCCAGCTGACTTTGGGCGAGGGTCGCGGTACACCCTAGACTGGTTGCCAGTCAATATAGCATATACTAGGTGGGCCATAAGTAGGGTTACATTTAACACTTAAACATTTTACATTTATTAGACACTGACATATTAGACATTTTACCATGAATATTTAATCTCTCAAGTGCTAAAATAGATGTACATAAATGTCTAAATGTCTAATAAATGTAAAATGTCTAAGTGTTAACTGTAACACTACTTTTGGCTCCCCCCATATATATTTATACAAAGCAAATATATAGAATTTTCTTTTGGAGTCTTGCCTTAGTTCCATACACCTATAGGTGCTTATAAATTCATTCACCTTATTGGGAAAGAGGTGTATATGTTAAAAGACTTTTCATCTTTTCTCCACGTTTTTATTCTGATTAAAATTGTGTTTTAATGTCTTTCTTTCCTCATTACATTTTCTGCCACAGCCAGCACCTAAATCAGCTGGGATAAGCTCCAGCTTACCCGTGATGGTATAGAAGATGGATAGAAGGCATTTTTTTCTGAATTAAATAAAAATAAAACAAACCACAGTTTTTTTTCACACAATAAAAATAATAAAATAAAATAAAATAAAATAAAATAAAATAAAATAAAATAAAATAAAATAAAATAATGTTATTTTATTCTGTTTCCAAAAAAAGCATAGTACTACAATTATTGTGGAGTTGAAACCTATCATCTGAAACATTCCCAGAAGCAATTATTTTCATCTGTCCACACTGAGTAACTATGGGCTCATTTAAAAGTTTATAATGAGGAACTCGCTGGTAAAGACAAGGCAACATTTAGGCTTCGGGCTAAATTAAAGAGGAGTTAACAAGATGTAGGTTGTGTGTATGCCTGACAAACTGTGCGCAGACTCAGGCCGAAAGGTCTTGGGGCCACATGCATGCGCAGCTGTGACTGGTGCATGTCGGTGGCATTATGTTTATTGTAATGGATGAGGACGGCATCGTGGTCCCCAGTGAGAGGTGCAAGATGTATAAAACCTGCTTGCGCTTCACCCTCTCACAATTGTTGGGATTTGCATCTTTGTCCCTGGACCTGGAGTGTGATTATCATTTTTGCTTAAAATGCTGCACTGCTTTGCAAAGTCTATAATTTAAGTAGAGTAGCTGTTAGAAGGGAAAAAAATTGCAATTTCAAGGCCTTTCATGGAAATGTCCTCTCAAACACGGACTAGTAAGTATTTTTTTAAAAAAACACAAAACAACCAATGCGTTCATGCCACCCTAATGCATCTTCTCTCTGTAGACACACCACTGCCTCCGAGCTGCAAATTATCTTCAGTGTGTCGCACACATGGGGTGTCATTGTCGAGCATTAAGGTCCCCCAAGTCAGTGAGGTCAGAGTTCAGCTGGAGATGCACGCACTTTGGCAGCAATTTGATCAGCTAACCACGGAGATGATAGTCACCAAAGCCGGAAGGTACGTAACAATGTGTTTCCTCCTTGCTTGTTTTTTGGGCTTGTTTGAAATCCTCAGAAAAAAAGTTTCTTTTGTTCCCAAACGCAAGGAGGATGTTTCCAACATTCCAGGTGAAAATCTCAGGGATGGATCCTTCTGCGGAATATGTTCTGGTCATGGACTTTATCCCTGTAGATGACAAAAGATACAGGTAAGTCTGACACAATATTAGCCAATATTATTCACAGTGATGGAGAAAATAAAAGAAATCCATTACGACAATATGAATCACATTTGTGTACTATTTTGCATGTGTGTCAGATATGCATTCCACAGCTCATCCTGGTTGGTGGCAGGACGAGCAGATGTTGCAGCTCCGAGCCGGATGCACTTCCACCCAGACTCACCGGCTCGTGGAGCACAGTGGATGAAGCAGACGGTGTCCTTCGATACTCTCAAACTCACTAACAACCTGCTGGATGACAACGGACATGTCAGTGCTTGCTTTTGTGTGTTTGTATTTATAGTACAACCTTTTCTCCTTTTCTCTGCCAGATGATATTGAATTCCATGCATCGCTACCAGCCACGCTTCCACGTAGTGTATGTGGATCCAGCGCCCAACAGTCATTTGAATGCAAATAGAAACTTTTGCTCTTTCTTTTTCCCTGAGACACAATTCATGGCAGTCACTGCTTATCAAAACCACAGGGTAGGAAATTAAACGCTGCACAGGATTGCTTTCAAGTATTTGATCAATCTAACCACTGTTTTTTACAGATTACACATCTGAAGATTGCCAGCAACCCGTTTGCCAAAGGTTTCAGAACAACCGACACACATGAGTGGTTAGTAGTAATGTACAGTAGTAGTCCAGAATAGTCCAGAATTAGGGTAGTCTGTTGAGTACATTGTCATACACAGGTTATGTATGCCTGGCATATTTTCTGTGGGGTAAATGGTTTATGTGAACTCTTAGGGGGAGGAATTCCAGACCTGCTGGAGAGTGGTGTCCCCCTGAGGACAAAGCAGGGGACAATGTCGCAAAACGAATAGCTGACAGTGGTTCAAAAGACTCAAACGGTGAGCGTTGTGTGTATATTTTGTTGTGTGCACAAAATATACACTCCATGTGTGAAAATGAACTCTCATGCTCCTTGAACCACTTTTTCAAAATTTATGCCTGTGCCATCAAGGAAGAAAAAATCCATTGATGGATGAACCTGCTCATTCAGTGTATGCAGGTAGTCAGCTGACTTCATTCTTTAAGCACATAGTGTTGCTGAACCTAGATCTGACCAACTGCAGCAACCTCGTACCTATTTGCTAAGTTATGTTTAGGTGGAGACTTTTTTTGGCCAGACAGTGTATATATAAACCTACATACATATACAGTATGTGTGTGTTTCTTTATTGACATCTTATTTTATCGACTTGGCTTTAAACACGGGTTAACCTGGGCATTGTTTTGACTGTTTGATTAGTGTCATTATTTTTTCTGTGTATTGTTTTTACTGTGGTTTTTAATTTTACCTTTATTATTGGGTATGTTGGTAGAGTCTTGCAGAGTCTTGCTTGTTTTATTGGCTGCTGTATAGCACATTTCCAGCAGTTGAACTGCTGGAAATGTGCTATATAAATAAATGTGACATTGACCTTGATATGTGTGTATGTATATATGTACGTGTGTGTATATATATTAATGTGTATGCATATATATGTATGTATATATATTTGTGTATATACAGTATATATATATATATACATTACCTGGATGCTGATTTTTTAAAGTTATATTTAGTTGTTTCACTGTAAATAGTCAGAAATGTACAATACACACTGTCAGGTTTACCCTTTTTGTCTAATTGGATAAAAATGTTTTTTTGTCTTCCCATCGCTACCTCAGACCTAATATTTTCCAGTCCAAATTTTTACCACCAAAGACAAAGACCTTTTCATTCTGCCAACTTTCTTCTCGGGATCCCACTCATATTTTTAACGATGGATTTCCCTCAAGTGTCCGGCCCCTGGTAGCCTGGCTAACTTACTTATTGTTGTGTGCGTTCTAACCAAAGCACTAAAACATGAATTTCCTGAATTTCCAGGTCAAGAGGTCTTACATTTGGTGGAGCAGAAGGAACAGTTTTGCAACTACACAGACGCGGTGGTAGTCGACGTGGGAAGAAACAATGGAAACAGTATTTTAGTCCCAGCTTCCCTCCTCGGCACCTTACCTTCTTACTGCGATTGTGCAGGGTTAACTCATGAGAATAACAACCTGTCTTAGAGAAAGACAAGATCAGTGAGTGGAGTTTTGCCTATACCCATACAAAACCGCATGACAGTGAAAAAATCTCAACTAAGTTAACCAACAAATAGAGTATAACCTTTTAAATGAATATCAGTCCTAATGAAATGCAAATGTATAGAAATCGTGTTTGCCCTATATAATAAAAAAACACACTACAATCATGTTCTCAGCGTCATGTTATTACGTTTCAATTGAAAATATTAAGTTTAAGTTGTGCTGTTTTTTTGTAGTTAATATCCAAAATTTTGCTAACATTTTGTCTTGGCTTGCATTTGCTTTTTGTCATTGCATCCATGATGATGGCTCTAGTCGCTGAGTAAAGGCAAGGACAAAACAATGAATGGGTGGGTTCTTTTGACTTGTCCCATCCTGCCTGTTAGCTGCTTCTTATAGCAGTTTCGATATGTACTTCATTGTGTAAGACGTTTGCACAAAGGATGTGCATGGTGGCATGATACTGTGGTGACGTTACTTCTTCTTTACTTGAGCAATCAATTAAATGCAATAACAAAAAGCAAATGGGAAAAAGAAAGACAGTACAGAAAAAGCAACTACAAAACGGAAAAAGAATATGACTACATTTCTATATTTTTTCTGTTATAAGTTCTTTTTTATATTTCCACATGCATTCCAATTTCATTTAGGCACTTCTGTGATTCTATACTAACACAACTTAGGGAGTCTAAAATTGCACAGGTATCCTCGCCAGTGCAATTCTGTGACATCACTGCTGGCAGCAGTTGTTGTTGTTTCTATATTAAACGGTAATGTAAATGTTTATTCGTTCTAGACTGTTGATCTTTAGCATAAATGTAGTGCATACATTTTGGCAAATTGTGGTTGCAGTAGAATAATGTATTTATTTTGATTATTTTGTTAATTGATGGTTTTGTGTTTTAACCCCCAACAAAACTAGGTAAAAAAGTGATGTTAAATGTTCAGTTGTCCATTTTTTTGTCCTTTGTAATTATTTTTACATCATTTTCTGCATGTAAAAACAATAACTATTGCCTATAAAATGTGTTTGAGTTAACATTTTTGCGTGTCTGTAACAGATTAACTGGATTTACATTATTTTCTATGGGAAAATTTGCTTTGGTTAGAGTCTGTTTTGGAACCTACTTGAACCGAGTAATGACATTAACCAAGGCACCACTGCAAATGTTGGTATGGATCCGATACCAAGGAAATAAGCCTGTCTTGATGATGCCAATACTTTTTATTTGGACATTTTTCAAGCTCATAGATCAACATTTTAGGGAAAAATATATATTTTTAATCAGCAAGCTTATTTGTGACCATAAATAATCTATGCATTCATCCATTTCTGTACCGCTTAACCTCATTAGGGTTGCTGGGGTATGCTGGAGCCTATCTCAGCTGACTTCAGGCAGGGAAGACAAACAACCATTTCCACTCAGATTCATACCTATGGACAATTTAGAGTCGCCAATTAACCTAACATGCATGTTTTTGGAGAGGTGGAGGAAAACCCGGAGAAAACCCACCCACATGCAAACTCCTCACAACACAACAACAACAACATAATTAATATCATTATATAAAGACAGCAATATTAACCAAAATATAACTTACATACAATTGTCAATACTGAAAAAGAACAAAACTTTTGTTTGCATGAGATTAATCCCCAAGTTTATAAAAACGCTAACATAATTATGTGCAAACATTATAACAATAGCAACAGTGTGACAATATGACCAACACAGCAAAAACAGACGTGTGTGGAAATAAACCGAGCAAAAAATTTGATCCACCGATCCATGGTATCGATATAGTAGATAGGGTCTGACAGACTGTTAATAAAATGACAACATAATAATAGAAAAAAAACACTACAAAATAGTGATATGAGAAACTAAAAACAAATGACTTATGCATTTTGCAGTGCGGATGTATCCCGGCTACTACGCTTTTATTTTGAAAATTCCGTCCGGAAGTCTCTCTGTCCGGTTGTCCGGGGCTGTTGCTGGGGCTCTCCGGGCTTGGAAGGATGCAGCGGGGCCGGGGAACGGAGATTTGGAGGTGAAAGACGGGGAGGCGGATGGAAAGAGGCGCGGAACGTCCGCCTTTCTTTTTGTGTTTCTGGCCGTGTCGTGTGAAGATGAGGGGGAAAAGCCGCAGGCCTTGCTCGTTTACTGCTTCCCCGGAACTCTCCGTGACACACGGTCGCGCCTTGGGGTGATGCCCGGCGTTTGTTGCTTGTCTTCTAGTGTGCCGTGCCATGGGTTGTTTAGTCTTCGTTTTCGCAGCACCGCCGCCTCCGTTTTCCCGTGTGGCCGCCAGCAGGGACTCAAGCTAGAGGTCGTAGCAAACGTCGCAGCATGAAGTCGTCGAGATTACAGCCTCGCCGCTTTCCGCTTTTCGTGGCGTGGACGATCCTGTGTCAGTTCGGTGGCGGTCAGTCCGTCCCGGACGCCTCGGGCCTTCCTCTCGCCATCCGCGTACCTCTTAGCCAAGGGGCTCGCTCCGGGGAGCCACCGCCTCAAGCGGGGAGGTTGGGTGGGCGCAGGCGGAGGGGAGCGACAGCCGGTGGCGTCAGCTTCGTGGACATGATCGACAACCTGCGTGGGAAATCCGGCCAGGGGTATTATGTGGAGATGGCGGTGGGATCTCCTCCACAAAAGGTAAGGCTCATACTGACCTGGGTGGAGGTGGACACATCCGCCCTAGAATTGATATCATCGATACCATGCTCGGATGTATTCCAAATTGTTTACAAACTCAGGGGTCACGTTTGGGGTCAAAAGGTCAAAGGATTTGAATGATCATAGTTGTAGGTATGTTTTTTGTTATTTACTTTATTTGACTCCAACAATTACATGAAAAGAAATGAATAAAGTTCTATTTTGTATCTCCAGTGATGCTGTAGATACAAAATAGCAGTATTGAGGGAGGTCATCTTCTTTGGTGGTATTGTGCGAGTTTAGTGGATTAGCGAGCTGTGTTGAGCGTAAACCCAGACCATGGTATCTTAGGCTAAACTCATAACCTTGTCCCCACCAGGTTATGTCCAGGCTTTCATGGAAAAATTGGCTATGAAAGTGCTACTGTTTCACTGTTTAATTAATTACGATCATTTATTGAGAACCTACGGACCCCCAAGGGGTCATGGAGAAAAAAAGATGATGATATTATCCTTTTATGAGCAAGATTGATTTACACCCGAGGGAACCCGATAGATATGCTGACTTTTTGAGACGAGCACCAGGAAAAAAATGCAAGATGAAATATTAATCACAGCAGTCCTTGCGTGGGTACTTTTCTTATATTACAACATTTGCTGTAGGATTAAGCACTCTTAGACACCAGTGAACTGGAAGTAAAAATCTTGTTTTGTTGTAACAAGGAAACCATTGTAAAAGAAAAAAAAGTTACCACAAAATAGGTCACTGCCATCTAGTGGTCACAGTGAGAAACAGCATTTGAAAACAAGAAAACATATTTGAAAGATGAATAAAACATTTGTTGCTCCAGTGTATTTATTTTTTTAATGGATAGGTGTTAATATGTTAAAGTTGTGCAATGTCGAGCGTTGATAAAAGAAAAAACTAGAGTATAGTTAGTGTAATAATCAGTGGTAACTTGTGCATTCACATACTGCATCCTGGCATGCCAGCAGTCTTCCATTGCTCTGTTGGCGGCGACAGTGGTGCTTTTAGCCGTCCTAATATTTCGGGAACTCATACACCCCATAAAAATTACTTGCTCATCTTGTATAAAGTACACTAGCTGGGATCTCTTCACTTTTCAGCCAAAATAGAATGATGTGGCGTCACATCACACATCAGAACGCCAGCTCTCACTTGAATGCGGACTTAGCAAAAGGACGAAAACCAGACTACACGAGGTAAATGATAATCACCGTTGAAGTTGCATTTTTAGCACAGAGCCAGGGATGGTTGACATCCTTAATCTTTGATGTACTCATCTGAGTACTGTTTTGTCTAACTGTGCAAAATGTGATACTCACATGGAGATGTAGTCTGAGGAGAGGCTGAATGAAGAGACTGAAAGTTAAATGGGTAACCTGAGAGTGGTAGAGAGTTCTATTAGTGACAGAGACTGGAAGGACATGTAAGGCAACAGGAAATACAGCTATAAGAGGACAAACAGGACAACAAACGAGGTCAAACTAAATAACATGAAGGTGTTAATTTAACACTAATTTTATAATATTATGGTAATATGGTAATTTGCCGTGTTGTTGAACTCCACTGAATGATATGAGATGTTGAGAAATATTTGAGTGCAGTGCTGCATTGTTCACTGCCAGCACAATATTGCACTAATTAAATGTTTAGCAGGAAGTAAATAAATTACTAAAATAATGGTAATTGTAAGTGACTGTCCCTTCTTTCTCTTGTTATCGCTGTGGCAGCGTTTTTCAAACAGCAATTCTGTATTGTGGTGCTGTGCCTTACGTTGTGGCATGTGAGTGTATTCGTGATGATCATGTATTCTCTCTGTTCCTCTAACTTACTAGTTGAACATACTGGTGGATACAGGAAGCAGTAACTTTGCAGTTGGGGCAGCTGCTCATCCATTCCTGCGCAGATACTACCATCGCATCTTGTGAGTACAGTGAAAATCGGAAGTTGAAAGAAGCCATTGATGAAAATATTTGGAAAAAAGTAGTCCTTTCTTTCTACAGTTTTCATTTTGATTTCATGAAAAATTGCAAGAATTTACATTTTTTTACTGTTGGATCTTAAGGAGGTCGTAAGTGGAGCTTCAAAATGCACAATGAAGAAATGCCCATCAGCCTATTTCTGCTGACTTCGGGCGAGAGGTGGGGTACACCCTGGACTGGTCGCCAGTCAATCTCAGCGCACATATGGACAAACAATCATTCTCACTCACATTCATACCTGTGGCCCTAACATGCATGTTTTTGGAATGTGGAAGGAAGCTGGAGAAAACCCATACACACACTGGGAAATTGTTTGGATTTAGATCAGGGGAACATGCAGGATGGTCTAAAAGAGTGATGTTATTCCTTTGGAAGAAGTCCTTTGTGAGCCGGGCTTTGTGAACTGCAGCGTTGTCCTGTTGAAAAACCCAGACATTACTAGAACCTGATCGACATGGGATTTTTGGGGTGGATGCCGATATTGGGGGCCCAAAAAAACCCCAGATCCAAAATATCGGTCTATATAGAAAATAAGAGCATTGATANTTTAAATTAAAAAAGTAAGAATATCTAGCGTGAAAATTGATCTCGCTTATAGATAGTATAATATCAACAGGGAATGCTTTCCCCCCCCTTTTTCTCTTCTTGGGGGTTCATAGGTTCTCGATAAATGATGACGCTACCTCCTAATAAGTTAAATAGTGAAACAGTCCACTTTCATAGACGATTTTAAGGTAAAAACTTGAACATAATCTGGTTGGGACCAGGACAGGACAGGAATATGTTTAATCTTGTCAAAGATTCTTTATAGGACAGGAACACTCTTGCTATCTTTAAGGCAGTGGGGCGGGTTCCCATGGGGGCGGGCGTGGTGAAGTGTCAGGAGGTAGTTTCCATCTTAGTGCAGACCTGCAAACATGTACAAATTTATTGTACTCAATATCAAATTTGACTCTTGAATATTGTTGTTTGCTTCACAACTCTCCATTTTGTTGCATTTTCCTGGTTTTCCGTTTCAAGTTCAGTATTCAGACAAATAAGTTGATATTATCCGTTTTTCAATACTATTTCAAATCGAGGAGGCGTGAATACATTTCTGTCCCCCGCAGGGCAAAACTTTGAGAACCACTCCATTAAGGGGGCCGCACGGTGGCCGAGTGGCCAGCATGTTGGCCTCACAGTCAGGAGGTCCAGAATCTTCGTTGGGCATCTCTGTGTGGAGTTTGCATGTTCTCCCCGTGCGTTCCTGGGTTGTCTCCGGGTACTCCGGGAAAAAAATTCAACAACAAATTATATGTAATAATTAATGTACGTATTAAAAATGCTACATGGTAATGCTATATTGAGGCAACATGAAATAACTTTAGATTACCTTCATATTGCATGAAGTCAACCATGTCCGACGTGGTATAGTGAAAAAGTTTCCACCCATTTTATGCGGAAGTGGCAAGTTTTTGGCTTCTTACGTTGTCTTTCTTCCCCACTTAGATTGAAACCCCTTCTTAAGTTTAGAATAAATAAATTGTAGGCTAACTAGTTAGCTCTGTAGCATGCTATGTTTTATGATCTCAAAGCATGCACATTACAGTTAAGCAATGTCTGGTAAACAAAGAATAATATGAGTGTAATGTTACTATACGGGTGTTCTTTCATGTTTATATAGGTTTTCTATGCTCTACAAAAGTATGAAATGTAATAATACTGAATCCTCTTTTACAGAAATGTATTTATTCAGAACCACTTAACTGTGATAAACAAGGGACGACTGTACTGCAAATAACTATTCTTAAGTTCTTTATATCAATGGTTCTCAATTAGTGGGTCCTGACCCTAATGACCCGTTTTCAGTGAATGGTGGAATCGAGTCTTATGAACAACTCTTTAAAGTGACCGATAAAAACCGATTTGGAGTTTGGAGTCATTCGTTTGCGTCCCGTTCTTACAAGGGCATCTCAATAAATTAGAAAATCTGGGTTTGATTTTAAAATTAAAATTAAAAGACCAATTGAAGTTTTTATTTTTATTTTTTCATTTGAGCGTGAACCATTGGTTTTGAACCAATGAAGGTTGAAATTGAACCTTTTAAACTTGAAGTTTTTCAAAGGTTTTGAGACACCACATTTGGTTTTTGTTAGCTATTAATTCATCCTCAAAATTATTCAGAAATGAAAGTTCATATATTCTGATGACCAATTTGGGTCTGCGATTAAGGAGTGATGGTTGGTCCTGCAACCAAAGCAGTTGGGAACCATTGCTTTATATGAGAAGATTGTATTGTTGTTTTAGGGTACTGTATGTGCTGCTAAAGATGCTCTGTATCAGGGCTATTCTACTACAAAACAAAGAGGGTCACAATGCTGCCTATTGAGGACTATAAACGCTGTGACAACAGTGCTGTTGTATTTTTTGGGAATCTGCTGGAAAAATGTTAGTCGCTCCCAAGAACTGTACTCGTGGGCCACTCTGACATGATTCATGGATCACATTTGGCCTGCGGGCTGCCAGTTGTATACCGCTGGTTTATCATAAAGCTTTAATAAAAATAATAATTTTGCTCTCTAAGATCGTACGGACAGCCTTTGGAGCGGTCATCGTTGATCAGATGATAAGGAACGGATCAAATCAGTTCAACTTGAGATGGGCGCCTAAAAACAAGTGATAGTTCTGGCAGCGATTCTGAAAGCTGTGATTAATGAGGTGAATCCATGGTGTGAATTGGCCTATTGACAATCTTAATTTATGGTCTTTATTAGAGTAAACCCTCTTTCACTGCCCTAGGCTTAAAACCATCAACACCACCAAATCAAAGACACATTCGTATGCACACATGCACATACGCCCACACACACACACACACACACACCAGTTATAAACACTAAGGGCTTCATTATTCTCGAAAGTAGGATATTGTATTACTGTATGTTTAAGACACTTCTTCTGACAGAGTACATTATTTTGCCGTTCTCAACACCATTGTGTCACAGTCAACAGAATATGCCGCTTATCCTCATTAAGGTCGCGGGGGTTGCTGGAGTCTATCCCAGCTGACTTTGGGCGAGGGTCGCGGTACACCCTAGACTGGTTGCCAGTCAATATAGCATATACTAGGTGGGCCATAAGTAGGGTTACATTTAACACTTAAACATTTTACATTTATTAGACACTGACATATTAGACATTTTACCATGAATATTTAATCTCTCAAGTGCTAAAATAGATGTACATAAATGTCTAAATGTCTAATAAATGTAAAATGTCTAAGTGTTAACTGTAACACTACTTTTGGCTCCCCCCATATATATTTATACAAAGCAAATATATAGAATTTTCTTTTGGAGTCTTGCCTTAGTTCCATACACCTATAGGTGCTTATAAATTCATTCACCTTATTGGGAAAGAGGTGTATATGTTAAAAGACTTTTCATCTTTTCTCCACGTTTTTATTCTGATTAAAATTGTGTTTTAATGTCTTTCTTTCCTCATTACATTTTCTGCCACAGCCAGCACCTAAATCAGCTGGGATAAGCTCCAGCTTACCCGTGATGGTATAGAAGATGGATAGAAGGCATTTTTTTCTGAATTAAATAAAAATAAAACAAACCACAGTTTTTTTTCACACAATAAAAATAATAAAATAAAATAAAATAAAATAAAATAAAATAAAATAAAATAAAATAAAATAAAATAATGTTATTTTATTCTGTTTCCAAAAAAAGCATAGTACTACAATTATTGTGGAGTTGAAACCTATCATCTGAAACATTCCCAGAAGCAATTATTTTCATCTGTCCACACTGAGTAACTATGGGCTCATTTAAAAGTTTATAATGAGGAACTCGCTGGTAAAGACAAGGCAACATTTAGGCTTCGGGCTAAATTAAAGAGGAGTTAACAAGATGTAGGTTGTGTGTATGCCAGACAAACTGTGCGCAGACTCAGGCCGAAAGGTCTTGGGGCCACATGCATGCGCAGCTGTGACTGGTGCATGTCGGTGGCATTATGTTTATTGTAATGGATGAGGACGGCATCGTGGTCCCCAGTGAGAGGTGCAAGATGTATAAAACCTGCTTGCGCTTCACCCTCTCACAATTGTTGGGATTTGCATCTTTGTCCCTGGACCTGGAGTGTGATTATCATTTTTGCTTAAAATGCTGCACTGCTTTGCAAAGTCTATAATTTAAGTAGAGTAGCTGTTAGAAGGGAAAAAAATTGCAATTTCAAGGCCTTTCATGGAAATGTCCTCTCAAACACGGACTAGTAAGTATTTTGCAAATAAAAACACAAAACAACCAATGCGTTCATGCCACCCTAATGCATCTTCTCTCTGTAGACACACCACTGCCTCCGAGCTGCAAATTATCTTCAGTGTGTCGCACACATGGGGTGTCATTGTCGAGCATTAAGGTCCCCCAAGTCAGTGAGGTCAGAGTTCAGCTGGAGATGCACGCACTTTGGCAGCAATTTGATCAGCTAACCACGGAGATGATAGTCACCAAAGCCGGAAGGTACGTAACAATGTGTTTCCTCCTTGCTTGTTTTTTGGGCTTGTTTGAAATCCTCAGAAAAAAAGTTTCTTTTGTTCCCAAACGCAAGGAGGATGTTTCCAACATTCCAGGTGAAAATCTCAGGGATGGATCCTTCTGCGGAATATGTTCTGGTCATGGACTTTATCCCTGTAGATGACAAAAGATACAGGTAAGTCTGACACAATATTAGCCAATATTATTCACAGTGATGGAGAAAATAAAAGAAATCCATTACGACAATATGAATCACATTTGTGTACCATTTTGCATGTGTGTCAGATATGCATTCCACAGCTCATCCTGGTTAGTGGCAGGACGAGCAGATGTTGCAGCTCCGAGCCGGATGCACTTCCACCCAGACTCACCGGCTCGTGGAGCACAGTGGATGAAGCAGACGGTGTCCTTCGATACTCTCAAACTCACTAACAACCTGCTAGATGACAACGGACATGTCAGTGCTTGCTTTTGTGTGTTTGTATTTATAGTACAACCTTTTCTCCTTTTCTCTGCCAGATGATATTGAATTCCATGCATCGCTACCAGCCACGCTTCCACGTAGTGTATGTGGATCCAGCGCCCAACAGTCATTTGAATGCAAATAGAAACTTTTGCTCTTTCTTCTTCCCTGAGACACAATTCATGGCAGTCACTGCTTATCAAAACCACAGGGTAGGAAATTAAACGCTGCACAGGATTGCTTTCAAGTATTTGATCAATCTAACCACTGTTTTTTACAGATTACACATCTGAAGATTGCCAGCAACCCGTTTGCCAAAGGTTTCAGAACAACCGACACACATGAGTGGTTAGTAGTAATGTACAGTAGTAGTCCAGAATAGTCCAGAATTAGGGTAGTCTGTTGAGTACATTGTCATACACAGGTTATGTATGCCTGGCATATTTTCTGTGGGGTAAATGGTTTATGTGAACTCTTAGGGGGAGGAATTCCAGACCTGCTGGAGAGTGGTGTCCCCCTGAGGACAAAGCAGGGGACAATGTCGCAAAACGAATAGCTGACAGTGGTTCAAAAGACTCAAACGGTGAGCGTTGTGTGTATATTTTGTTGTGTGCACAAAATATACACTCCATGTGTGAAAATGAACTCTCATGCTCCTTGAACCACTTTTTCAAAATTTATGCCTGTGCCATCAAGGAAGAAAAAATCCATTGATGGATGAACCTGCTCATTCAGTGTATGCAGGTAGTCAGCTGACTTCATTCTTTAAGCACATAGTGTTGCTGAACCTAGATCTGACCAACTGCAGCAACCTCGTACCTATTTGCTAAGTTAAGTTTAGGTGGAGACTTTTTTTGGCCAGACAGTGTATATATAAACCTACATACATATACAGTATGTGTGTGTTTCTTTATTGACATCTTATTTTATCGACTTGGCTTTAAACACGGGTTAACCTGGGCATTGTTTTGACTGTTTGATTAGTGTCATTATTTTTTCTGTGTATTGTTTTTACTGTGGTTTTTAATTTTACCTTTATTATTGGGTATGTTGGTAGAGTCTTGCAGAGTCTTGCTTGTTTTATTGGCTGCTGTATAGCACATTTCCAGCAGTTGAACTGCTGGAAATGTGCTATATAAATAAATGTGACATTGACCTTGATATGTGTGTATGTATATATGTACGTGTGTGTATATATATTAATGTGTATGCATATATATGTATGTATATATATTTGTGTATATACAGTATATATATATATATACATTACCTGGATGCTGATTTTTTAAAGTTATATTTAGTTGTTTCACTGTAAATAGTCAGAAATGTACAATACACACTGTCAGGTTTACCCTTTTTGTCTAATTGGATAAAAATGTTTTTTTGTCTTCCCATCGCTACCTCAGACCTAATATTTTCCAGTCCAAATTTTTACCACCAAAGACAAAGACCTTTTCATTCTGCCAACTTTCTTCTCGGGATCCCACTCATATTTTTAACGATGGATTTCCCTCAAGTGTCCGGCCCCTGGTAGCCTGGCTAACTTACTTATTGTTGTGTGCGTTCTAACCAAAGCACTAAAACATGAATTTCCTGAATTTCCAGGTCAAGAGGTCTTACATTTGGTGGAGCAGAAGGAACAGTTTTGCAACTACACAGACGCGGTGGTAGTCGACGTGGGAAGAAACAATGGAAACAGTATTTTAGTCCCAGCTTCCCTCCTCGGCACCTTACCTTCTTACTGCGATTGTGCAGGGTTAACTCATGAGAATAACAACCTGTCTTAGAGAAAGACAAGATCAGTGAGTGGAGTTTTGCCTATACCCATACAAAACCGCATGACAGTGAAAAAATCTCAACTAAGTTAACCAACAAATAGAGTATAACCTTTTAAATGAATATCAGTCCTAATGAAATGCAAATGTATAGAAATCGTGTTTGCCCTATATAATAAAAAAACACACTACAATCATGTTCTCAGCGTCATGTTATTACGTTTCAATTGAAAATATTAAGTTTAAGTTGTGCTGTTTTTTTGTAGTTAATATCCAAAATTTTGCTAACATTTTGTCTTGGCTTGCATTTGCTTTTTGTCATTGCATCCATGATGATGGCTCTAGTCGCTGAGTAAAGGCAAGGACAAAACAATGAATGGGTGGGTTCTTCTGACTTGTCCCATCCTGCCTGTTAGCTGCTTCTTATAACAGCTTCGATATGTACTTCATTGTGTAAGACGTTTGCACAAAGGATGTGCATGGTGGCATGATACTGTGGTGACGTTACTTCTTCTTTACTTGAGCAATCAATTAAATGCAATAACAAAAAGCAAATGGGAAAAAGAAAGACAATACAGAAAAAGCAACTACAAAACGGAAAAAGAATATGACTACATTTCTATATTTTTTCTGTTATAAGTTCTTTTTTATATTTCCACATGCATTCCAATTTCATTTAGGCACTTCTGTGATTCTATACTAACACAACTTAGGGAGTCTAAAATTGCACAGGTATCCTCGCCAGTGCAATTCTGTGACATCACTGCTGGCAGCAGTTGTTGTTGTTTCTATATTAAACGGTAATGTAAATGTTTATTCGTTCTAGACTGTTGATCTTTAGCATAAATGTAGTGCATACATTTTGGCAAATTGTGGTTGCAGTAGAATAATGTATTTATTTTGATTATTTTGTTAATTGATGGTTTTGTGTTTTAACCCCCAACAAAACTAGGTAAAAAAGTGATGTTAAATGTTCAGTTGTCCATTTTTTTGTCCTTTGTAATTATTTTTACATCATTTTCTGCATGTAAAAACAATAACTATTGCCTATAAAATGTGTTTGAGTTAACATTTTTGCGTGTCTGTAACAGATTAACTGGATTTACATTATTTTCTATGGGAAAATTTGCTTTGGTTAGAGTCTGTTTTGGAACCTACTTGAACCGAGTAATGACATTAACCAAGGCACCACTGCAAATGTTGGTATGGATCCGATACCAAGGAAATAAGCCTGTCTTGATGATGCCAATACTTTTTATTTGGACATTTTTCAAGCTCATAGATCAACATTTTAGGGAAAAATATATATTTTTAATCAGCAAGCTTATTTGTGACCATAAATAATCTATGCATTCATCCATTTCTGTACCGCTTAACCTCATTAGGGTTGCTGGGGTATGCTGGAGCCTATCTCAGCTGACTTCAGGCAGGGAAGACAAACAACCATTTCCACTCAGATTCATACCTATGGACAATTTAGAGTCGCCAATTAACCTAACATGCATGTTTTTGGAGAGGTGGAGGAAAACCCGGAGAAAACCCACCCACATGCAAACTCCTCACAACACAACAACAACAACATAATTAATATCATTATATAAAGACAGCAATATTAACCAAAATATAACTTACATACAATTGTCAATACTGAAAAAGAACAAAACTTTTGTTTGCATGAGATTAATCCCCAAGTTTATAAAAACGCTAACATAATTATGTGCAAACATTGTAACAATAGCAACATTGTGACAATATGACCAACACAGCAAAAACAGACATGTGTGGAAATAAACCGAGCAAAAAATTTGATCCACCGATACTGATACCGCCCATGGCATCGATATAGTAGATAGGGTCTGACAGACTGTTAATAAAATGACAACATAATAATAGAAAAAAACACTACAAAATAGTGATATGAGAAACTAAAAACAAATGACTTATGCATTTTGCAGTGCGGATGTATCCCGGTTACTACGCTTTTATTTTGAAAATTCCGTCCGGAAGTCTCTCTGTCCGGTTGTCCGGGGCTGTTGCTGGGGCTCTCCGGGCTTGGAAGGATGCAGCGGGGCCGGGGAACGGAGATTTGGAGGTGAAAGACGGGGAGGCGGATGGAAAGAGGCGCGGAACGTCCGCCTTTCTTTTTGTGTTCCTGGCCGTGTGGCGTGAAGATGAGGGGGAAAAGCCGCAGGCCTTGCTCGTTTACTGCTTCCCCGGAACTCTCCGTGACACACGGTCGCGCCTTGGGGTGATGCCCGGCGTTTGTTGCTTGTCTTCTAGTGTGCCGTGCCATGGGTTGTTTAGTCTTCGTTTTCGCAGCACCGCCGCCTCCGTTTTCCCGTGTGGCCGCCAGCAGGGACTCAAGCTAGAGGTCGTAGCAAACGTCGCAGCATGAAGTCGTCGAGATTACAGCCTCGCCGCTTTCCCCTTTTCGTGGCGTGGACGATCCTGTGTCAGTTCGGTGGCGGTCAGTCCGTCCCGGACGCCTCGGGCCTTCCTCTCGCCATCCGCGTACCTCTTAGCCAAGGGGCTCGCTCCGGGGAGCCACCGCCTCAAGCGGGGAGGTTGGGTGGGCGCAGGCGGAGGGGAGCGACAGCCGGTGGCGTCAGCTTCGTGGACATGATCGACAACCTGCGTGGGAAATCCGGCCAGGGGTATTATGTGGAGATGGCGGTGGGATCTCCTCCACAAAAGGTAAGGCTCATACTGACCTGGGTGGAGGTGGACACATCCGCCCTAGAATTGATATCATCGATACCATGCTCGGATGTATTCCAAATTGTTTACAAACTCAGGGGTCACGTTTGGGGTCAAAAGGTCAAAGGATTTGAATGATCATAGTTGTAGGTATGTTTTTTGTTATTTACTTTATTTGACTCCAACAATTACATGAAAAGAAATGAATAAAGTTCTATTTTGTATCTCCAGTGATGCTGTAGATACAAAATAGCAGTATTGAGGGAGGTCATCTTCTTTGGTGGTATTGTGCGAGTTTAGTGGATTAGCGAGCTGTGTTGAGCGTAAACCCAGACCATGGTATCTTAGGCTAAACTCATAACCTTGTCCCCACCAGGTTATGTCCAGGCTTTCATGGAAAAATTGGCTATGAAAGTGCTACTGTTTCACTGTTTAATTAATTACGATCATTTATTGAGAACCTACGGACCCCCAAGGGGTCATGGAGAAAAAAAGATGATGATATTATCCTTTTATGAGCAAGATTGATTTACACCCGAGGGAACCCGATAGATATGCTGACTTTTTGAGACGAGCACCAGGAAAAAAATGCAAGATGAAATATTAATCACAGCAGTCCTTGCGTGGGTACTTTTCTTATATTACAACATTTGCTGTAGGATTAAGCACTCTTAGACACCAGTGAACTGGAAGTAAAAATCTTGTTTTGTTGTAACAAGGAAACCATTGTAAAAGAAAAAAAAGTTACCACAAAATAGGTCACTGCCATCTAGTGGTCACAGTGAGAAACAGCATTTGAAAACAAGAAAACATATTTGAAAGATGAATAAAACATTTGTTGCTCCAGTGTATTTATTTTTTTAATGGATAGGTGTTAATATGTTAAAGTTGTGCAATGTCGAGCGTTGATAAAAGAAAAAACTAGAGTATAGTTAGTGTAATAATCAGTGGTAACTTGTGCATTCACATACTGCATCCTGGCATGCCAGCAGTCTTCCATTGCTCTGTTGGCGGCGACAGTGGTGCTTTTAGCCGTCCTAATATTTCGGGAACTCATACACCCCATAAAAATTACTTGCTCATCTTGTATAAAGTACACTAGCTGGGATCTCTTCACTTTTCAGCCAAAATAGAATGATGTGGCGTCACATCACACATCATAACGCCAGCTCTCACTTGAATGCGGACTTAGCAAAAGGACGAAAACCAGACTACACTAGGTAAATGATAATCACCGTTGAAGTTGCATTTTTAGCACAGAGCCAGGGATGGTTGACATCCTTAATCTTTGATGTACTCATCTGAGTACTGTTTTGTCTAACTGTGCAAAATGTGATACTCACATGGAGATGTAGTCTGAGGAGAGGCTGAATGAAGAGACTGAAAGTTAAATGGGTAACCTGAGAGTGGTAGAGAGTTCTATTAGTGACAGAGACTGGAAGGACATGTAAGGCAACAGGAAATACAGCTATAAGAGGACAAACAGGACAACAAATGAGGTCAAACTAAATAACATGAAGGTGTTAATTTAACACTAATTTTATAATATTATGGTAATATGGTAATTTGCCGTGTTGTTGAACTCCACTGAATGATATGAGATGTTGAGAAATATTTGAGTGCAGTGCTGCATTGTTCACAGCCAGCACAATATTGCACTAATTAAATGTTTAGCAGGAAGTAAATAAATTACTAAAATAATAGTAATTTTATAGTAATTGTAAGTGACTGTCCCTTCTTTCTCTTGTTATCGCTGTGGCAGCAGTTGTCAAACAGCAATTCTGTATTGTGGTGCTGTGCCTTACGTTGTGGCATGTGAGTGTATTCGTGATGATCATGTATTCTCTCTGTTCCTCTAACTTACTAGTTGAACATACTGGTGGATACAGGAAGCAGTAACTTTGCAGTTGGGGCAGCTGCTCATCCATTCCTGCGCAGATACTACCATCGCATCTTGTGAGTACAGTGAAAATCGGAAGTTGAAAGAAGCCATTGATGAAAATATTTGGAAAAAAGTAGTCCTTTCTTTCTACAGTTTTCATTTTGATTTCATGAAAAATTGCAAGAATTTACATTTTTTTACTGTTGGATCTTAAGGAGGTCATAAGTGGAGCTTCAAAATGCACAATGAAGAAATGCCCATCAGCCTATTTCTGCTGACTTCGGGCGAGAGGTGGTGTACACCCTGGACTGGTCGCCAGTCAATCTCAGCGCACATATGGACAAACAATCATTCTCACTCACATTCATACCTGTGGCCCTAACATGCATGTTTTTGGAATGTGGAAGGAAGCTGGAGAAAACCCATACACACACTGGGAAATTGTTTGGATTTAGATCAGGGGAACATGCAGGATGGTCTAAAAGAGTGATGTTATTCCTTTGGAAGAAGTCCTTTGTGAGCCGGGCTTTCTGAACTGCAGCGTTGTCCTGTTGAAAAACCCAGACATTACTAGAACCTGATCGACATGGGATTTTTGGGGTGGATGCCGATATTGGGGGCCCAAAAAAACCCCAGATCCAAAATATCGGTCTATATAGAAAATAAGAGCATTGATATACACAAGTGCCCTGCGATTGACTGGCGACCAATCCAGGGTGTACCCCGCCTTTTGGCTGAAGTCAGCTGGGATAGGTTTCAGCATACCTCCGCGACCCAAGTGAGGATAAGCGGCACGTGGATGGATGGATATACACATGTTATATACAGTACATACATACTGTACATGAACATACAGTAAAATTCTTATAATACGCAAAATATGATTCAACACAAAAAAGAAGACCACTAGTAAATTTTAAAAAAGGAAGTTTCATTAGTAACACTGTCAACATAAGGATGTGCCTCTTTGTGATTTACTTTTTGATGTTGCCCAAAGTTTCAAATTTGTAGTGTTTTTGCTTTTATGGTGCTGGAGACCTGGCTAACTTGCACACTGCAGATGTTGTATCTACATAACGCCAGGGCAGAGAGCAGCTGAGAGAGACACAGAAGGAGGGCAACACAATCTCCACGCACCAAAAAAAAAAAAGTTAACATATTAGTTATACTATTACCGTTATTTATTAATCAGTGATACGTCATAATTGGCCCCATTTATTGGCGGGCTGATTAATCTTACCTTACCACACAGACGAGGACCTCCAATTGTGAGGGATGCCTCCTTCAACAGCTGCCGTTTTACGCCCCTGCACAACCCGGAGCTCCATTGCTCCACAGCACCCAAGATCATGATGGCACCCCTTCCCCTGTGCCGTGTGGAAAATATCTCAGGTTGAATCTCTTTGTCATGCTAGTAATGTTGGAAGTAATCAGGACCGTCAAGGTTACATTTTTTTCTCATCAGAGAAAACGACTTTCTACCAATTTACACTGTCGCATGTTTGGTGTGTTTGTGCATATTCCAACCGGGCACTCCAGTCAAATCCCTCGCTCTCGCGTTGTAAAGACATTTTTTTGGTGTTGAAAGAGACAAGGCCTTTGACGATGGTTTTTGTTGTTAAAGGCTTACTCTCGCAGATGCTGGCTGGAGGTTATTGGACTGCACTCGGCAACAGTAACAACCTTCATTTGGGCCAAGGATCGTCCCGTGTCCTCTCCGACTCAGGGCTGGTGACTTTTTATTGGGTCTGACTTTTTTTGTTCCATAACCTTCAGTATCTTTTAAGAAGTTTAAAATGATTACAGTGTCCAACCTCAGCAGTAATAGCTGGCTGAGAGACACCTTGCCTATGCAGCTCAGCAATCATACTGCTTTCAAACTGAATTACCTTTTTGCCTTCGCCATCAAGAGATCACGAGAGTGTGAAAACCGGTCAGAAAATGATGTTAAATCCACATTTTGCAAAGATTTGGGCTTTGTGATGTTCAACTTTTGATCAGCTGCTAAACATCGTATTTCACTTCAGTGCCTGTTTGCAATAAATTGCTTACCCCCAACATTGTGTCTTACTCCCATTTCTTCCTTTTGCATTTGAAGCTGTCCTCCAAACCTCCTTAAAATCCAACATTGCAAAAATAATTTTAAAAAATCTTGCACGCTATTTTGATCAGGACTGTATTACACACATTAAAGTTTGCTGGACATGTGCAAATATTTATCTCTGTCCATTCACAGGTCAGCTTCTTACCATGACCTTGGAAGGAGCGTGTATGTTCCTTACACCCAGGGCAGATGGGAAGGCGAGTTGGGTACCGATCTCGTCTCTGTTTCTCATGGTCTTAATGCCACACTCCGTGCCAACATTGCTGCAATCACCCAATCGGATCGCTTCTTCATCAATGGATCCAACTGGGAGGGCATCCTTGGGCTGGCCTATGCTGATATAGCACGGGTATCTATCTCCTGTCCTTCAATTTTCCTCATCATTCCTTCAGCTCGGTTAACATGAGCCAGCTCTTCATTACAACTTTCTTGATTATGCCTTATTTTAAGTCATAGTCGTTTTTGTTGCATAATGTGGCGGTCGTTATCGTCCTTTATTTTGTCTTCAGCCTGACGAAAGATTGGAGCCTTTCTTTGACTCCCTGGTTCGCCAGACGCCTGTGCCCAACCTTTTCTCTCTCCAGTTGTGTGGAGCTGGCTTTACCCAGAACTACTCCATGGGCAGTGCTGCTGTTGGTGGTAGCATGGTAAGACGTACATGGATAACCCTGTTTCATCCAATATCTGATGTAAAGACAATGCTGGCCAAACTTTGATAATGTTACCTAGATCATTGGAGGTGTGGACCCATCGCTCTATGTGGGAGAACTTTGGTATACTCCCATCCGAAGGGAGTGGTACTATGAGGTGATTATTGTGCGTATTGAAGTGAATGGACAGGATCTCAACATGGACTGTAAGGAGGTAAGTAAGGCGTGGAGCATGGATGGTAAACTGGAGAGAAAAGTATTCGGTTGTGAGTCAACTGCTTATGAAAGCAAATATTTCTCACTTTTCTGTCCTTTACAGTACAACTACGATAAGAGCATTGTGGACAGCGGCACCACTAATCTTCGACTGCCAAGAAAAGTCTTCCAGTCTGCAGTCAAGGCGATTGAAGCAGCTTCCTCAGTCAGTCTCCCACCATTAAATGTGTATATACTCTAGAAATAAAGTAAAAAATAGATTGATTAGCCGGCCATCATAGCTTTCCTTTGTGTACATTACCTTAAATAATATATATACAATCCAATTTCCAGTTGGATTTTTACATTTCAAATAGCATTGTAGGTGTCTGGCTGTACTGCTTGTCTTTCACTTGCACTGCAAAGTGCATGTCAAGATCAATCGTCCTCCTTTCCTTTGATTTAGACGGAACAATTTCCTTCTGGGTTCTGGCTTGGCGAGCAGTTGGTATGTTGGCAGGCTGGTACTACACCCTGGCACATCTTCCCAGTCATCTCCCTTTATCTGATGAGTGAAAACCGTAACCAGTCTTTCAGAATCTCCATCCTTCCCCAGGTAATGACAAAAAGAAATTAGCGTCTCGCACTGTTAAATTTCACCAGGAGATAGATCACTGATTTTCTCTTTTCATTTTAAACCCGCGTTAGTGTCCAGAGTGTGCTGACTTGGGTTAACTGTCTTGCTCCCGTAAAGTTTTAGAGCAGGGGGTCACCAACCAGTCAATCGCGAGCTACTGGTTCAAGCTTTCAAACTTTGCCAGTTGATTGCCAGAATATTACTGTGGAGAAAAATGTATTACCACATCAGTTCTCTCCCTTCCTGGAGAGTGACCAACAGCCACACATTTTGACCACTGAACACCCCCATACGCCTCGCCGCCCTCCAAGTACGCAACTTCCAAGCTCCAGCTTGGAGCCCAGTCCCCAAAACCCAATCGGATGTATCAGTGCACGTACACTGGATCGCCTTGCTGCACAAGCAGTGGTTAAGAGAGGGAGAGTGACAGAGTGCAGTGATATGCCTGTGCACACGTCAGTAGTTATTACACGTTAATATGGCTCAAAATCTGCCTTTGCTACCTTAGAATTAAAGCACAAATGTAACTACTTAGACGTGCACCTCCAAACAGTTGTTGTGTCTGTTTTCGGTTGTGGTGAACGTAGTTGTGATGACCAAGATCTCAACATGTATGGAGGATGTACGAAATAGCGTATAACGTATGTTGGCCACACTTATTACGTATTTGGGGTGCACGCGTGGCACATAACACGCATAGGTGTCTGCAAGTGCGACATATGAAAGAATTGAGATTTTGCCCAAACCTGACATCACAAAAATGTACAATAGACACACGCTGACTGTACGGACGACACACGCAGACGTAGGTTGTGATTACGTTTGTCTTGCAACCTGAAATAAACGGAAGGTTGTTTGACATAACAAAGTACCTCTGTGGCCAGTCTATGGCTGGGAAATCAGCATGTTACACGCGTGTTTTTTTGCGTTTTTTCACTTAGACTGGCTGTAGCAGCCCATGCGACCAGTTGTGACCTATGGCTGTTCACTTTCCTTTTCAGTGACTCACTTCCATCAGTTTTGCAATGGTGCAATGTTACACACATGCAGCTGACGTCGCTGTAATCTACAGTATATGAAATACTGTATATCTATGCAGAGCGGATCACTCTTTACAGTGGGCTTAGTGAAAATGCAAAAGAGATACAAACTATCATCCCAGATTTGCCTTGTTGACCGAATTGACATAATTTCCATACAGGTTTTATAACCACAATATACATTTAAGAGGGTATGGCTACTCTTGTATTTGTCTATACGTCACCCTTAACATTTTTTTTTTAACTTTGTTTCTATACAGCAGTACCTGCGGCCAGTGGAGGATGTAGCTTCAGCCCAGGAGGACTGTTATAAATTTGCCGTTTCTCCATCAAGCACTGGGACAGTGATGGGAGCAGTCATCATGGAAGGATTTTATGTGGTGTTTGACCGAGAGAAGAGCCGAATTGGCTTTGCTGTCAGTACCTGTCATGGTGAGTAAAACAGGATGGATTCATGTGGAGCAGGAGGGCATGGAGGGGGTAGGAGCAAGCCATGTGTTTAAAAATATACGTTTTTATGGGCATATCAATTACTCATGGACCCATTTGCTGCTAGGCTTTGGACATAACCCTCTCTACTGTATGTGATATGTCAATGAAGCTGTTTAGATTATTGCATCCTAATCAATCCCATTCTGCCATTTTCAGTTCATGATGAGTTTCGCACAGCCTCAGTGGAAGGCCCGTTCCATGGGATCGACCTGGAGGACTGCGGCTACAACATCCCCCAGACTGACGAGTCCACACTTATGACTATTGCCTACATCATGGCGGGTATCTGTGCTCTATTCATGCTGCCATTGTGTCTCATGGTGTGCCAGTGGCGCTTTGCTCGCTGCCTTCACCCACAAGGGGACTTTTCTGACGACATATCACTTCTTAAGTAAACTGTTGAAAAGGAAGACTTTGAGAATCAAGGAGGATTGGACTATTTATGATGTTCAGGAATATAGTGAACACTCTCTGAGGTGCTTTTAAATTACACTGACTACATTTGACTCTCACCTTTGTTACCAAGACTCATCCGTTTCTTGTGTAATTTTCATGCCAAATGGCCTAGCTGGTGTTAATGGCCGTGCTGTGAGAAACTACTGCGCCAGTGCTTAAAACTGGAGGCTATCCGTGTGGCAAATGTAAAGAAAAAAAGATGCTCCAATTAGAACCAAATTACAACTTGAAATATGAGTGCTACAAATAAGATTGAAAGAGAAAACACGTGTCAAAAATGATATAGAGTCATGCTGAATTGAAGAAACAATTGATAAATGAATTGAAACAAAAGGTATGGTTATCTACTTATGCACATCAGTGTTAAGATACACAATTGAATTATTTAAAAAAGGAGAAAAGGCTTTCATCATTTATACTGTATATCATTATAATATCATTAGATATATAATTACTATATTATTATAACCAAATTTATTGAAGGCAAGAAATATTACATGTTGAACTACAGAGGGGGAGGGGAAAAAACGCTTGAGTGCTCCACACAAATGAAATTATTTAAACATTTGTCAAAGTGAACTGACCTGGATGTTTACAGTCTAGGAAGCCATAATTAAAATTATTCATGATGGCATGATTAATGTTAATGTGTGGTTCTGGTGTGTTTTTACAGCTAATGTTGTTTATTACAAAAGGGATGAAATGTAAGCATACCCATGTGTATGTGTGATCATAAGTATGCAGACAGATCAGAATTAAACTACTGAAAATTTAAGTATATATTAAATAGCATTATTTTGCAAACTCCACCAAAGAATTCTAATTGCAAACCATGAAAGCATAAAACTTACAATTTTTATTAAATGTATTTGTTTTTGCTTGATGTGAAACTGAAACTGCTGAACACTATACCAGTATCAGATGTCACTCCTTGTACTGTAAGCTTAAATGTATCTATTGTACATCAAATTTATTTGACAGATTATCAGTTTGTGACAAAATACACACAAAACACCTTGTTATTATTGCAAACTGAGGCTGCGTTTTTGCACATGTTATTACAGTGAGGGAAAAAACTATTTGAACCTCAGCAGATTTTGTAAGTTTGCCCACTAACAAAGAAATGATCAGTCTGTAATTTCAACGGTAGTTTTATTTGAACACTGAGAGACAACAATGACAAAATAAAATCTAGAAAAATGCGTTCCAAAAAGAGTTATAAATTATTTTGCATTTCCATGAAGGAAATAAGTATTTGATCCCAGTGATAAACATGCTTCAGTACTTGGTGGCAAAACCTTTGTTGGCAATCACAGAGGTCAGCCGTTTCTTGTAGTTGGACACAAGGTTTGCACACATCTCAGGGGGGATTTTGGCCCACTGCTCTTTGCAGATCCTCTCCAAGTCATTAATGTTTCGTGGCTAATGTTTGGCAACTCCAACCTTCAGCTCCCTCGACAGATTTTCTATGGGATTAAGGTCTGGAGACTGACTAGGCCACTCCATGACCTTAATATGCTTCTTCTTAAACCAATCTTTTGTTGCCTTGGCCGTGTGTTTTGGATCATTGTCATGCTGGAATACCCAACCACGACCCATCTCACGCAACACTTGACGGTACATGGCCCCATCCATCCTCCCTTTGATGCGGTGCAATTGTCCTGTCCCCTTGACAGAAAGACACCCCCAAAGCATAATGTTTCCACCTTCATATTTGACGGTGGGGACAGTGATTTTGGAGTCATAGGCAGCATTCCTCCTTTTCCAAACACGGCGAGTTGAGTTGATGCCAAAGAGCTCAATTTTGGTCTCATCTGACCACAACACTTTCACCCAATCTTCCTCTGAATCAGTCAGATGTTCAGTGGCAAACTTCAAACTGGCCTGTAGATGGACTTTCTTGAGCAGGGGGACCTTGCGGGCACAGCAGGATTTCAGTCCTTCACGGCGTAGTGTGTTACCAACTGTTTTTGTGGTGACTATGGTCCCAGCTGCCTTGAGATCATTGACAAGTTCCTCCCAAGTGGTTCTGGGCTGATTCCTCACCGTTCTCAATATCATTGAAACTCCACGAGGTGAAATTTTGCATGGAGCTCCAGACCGAGGGAGATTGGCAGTTAATTTATGTTTCTTCCATTTGCGAATAATTGCACCAACTGTTGTCACCAAATGGCGACAGTCTTGTAGCCCATTCCAGCCTTGTGTAGGTCCACAATCTTGTACCTGACATCCTTGGAAAGCTCTTTGGTCTTGGCCATGGTGCAGAGTATGGCATTTGGATTGATTGCTTCTGTGGACAGGTCTCTTTTATACAGGTAACAAGCTGAGAGGGCTGCCAATGTCAGCTCGTTACCTGTACCGTTACCTTGCTGACGGATTAGGGGATCAAATACTTATTTATTTCATGGAAATGCAAAATAATTTATAACTCATTTTGAAACGCATTTTTCTGGATTTTTTTAGTCATTGTTGTCTCTCAGTGTTCAAATAAACCTACCATTGAAATTATAGACTGATCATTTCTTTGTTAGTGGGCAAACTTACAAAATCAGCTGGGGTTCAAATAGTTTTTTCCCTCACTGTATATTAAATGTTACCAATCTATGACCTATAGGGCTTCTTTCAATGACACAAACAGCCTAATTCAATGCTGGACCATATACACTATGCTTGGAAAAGGAAACCAGCAAAAAATGTTATACACTTTAAAACACAACATAACTCCACTGGCTGTAAATAGAGAAACTGAACTGTCTTTATCTGCCAGATACTGGTGGTACTGTTGTTGAAATAAAGTCCATGTTCTAACTGTAGTAAACAATCTCGTATTTATTTAATACCTTTTCTTGCACTAAAACATAATCATGACAAGAAATGTATGTGCAGGTATGTGATAAGCTTAAGACATACTCTAATGTTTGAAATGAATATACAAAGTATTAAAGGTGTCCATGATATATTTGATCCATTTAAATTAACGTGTTGTGACATTTTGTTTCAAATACATCTTATTGCTGAATGTGTCCTTTATGTGTATGATTTTTTATATTTTTTGTTTAGATTCAAAAGCTGTTCTCACTTCATCTTAATTTCCATTTACACTTATTTTTTGTGAGTTACTTATACTGTATAGTATAAGTAGTTGGGATTTTTTTTTTTTACATGAAGTTGTATGACATCCCCATCAGCAGTGTAGTAATCAGTGACTTTTCCTCCAGTTTGTCTCATGAGCCGAGTCTGGTTGATTTTTGTACTGAGTTGGGTGAGGAAAGTAAAAGAGTTTTGATTTTCAAAACTATACATTCAAAAAGAGTAATACATATACAGCACATTTCAAATATATTTTAGTGTAACAAATAATAATAATATATTAATATATAATATATGATGTGAGACGCAGGGAGAACTTTCACTGTCAGTGCAGACCTGCCACCCAGTCACATGAGGAGGAGCTCAGCCCAGCATGGTGTTAATTAGATACGCAATTAACAGAAAGACAGTTCAAAATGCACCTCAGGACAGTCCTTCATGTATGTTTTGTTTTTCTGCGTTTTTAACATCTTTTGCACTAAAAGCTGTTTTGCATGCAAATTAATTGTAGCCTGCTTTATTTTTTTAATGCTAATACATGTTCTAGTCATGGTTTACACACATACATTAAATTTGTCCAGCCATCCATCCATTTTCTACGCCGCTTATCTTCATTAGGATTGCGAGGGTATCCTGAAGCCTATCCCAGCTGACTTTTGCCAATAGGCGGGGTACAGTTTGGACTTGTCGCCAATCAATCGCAGGGCAACACTGAATTTGTACATGGGGTAATGACAAATAGTGACGTCACTGTCAAAGGAGAGTGAAACGGCGCCACCCTGTGGGAATATTTACATTCAATCTAGATTCGACTATAAAATTGAATCCACACATGTCAAACAACGTTATAATCAATATTTCAGAATAATTCAAACTCATATTGGTGGGATATCTAAATTTTTTTACCTCCCAGTGATTATTTTCCAGATAAAAGCGAGTTAAAACGTAATATAAAAATGTACCAAATGAGCCAGTTTATTTGAACGGTTCTTCGAAAACAACCGCCCACCAACATCCGGCTCCCCTCAAAGAACCATAAATCCAAACTCTAACAATGAAACTAGGCTGCATTTCAACACATCTGAACAATACGAGGACGCGTATGCCGTACTCGGTTACGTACTGTGTGACGTCAGACGTACACGCCGCGACCTGTATGTTGCGGAAGTGACACGACTCAACAGAAAACGTTCGGCTAAAATCACAAGAGAGAAACAATTTGGATTTTCAAGGTAGGTAACGAAGAAACGGTTACATTGCTGATAACAAATACACCTTTTTATTCTGACCAACGGCAAAAAAAACAACGTACCACATCCACTGTTAACGTGAACTTGTTGTTTTACGAGCGAAACAAAAATGCCCTAGTCGTTAACAGAGCGCTACGTTCGTTTCACAAATAATTGTTAGCATAACCCCAAGATCCGTCACAGTGTTACAAGACCTTATATGATGGATTTGGTTGTATGGGGTTTGCGAAGCCGGTGAGTTGTGGCTTGCGTAATCCCAAGATAATAAGATAATGGAACTTCAGAGAATTACTGCCTACTATACCCCAAAGAACAACTTTTCATATACTTAAGAAACAGTAGTCAGTTATGTACCCCTTGTTTTGGAGCAGTTTATTAACCGATAAGGTCATACAAATGACCTACACAGTGCATATAGGTAGATATTGATCAGTAGATGTAGTACTAAACATAAGTACCATTTTGTTTTTATTTTATCCTCCAGAGTGACTGTCGCCGACCGTAGTGGAGCTACCTCTGAACTTCAATTACGAGGACCCTTTGTATTCTCTCTCTTGTGTCACATCCAGGATGTTGTTCAGATGAGGAAGGTTCACCTTAATTTGCGATGGCAATTCCCCATTTTTCTGCATTCCTTTTCCTTCTCTTTCTCTCCTTTTTTGCTATTTTGCTTCTGACCCATTTACCTTTGGTCGCCCCGTCGTTACCTTTTCCCAAATCACCTTCATCACCGTCCTGTGGCCCAGGTCAGTCGTGGGCAGTCCAGCTCCATGCTGATCCCCATCATGAAGATGAAGGTGGTGAGCAGAGATCTTTGAAACTGGATATCATTGCAAACCAGGTACTGTGCTTTATCAACAGTAAGCGGCTTGGTATTTTTTTTATTGGCCCTTGACATATGGTAAAAATAAAGATATACAAAAACAAACAGCCCAAATGGGATCAAATAGAGAAACAAATCATTACTAATCAGTGGTGGGTGGTACATTTGGTACCTGGGCCTTCAACCCTTCAGCAGCTTTTTAAATGTTTGTCACACTTAAACGTTTCAGATCATCAAACAAATTTAAATCTTTAGTCAGTGACAACACGACAGAACACAAAATGCAGCTTTTTTAATGAAACGTTTTATTATTAAGGGAGAAAAAATCCAAACTTATATACTTTGTATATATATACAATTGTATATAGTATATATATACTATATACAATATACTTTGTATATTTTTGTATGCAGCCCAAAAAGTTTGGACACCCGTTCAGGATTGTGATGGTAGTGTAATGTCATCTAACTGTTGTCTGATTTGCTAATATCACTTCTGCAATTATTTGTTTATTTCACTGGATACATATTTAGTTAAATTGTACTAATACTGTCATGTACAAGTCTTATGAAAAAAGTCTTTGCACATGTATCATGAAATGAGATTTGTAACTTCCTATTTTATTCTTCTTCACTTCCTCTGCCAATGATGTGTCATTGTTTTTACGTCACAGAGAAAATTGAAGACGTGCAAATTCAAGCCACAGTTGTACTTATCTGTGCTTATGCCATTTCAGGTGGCAGAGCAGGCTGGGCTGCACAACCATGGCCAGATTGGACAGTTAGAAGGCCACTATTTGCTGTGTTCTTCTCAGCCTGCTGCTCATGTTCGGAGGATGCATCTGGCGAATGTTCTTGCAAGCCACCCTGATGTCCTTTGGTACTCTCAGGAGAGGGTACTCAGCCGCTCCAAAAGGTCTATGGCCTTCAATGACCCAATATACCCTAAACAGTGGCACCTGGTAAGGTTATAGGAATGGGTTGTAAAACTAATACAATATTGGCAACTCAAAATTGTCCGTAAGTATGGATGTGAGTGTGAATGGTTGTATGTCTGCATTGCGATTGACTGGCGACCAGTCCAGGGTGTACCCCGCCTCCCGCCCGAAGTCAGCTGGGATAGGCTCCGGCGTATCCGTGACCCTGATGAGGATAAGCGGCATAGAAAATGGATGGATGGATGGGTTCTGTATATAATATTGCAAGTTGATGTACAAATTAAAACAGTATAAAAAGTTAAAACAGACAAAAATTCCTACACAGATCTACTTAGCTAATCCCTAAAATGACATTATCCTCCTTGACTTAAATCTCTTTCTTCCCTTTTGCATGATCTCCTTGTGTTGAAGCATAATAACATGAGTAAAGGTATGGACATCAATGTAACAGGAGTGTGGGAGCGTAACATCACTGGCCAAGGAGTGACAGTGGTGGTGGTTGATGACGGCGTGCAACACACCCATCAAGACATAAAACCCAATTATGTGAGTTGCCGGCATTTCAAGAACAATTAAAATGTCTTTAAATTTAACAAAGAATTACCCTATTAAGATGGACATCAAGTTTTCGTCTTTGAAGGAAAGCTTTATTTCCACTATTGTCTTATTTGTATTTTAGGCATTACTAGATGTATCTCATTTTCAGCCTTTTTAAAAACAAAATAATTTGCGTACAGTAGAAAGCATGTTTTTCGCTTTGCTTCTTTGTACAGATTTACACAGACCGATTTAAAGATTGTGTCAAGACTGTGTCAAGCCATTAAAGATCCAGTTAGATTTATAATTAGTTTTTTGACACACATTTTCATTTACCCAACTTGATTTTGTGTTAAGAGTCCAGAGGGCAGCTATGACCTGAACTCTAATGACCCGGACCCCATGCCCCACCCAGAAATGCACAGTGACAATCACCATGGGACTCGATGTGCTGGTGAGATTGCCGCTGTTCCAAACAACAGCATTTGTGCCGTGGGCGTGGCGTATGGCAGTAAGGTGGCAGGTACACAGTAAATATTTTATTTCTTTTGTGGTTATTTCTCAATCCCCATGGCATTGAGTGAGATATAAGCAATTTGGGCTGAAACATCCATCTTTTATATCCCCAGGTATCAGGGTTTTGGATGGCCCACTGACAGATAGCCTGGAAGCCATAGCCTTCAACAAACACTACCAAGTCAACGACATCTACAGCTGCAGGTAATGCACTCTCTGTGACACTCTGACGCTCTTTTGTTTATAAGAAAAGTCTTTTTAAATACAATCTATTGTAGTTGTTTTTTTGTAAGAAATCGATTTATTGCATATTGAATATGAAAGTCTAATGTGCATTGTGGTCCTCTAGTTGGGGCCCTGATGATGATGGACACACCGTGGATGGACCTCATCGCTTGGGAAAGGTGAGTGACACTGATTACCGTTCTCCTTTTAAGAAATTTTAATTACAATTACTTATTGTTAAGAGTAACGTTTTTTGTATGTCTCTTTTTTTGGATGAAAAGTTGTTTCTTATAAGTTAAGACTTGTATCTGTGACGCCACATGCTACACCTTTAAGACAAAATGTGATTGAATGGTTAACTTCTGTTTATATTTTAATAACTGTAAAGAATGTTACACAGTAATCTTATTTTAAAACTGTCTGTACAGTTAGTGACGGTTACAGACTGTGCGACTGTATCTTAAAGGTTAACGATATGGTTGTCTGATCAGTTAGCTGCAGCTTACTGCAATGTGGACCAGTAGAGGGCAGTACATCTCAGCAGATTGTTTATACCAGGGTGTCCAAACTTTTTCTTAAGGCCACACATTAAAAAATGGAAGATTGTTGGGGACATAAATGAGAAGGAACTCAAATAATTTCCTCATTATATTGTCATGTGCACCCCTAGTAGATAGGCTAATAAGTTATATATTTAAAAAAAAACTGCATGATAGCTTTGAGATGTAAGTGAGACAGCACTTGGCTCTACTATTAGAATGAATGTAGGTCTTTGCTCCTTCTAATCCCATTTTTGCTGTGTTTTTTTCCCCCAAATATTTCAATTTTCGTCTTGTAAATATTTGTAAGGTTTGTTCCTGAATTTTTATGGCTTTATTCCTATCTTAACTTAACTATAACTATAACTATATCTTTTTACCCAACCTAATTTTCCATAAATAACTTTATTTGGTTTTGTCATTATATTGTGACTTTTAAAAAAAAGTAATGTTTTTTTATATATATTTATTTTTTGATTCAGTTGTTCTTCTATGTAATGTGTGTGTGTGTATATATATATATATATATGTATGTATAATTATTATTTTTTTTTTAAATTTTTTTCTTGTAAAATGTTGACATTATTACCATAATATATAAACTTTATTATCATAAAATAACATTTTCCTTAACCAAATTTTCCAAAAATTACAACATATTTTGTTTTGTTTGTTTCTTCTAATAATGACTTAAATTGAACTCCACAGGCTGCCCTGCAGCATGGTGTCATTGCTGGAAGACGTGGCTTTGGAAGCATCTTTGTGGTTGCCAGTGGAAATGGAGGTCAATACAATGACAACTGCAACTATGATGGATACGCCAACTCCATCTATACCATCACCATCGGTATGATTGGGTCTTAAATGTGCAGTTTAGCATTAGTTTAAACATATAATTTGTCCATAATAACTAATTGCTGTCATCTACTGTGCAGGAGCCGTTGATGAGAATGGCAGGATGCCCTTTTACGCAGAGGAGTGTGCATCCATGCTGGCTGTCACTTTCAGCAGCGGGGGGAGCAAGATGAGGAGCATTGTAGGTCACACCCCATTGTACACAATAGTTCCATTTTGTTGATCACTGCATTACCCAATTGTTATTAAATAAGGAATGTTGTGAAAACAAAGCTGACAACTAGTAGACTAGTAGATTCAACTCCTTATTTTCCTCCTTAAATGAACATGATATAAATCCAACTGTCTGAAACACCAATAAGTAAAACTAGTTGCACTAGTAAAACTAAATATTTTAGATAAATCTAGATTAATTCAGTCAGTAATAAGTTACTATTTATTATAAGAGACTATTTTTATCTGTTACGATGAAAGCTGCTAACAGGAGTAATGGGCCTGTAGTAGCCACTTACTTTTATTTGGAGCTTTTTGTCACTTGTCACTATTGGAGCAGCTCAGACCAGAAATATCACTGCCACGGGGAAAATATTTTTGTCAAAATTTCCTCTCTCTGGAGGATGCCGATTCACAGTGTTTACAAGAAAATGTACAAATATCTCTAATTGAATGTCTTCGATAGTTAAGTTATTGCAAGGAGACATGACTCCATGTATGCCCTTCACTATTGTTGTTTGATTATTAAGTCTTCAAAACTATTTTGGCTGTTTGCCTAGACCTTACTGGTTGAACTAAATATACAACAGATGCTATGTTTGCACAGAAAGCCATAATGCTTACTAAAGTGTTAACATACTCACACGATTAGCTGCCTGAACCCTTGAGTGGGGCTTTGAACAGCTGTCTAGAAAAATCCCCTCTGTTCTGCACATTTTAACAGAGTGCTGAAATATAACCTGTTATTAACAGCATACTATCAGTTGTATCTATTGAAAAGTGGGTGAACTTGGCTGTTGTTGCACACATTTCTTTGGATTTCACACTGTACAGCATAGATACAATATATCAACCAAAGTATTAGAATCTCTTGAAACCAGAGGAAAATAAGGAGTTAACCTCCCCTTTTCTGTTATTAAAACCTCCATTCCACAAGGGTTTTAAACTATATTGATGTCCCGTTTTGTTGATCCCAAAGAGTGTGTAACCGAGATAGCTGAGCGCAGTGATCATAAGTCTTCCTTGTTTATTGCTCCTTGTCATAGCCGGAATCTGTCTAGATTTGTGACAATAGTGCTTTTAAAGTTGCAGCTAATAATGTGAATCGTCTGTGCTCCATATACGTACTAGTTAGGGCTGCTCCCATCTATTAGCCTTCGATTTCGAGTATCGGACAATTTCTGTGAAAAATCATGAGATTGGCATATGCCGATAAATGCCTTACAATGCCAATCACAAAAGCCAATCAAATGTGGCTGGCACTATTGCAGTCCGCAGCAATCAATTCGTGGAGTGTAGTGTCTTGCCCTAACTAACGTCTTTGGCAGCGTCGATCTTCTAAATTCCCCTTCCACAAAACAATAACAGTCATGTCTGCCGTGTAGAATGTAGCCACCAACACATACCACGGAATCTATCTCTCAGGTGTAACACATTTTAAAACGGCATTCGAATTCTGCGTAAAAACCAATAAAAATATGTTTTAAAAAAAGGCATTCGAAGAACTCACAATTGGCAGAGTTTTAGAGGCTCACAGTGTGAGCTCACGACTTATGCAGTCATGTGGCTAACACCCGCACGCGCAACATTCAGAAGGTTAAGCTAATAACCCCAAAATATTATTGAATTTATCGGACAAGATAACCAGTCTTTGTCAGCAGTGCAAGGCACAGACTGGCCAATCCTTTCTTATGTAGTACCAACAAGTTCCATCAATGTACTCTCACATCCAAAGTCTTCTTAAAGTAGACGTGCCATCCTCTGGAAGTTTCATGTTTTCATCAAAAAGTAAGTTGAATACATTTTTGTCTAAATTAGGGTGATTTTATGGTTCCTTTCTAGCAGGGGTGCAGCCAGGCATTCTGGGTTTCTTGGACAAAAAAAATCACCCCCTTTGTTAATTATTAATAATGAAATTAGTCATTACCTATTTTTTGGACCCCCCTGACAGTGAAGGAACTTTGGAATTGTCCTCGCTTTTCCCCTATATATGGCACCCTTGGCCAAGAGTATTCATTATAAATAAATATATAGAAAAATATACAGTATAATTAATTCATGTGATCGGTATTGGCTGATTTCAGTCATGGATGATTGGTGTCGGAATCGGCAGCATAAAAGCATCTCTAGTACTACATTTCAGGGGTGGTTTCTATGTTACTGACGTCTGTGAGTTTCTGTTTGCCCTCTGAGCAGAGCTGCTACAACCTCCTTTCTGTTTATACCATACAAGGATCTTAATGATGGTATAGCATCCTCTCAAGCCATCTGTCTCCATAGGTGACATCAGACTGGTCTATGCAACAGGGCACCGGCTGTACAGAGGGCCACACTGGCACGTCAGCTGCTGCTCCCCTTGCGGCCGGAATGGTAGCCCTCATGCTCCAGGTCCGACCATGTCTTAGCTGGAGGGACATTCAGCACATCATTACCTTCACTGCCACCAAGGTAAACCTTCTGAAAGGTCATGTTGAGCATGTAATAGGTATCACGCATTCATATAATAGTTTAGGTGAATTGCAGTACCTGAATTAAAGTGCAGTAATGCATTAAAAGTAAAAGTATTTGCTGATTTCCTGATTTTTTTGTTTGTCACACTTGAATGTTTCAGATCATTAAACATACTTAAATATTAGTCAACGACAACACAACTGAACAGAAAATGCAGTTTTTAAATGAAACTGTTTATTATTAGGGAGGAAAAAAAATCCAAACCTAAAAGGTCCCCTGTTAAAACATGAGATTAATTGAGATTGATCAGTTTGGAAAAGTTTATAAAACTATTTTTAAAGCTTTGGGACTCAGCAAATCGCAATGAGAGCCATTAGCCACAAATGGCGAAAACACAGAACAGTGGTGAACCTTCCCAGAAGTGGCAAGCCAACCCTCAAGGACCTCAACGACTAATCCAAGAGGTCATAAAAGACCCCACAACAACATCCAAAGAACTGCAGGCCTCGATTGCCCCAGTTAAGGTCATTGGTCATGACTAGACCATAACAAACATATTGGGCAAAAATGGCCTGCATGGTCAAGATGTAAACCACTAGTGAACAAAAATAACATTAAGTCTTGTCTCAATTTTTCCAGAAAACATCTTGACGATCCTCAATACCGTGGGGAAAATAATCTTTGGTGTGACGAAACAAAGATTAACTTTTTGGAAGGATCCGTGTGTTAGCCGGCATGACAGTTATGTTTTTGTTTCATTCATTCCTTAGTTCCTGTTGTGAAGTTCTAATTTGGTATTCACTTCCTGTTGTGTTTCGTTCTGTTTCCCTTCAACTTTACTTTCTTGTTCTATCGTATCTGGTCCTGATTTGGTTTTGATTATTTAGTTAATCTGGGTGCTTGTCGAGTTGTTGTTTCATTGTGTTTGCTAGTGTGCCTGCTAGCCTGTTGTTCTGCCGGTGCATTACAATCAGGGAAATATACATTTCTGCCAGAACTTGGGCTTGCTCTCTGCATCCTCTGGGTCGTGAACACAACAACGCCATGCGTAAACGTGACATGTGTGTCCCATTACATTAGAGCAATGTGCATTTCAGAAAAACAACATCATACTAAAAGTAAAATATGGTGGTGGCAGTGTGATGTTAGGGTCTGTTTTGCTGCATTAAGACCTGGAAGACTTGCTGTGATAAATGGAACTATGAATTCTGTTGTCTACCAAAAAAAAAAAAACAGAGAATGTCTGGCCATGCGTTTGTGACCTCAAGCTGAAACCAACTTGGGTTCTCCAGCAGGACAATGATGCAAAACACACCAGTAAGTTAAACCCTGAATGAGTGAAGAACAACAAAGTTAAGACTTTGGAGTGGCCTTGTCAGAGTCCTGACCCGAATTCTATTGAGATGCCGTGTCATAACCTTAAAATGGCGGTTCATGCTTGAAAACCCTCCATTGTGGCTTATTAATTAGTGTATATATAGAAAACAATCATTAAAAAATGCACTTTGTGTTCAATTGTGTTGTGATTGACTAATATTTTAATTTGTTTGATGATCTGAAACAAGTGTGGAAAAACATGCAACAAAAAAAGACATCAGGAACAGGAAGGGGCAAACACTTTTTCACACCACTATACCACTATAACATTATATTGACATTAGTAGGTAAAATACTTTTTGAGCTTTTATCTGCATTGTCTGTCATAACAGTGTGACAACAGTTCAGACTGGAGGGTGAATGGAGCAGGCTTCCATCACAGCCATCAGCATGGTTTTGGTCTACTCAATGCATGGAAACTCGTTAATGCAGCCAAGGTACACACACGCTACTTACACTGTCACAGACAAACAAGTCAGACAGCAGCCACCATTTTTTAAATAAAAGCAGGTTTACAGCTACAGGGTGGCTGCGGGCTTACATTTTGTAATTGTAAAATCAATAACAGACTCCAAAATAAGATACATGAAATAAGGCTAAGTTTGTTTAATAAGAGGACAAGGTACCTTTAAATGACATCTATAATGGCATGATTAAAATCAACCTTCTTAGGGTAGGCTAACTCCCAAAATAATGATAATAAAATAGGAAACACTGAACAGGCATTAAGGTAGCTATTAAATTAAATTCAAGTACAGTGAGGGGAAAAAACAATTTGAACCCCAGCTGATTTTGTAAGTTTGCCCACTAACAAAGAAATGATTAGTCTATAATTTCAATGGTAGGTTTATTTGAACACTGAGGGACAACAATGACCAAAAAAATCCAGAAAAATGCGTTTCAAAAAGAGTTATAAATTAATTTGCATTTCCATGAAGGAAATAAGTATTTGATCCCCTATCCGTCAGCAAGATCTTTAGCTCCCAGGTGGATCTTATACAGGTAACGAGCTGACATTGGCAGCCCTCTTAGCTCGTTACCTATATAAAAGAGACCTGTCCACAGAATCAATCAATCCAGATGCCATACTTTGCACCATGGCCAAGACCAAAGAGCTTTCCAAGGATGTCAGGCACAAGATTGTGGACCTACACAAGGCTGGAATGGGCTACAAGACTGTCGCCATTTGGTGACAACAGTTGGTGCAATTATTCGCAAATGGAAGAAACATAAATTTACTGCCAATCTCCCTCGGTCTGGAGCTCAATGCAAGATTTTACCTCACGGAGTTTCAATGATAATGCGAACGATGAGGAATCAGCCCAGAACCACTCGGGATAAACTTGTCAATGATCTCAAGGCAGCTGGGACCATAGTCACCACAAAAACAGTTGGTAACGCACTACGCCGTGAAAGCCTGAAATCCTGCTGTGCCCGCAATGTCCCCTTGCTCAGGAAAGTCTATCTACAGGCCCGTTTGAAGTATGCCACTGAACATCTGACTGATTCTGAAGGTTCAAGTTGCCAAACATTAGCCCTGAAACATTAATGACTTGGAGAGGATCTGCAAAGAGGAGTGGGCCAAAATCCTCCCTGAGATGTGTGCAAACCTTGTGGTACAAGAAACGGCTGACCTCTGTTATTGCCAACAAAGGTTTTGGCACCAGGTTTTGCCCTCAAATACTGTTTTGAAAAGGATCAAATACTTATTTCATACATATTTCATGGAAATGCAAATTATCTTTCAATCTTTTTTAAACGAATTTTTCTGGATTTTTTTTCTTATTGTTGTCTTTCAGTGTTCAAATAAACCCACAATTGAAATTATAGACTGATCATTTCTTTGCTAGTGGGCAACTTACAAAATCAGCTGTGGTTCAAATAGTTTTTTCCCTCACTGTATACACACACCATGATTTCCGGTGCCACTCTTAACGGCTTATACAGCAATATGGCTAATTAATGACCATGTTCTAATTGTGTGACATCTCCTCTACTTCAGAACTACTACTAATTATTGAAATACTGTGCCACTCACGGGTTAGTGACGAAACGGTAGCTCATTCTTTGGCAGAAGCCAATCATGAGATATAAGGGAATTCACGACAAGGAAATCTTCCCATGAGCTCACCACTCATGGGAGGGGCCAAAAGGGTTGGGTGCAGAGTAAGCTGGGTGGTGGCCGAAGGTGGCAGTCCGATCCTCGGCTACAGAAGCTAGCTCTGAGTACGTGGGATGTCAATTCTCTGGCGTAGAAGAAGCCTGAACTGGTGCGTGAGCTGAAGAAGTTCCGCCTAGATATAGTTGGACTCACCTCGACGCACAGCAAGAGCTCTGAAACTTTTACTCTCGAGAGGGGCTGGATTTTATTCCACTCTGGCGTGAGAGGCGACGGGCAGGGGTGGGAATTCTTGTTGCCCCCCGGCTCCAAGGCTGTATGTTGGAGTTTAACCCGTTGAGCGAGAGAATAGCTTCCCTTCCGCTTTCAGGTGGGGGAACAGGTTCTTACTGTTGTTTGCGCTTATGCGCCAAACGGCTTTTCAGAATACCAGCCTTTTTTTGATTCCTTAGAGGAAGTGCTGGGAAATGCTCCTTCGGAGAATTCCCTTGTTCTGCTGAGGGACTTCAATGTTAATGTTGGCAACGACAGTGAGACCTGGAGAGGCGTTATTGGGAGGATCGGCCTGATTTAAACCCGAGCGGTGTTTTGTTACTGGGCTTCTGTGCCCATCATGTCCATAACGAACACCATGTTCAAGCATAAGGGTGTCCACATGTACACTTGGCACCAGGACACCCTTGGCCGCAGTTCAATAATTGACTTTGTGGTCGTGTTGTCGGACTTGTGGCCATATGTTCCAACTATCGTGTGAGCACACTCCTCAGCCTTCCCGGTAAGGTTTATTCAGGGGTTCTCGAGAGGAGGACCCACAGGATAGTAGAATTTTGGATTCAGGAGGAGCGGTTTGGTTTTTGTCCTGGTTGTGGAACTGTGGACCAGCTCTATACTCTTTGCAGGGTCCTTGAACGTACATGGGCATTTGCCCAACCAGTTTACATGTGTTTTGTGGACTTGGACAAGGCATTCGACCGTGTCTCTCAGGGAGTACTATGGAAAGTGCTCCGGGAATATGGGTTATCGGGCCACCTATTTCAGGCGGTTCGTTCCTTGTATGAGCGGTGTAAGAGTTTGGTTCGCATTGCCGGCAAGAAGATGGCCCTGTTTCCAGTGAGGGTTGGACTCTGCCAGGGCTGCCCTTTGTCACAGATTCTATTCATTACTGTTATGGACAGAATTTCTAGGCACAGCCAGGGCGTCGAGGGGTTCCGGTTTGGTGGCCGCAGGATTGGGTCTCTGCTTTTTGCGGATGATGTGGTCCTGAACTCTCCCTGGGACGGTTTACAGCTGACTGTGAAACGGCTGGGATGAGAATCAGCACCTCCAAGTCTGAATCCATGGTCCTCTCCCGGAAAAGGGTGGAGTGCCATCTCCAGGTCGGGGATAAGATCCTGCCCCAAGTGAAGGAGTTTAAGTATCTCTGGGTCTTGTTCACAAGTGAGGGATGGATGGAATAAGAGATGGACAGACGGATTGGTGCAGTTTCTGCAGTGATGCGTACTCTGCATCGGACCATTGCGGTGAAGAGGGAGCTGAGCCGAAAGGCAAAGTTCTCAATTTACCGGTCAATCTACATTCTTACCCTCACCTATGGTCATTAGCTTTGGGTAGTGACCTAAAGGATAAGATCCCGGGTACAAGCGACCGAAATGAGTTTTCTCCGCTGGGTGGCTGGGCTCTCCCTTAGAGATAAGGTGAGAAGCACTGTCATCCGGGAGCGAATCAGAGTACAACTGCTGCTCCTCCGCATTGAGAGAAGCCAGATTAAGTGGCTCGGGCATCTGGTTAGAATGCCTCCTGGACGCCGCCCTGAGGAGGGGTTTAGGGCATGTCTGACCGGTAGGAGATCCCGGGGAAGATCCAGGACACTTTGGAGGGACTATGTCTCTCAGCGGGCCTGGCATTGCCTCGGGATCCGCTGGGAGGAGGTGGAGGAAGTGGCCGGGGAGAGTGAAGTCTGGGTCCCCGCGACCCGACCTCAGATAAGCGGAAGAAAATGGATGGATGGACGTCAAGGAAATCGCAGCAGGTTATTACTCAGTTTAACAGTCTGACTCTGTATCATCTTAGAAGGTTAAAATAATCACACAGCAACTAATATGTGTTTTTTATGACATGGACATGTGTGGCTTATACTCCGGTGCGGCTTACTATGTATATGTACAAATCTGTGTTTTTCTAAGTTTAGTGTGTGCGCCTTTATTTTTGTTCTGCCCTGATGAGATATTTGTGCTCTGTTGTGGTTTACAGATATGGGAGTCTGTGTCATTTCTTGTGTCCTACCAGAGTGCAGTAAAAGACGATAAAGTGCCCATTCCAATCTATCCCATGAATCTGGTTCACACGTGGACAGGTAACATCTATGTATGGCAGCTCCTTTCCCTCAGCTTTGCATTCAACAGTTAACTACTACAATGTAGCTACTATGCAGCCACCGCCCTGCTCTCCCTCCTCCCTTTTTCTCAGTCAGTCTGTGCCTCCATATTAGGTAATGTTCTTCTGTCTGTGATTCGCTTCGTCCACATTGAAAAAGTGACATGTTTCCGCATAGCCATGGTCTACAGTTGTACTCTGTTTATTTGTAATACAATTTGTAAATTTTTTTGATTGTGCACTCTTGACATCTCTCAAATTTGATTGTATGTTTTTTCACACACAGTTTAATTCATACGATGATGTCATTGTAGCAGAAATATTTCCTTTCCTTCATGTCGTTTCCTCTCTCCCCTCATCCGCCCTCCCTTTTTGCCGGTCTCTTAGTGTTCAAGCTCACTGTCAGTGAGGGGAGTGTGTTCAGTGTTTAATATCTTACATACTTTAGGTATTTTTTAGGCATTATAACTCTTGAAGAATAATTTGGCAAATTTAATTAATTCATCCAAGTTAAACATTTCATTTCTTCTTCAAAGTCAACATCTGCTGCATGTTTACATTTACTGTATTCCTCATGCTCAAATGTTCTAGACCTTCCCATCGACTCATCTTCACTTCTGTTTACACACCTCACTCTATCCTTTCACTTCCCTCCCAGGTCCCAAGATGTTAGCAGCCTTACATGGTGAATTAGCACATTGGTTCATTAGTATTAGTAATTCAGAAAGTACGAAGAAATTGTCTCTTTGTGATTCTTGTTTAGGAGCTACAAGGTAGTACGTGAGGAGTGATTAAAAATAACATGAATAAATACAATTTAAAATTATTAATCATGACATTGTTTTCAAATCTAAAATAGCCTGAAAGCAAATGACATTTGTGGCATTTACAGAAATAAATTGCTAAAAATAGTCAAATAAAATATGATTGTTTTTTTTTTTTAAATCCAAAATAAGTAAGAATAAGTAAATGTATTGGAAGTTTTGACATAGATTTTATTTGTTTGTGCATCCACACAGAACCGAAGTAGGGACAAAGAATGTACTGTATAATAATCATGGTGTTTCTGTGGGCCTTGGTTTTGCTGTACTAAATTATACAGTACTCTTCTCTGTGTCTCTCAGTCACTGCTGCTGATCTGGAACAGTCTGGAATGCAGACACTGGAGCATGTGGCTGTTACTGTGACAATAAGCCACCCTTGCCGTGGCAACCTGGAGATTGTGTTATTCTGTCCCAGCGGTATTCCATCAGTCATTGGGGCTCGCCGTGCTATTGACAGGTTAACCCTTAGCCGCCCCGTCTTTCGCTACACTCACATTTGATGCATCCAAGTCATACCTGTAGTTTTCCACTGCTTCTTTCACACACAGAGACTCTGCAGGCTACCAGGACTGGACCTTCTCCACTGTGCGTTGCTGGGGGGAGGAGGCTCAAGGCCAGTACCAGCTCAAGATATCTGACCATAGTGAGAAGAAGTGACACAGTATAAATGATAATGAAAAGTCTTATCTGTGTTGCTCATTGTAATGTTAACTGAGCTACTAATCCATATCTTTATGTAGAGGAGCCATCATCACAGAATTGTGCCAATGTGGGGGAGTTACAGCAATGGAGGTTGACTCTGTATGGATCTTCTATGACCTTTGAGGAGGTCAAAGACAGGCAGAGGTAAAACCTTAAATTGATTCAATAATCATTAAAATCAGCTAGTTTTATGAAAGATTGTGTATTCATGTTTGGAGGATGAAACAATTTAAACTCAGTAAATTTAATTATAGTGCAAAGGTTATTGGATTTCAGGAATTACATTCAAATTAATGTAACAAATGCCAGCCAGTGTGGCTGTTCATGTGTACTTTAGTAAAACCTCACTGCCTCGGCCTTAAGAGATGGCTGAATGCTGGGTTGTCTACCCAGGCCTATAGCCCAGCGGTTAGCACTCTCAACCCCCAACGTCCTGTGTTCGATCTCAGTGATTCACAGTTTAGTTTGTGAACAAGTAGTTTACATTATTGAACCTCTTGACTATTCTAAAACAATGATGTAGTGAATTTAGCGTTTTTATTAAATACAAACTATAATCTATGATAAGAAAGGGGTGTCGCAAGATCAAAATGTGGTGGGATTTCTTATTCAGAGAAAAACTCACAATAAAAAATAAATTATTCACACAATAAATGCAGGGGGGGTGATTTAATGTCATTCACAATATAGTATAATAAATAATTGGAGAATGCATGATTGGGATACATCTGTGGTTGTCTACAACCATGCATTAATACTATATATGACACTTCATATATTTGAATTTTCACACTCTGTTCTTTGAGTATGCCGCACGGTGGCTGAGCGGGTAGCACATTGGCCTCACAGTCAGGAGATTCGGGGTTTGAATCTCCATTGGGCATCTGGAGTTTGCATGTTCTCCCCGTGCGTGCATGGGTTTTCTCCGGGTTCTCCGGTTTCCTCCCACATTCCAAAAACATATATGTTGGGTTAATTGGCAACTCTAAATTGTCCATAGGTATGAATGTGGGTGTGATTGCTTGTTTGTCTATATGTGCCCCTGTGATTGACTGGTGACCAGTCCAGGGTGTACCCCGCCTCTCCCAAAGTCAACTGGGTTAGGCTCCACCATACCCACGACCCTAATGAGGATAAGCAATATAGAAAATGAATGAATGAATTAATGTTCTTTGACTACCATTGATATTTTTTTTACTAAGCACATGTCCAATAAATGACAGGCTGGTGGAGGAGGCCATGAGTGGCAAATACCTGGATAGCAACTTCTCCCTGCCTTGCCCCCCAGGCCTTGATATTCCATCAGATATTATCAGCCCATTTACCTCCGACAGCCTCAAGGTATGTTACCTCAAAAGCAACATTTTAAGCCACCAACACTAGCTGTGTTGCTCTAATTATTTCTTTCCACAGCAATTTTGACACAGCAAAGCATAATATTAGTGGGGTATGTTTCGATTTCACATTCTTTGGCTTCCAATCGAATTTTCTTTTCATAGTCTTGCTGATTCAGTCTGGTACCGACCCAACCTTTTTTTTAATAATACTTTTTTTTTTTTACAAACATGAACTGGTGAAATTGAATATCGTTGTGGAAATAGCTCTTCAAAGCATTACAACCAAAGTATTGCTCAGTTTACTTTTTTATTACACAGCATGACCAGCAGTATTGTTTACAGTAGTGTTCAAAATAATAGCAATCCAATGTGACTAACCAGAGTAACTACTGTTATTAATATATTTTTATTGCTACATGGCAAACAAGTTACCAGTAGGTGCAGTAGATTCTCAGAAAACAAACAAGACCCAGCATTCATGATATGCACGCTTATAAGGTTGTGCATTTGTGCAATTAGTTGAAAGGGGTGTGTTCAAAAAAATAGCGTGTCTGCTGTTGACTTTACAAACTAATAGCAATTGTACACAAACTTTTTTGTTTCTAGGATTTCACAGTCCTGTGAATCACTAAACTAATATTTTTTACAACTGCTTCACATCTATGTGGCATGGAGTCAACCAAATCGTGGCACTTTCAGCTGTTATTCCACTCCAAGATTCTTTGACAACATTTGACATATGCAAACTATCCATGATCCCTGGTAGGCGATAAATAGGCCCAACACCATAGTAGGAGAAGCATGCCCATATCATGATGCTTGCACCACCATGCTTTTACTTAAAGCACGCTGTTCTTCTGAACAATGTCTTGAACGACCCATTTTCCTCAGGCTTTCAAAGAGAAATGCATGTTCAACAAGTGCTTGTTAAATCCTATATAGGTATCACCTGATTCACACCTGTTTTTTCAGAAAATGGATCACTGATTGAATGCCACATTGCTATTTTTTTTAACACGCCCCTTTCAACTAATTGCCAATTGCACAGCCTTAAGAGCGTGCATATCATGAATACTGGGTTTTGTTTGTTTTCTGAGAATCTACTGCACCTACTGGTGTGATTTAGAAATATGACTCTTTTTGAAAATAAAAAAAACAGTCTTCAATGCAATAGTAATTTATTGACGGTTCCTAGAATAAACAACCAGCAGTTAGAGAGGCACTTTCTGTGCGAGATGTCCCCATACGAGCAGAGCAGCACTAACTTCTCATTAAGAAGAGCGATATGTGCTTTCATGTCAGAGATGCCAAAAGTTTCTTCACTAGATTTGTCACGAGTCACTTTTTTCTATCCAGAGGCTCCTGAATACCCGCTAAACCCGAGCCCTCTTGTTCTGTCTTCTTATTCTCTGGCAGACCAGGTGTATTATAATGTGTTTATGAATGAGGTCAAACAGGTAGCGCCAATCTATTTGTGGCAGTCCAAATTTATTGGTGGAGGGCTGTTGTGAATAAGTGAATGAACTGCAATGTGATAGACAGCTAACAGCTACATATTTAGTTATCAGCCACAGTGACTATTATTCAGTGCAATGTAAGCTTTAAAATAAAAACATAGATGGATTCTGCCAGAGCAACTAAGAGAATGCAGATTTGTTTTAGATGATTAGCCACCAGAAGAACGATTTGCACATGTACAAAATCTTTGTCATTGTAGTCGAGACAAGCAATGACATTACCACAGCAGCGGTTAGATAAGAGCATAACATATCATCATATAAAAACAGAAGAATCTAAATAAAAATAAGAGGTAAATGGTGTCAACAAACTGTTGTAGATTCAAAAATTATTTATAGTTACCCTTTTGCCTTATGTCTCTGGCCAAGTTCACAAATAAACGTGAAAGCAATGGCTACTTTCTAAACATTTTTGCCATCCTTTTGATCAACAAACGTCTCCTTTTTTGACATCCTTTCCTGCAGTTTCTGCTGTTGCTCGGCTGCTTTGCTTTGTTCTGGTCTCTCTACTACATACTGGAGGCCACCGTGGCCCACCTGGACCCCAAAGCCCTCCTATGTCTACCCTGGAGACACAGAGGCCACAAAGTGAGGAGGGTGCGTCGAGGGAGAGGAGTAGAGGAGGCGTTGGAAGAAGAGGAGTTTGGAGAGGACGAGGAGAGAAACGTTCGAGTGGAGCTGCATGCACTGCTGGACTCTGGGGCCAAAGCGCCACTTATTAATGGCGGGATGCCAGCAACATAACAATGAGTCTGAAGGTGGGTTTAAAGTGCTCCTTGAATTTCTCAGGCTTTCCCCCCAACCTGCCGCCCCACCCTGTTTGATCCAGTTTCTACTAAGGTAGTGGTTTGAGGGGAAATGAAACAAACTACCAAGGAAGTTGATTGCAAGAGTACTCTCCAAACGTGGGACGTGGGTGTCCTGTGCACTTGACCCTCCCAAAAATGACAAAGCGTGTAGGATTTTAACTCTCAGTAAGTCTATGCTTGCAGAAGGATGAGCTGCCTGTCATCTGGGGTCGTCAAACCAAGACAAACGTAATGTATGCACTTTACAGAAGCGTGCGGTGTGTGAGTGTGAAATGTGTGAAATGAGTGTAAACAAGGTCTTCCTTTTTCGAATTCAAATGCGCTACTGATTTATTTTAGGAATAAAGGATGTTTTTGACATAAAAAATTGCATTGAAGGATTTTTACCTGTGGCTAAGCAACTACTGAAAAAAACTTGACATTCATTTTTGACATTCAAGTGTGCAATAGTACTGTATATTTTTGTATTCAAATGTCACAAATATATGCCTTATACATTTTACATGATTTATGCTGGCTATAAAAATGTGTGTATTGATTTTGTACAAAATATTCTTATTCGATGGTGGTACAGTTAAAGAGAAGAGGTTAAGGTTGTGTTTTGCTGTGCAAGTCACATGAACAAATCATAATAAAGGACTGGATGGATGCTTGATTCTGGTGTTTGTAACAGTTTTTTTTCCTTAATATTTTGCTGGTTTTACTTGGCTCAATGACATAGTAAAATATTTTGTTGTTCTCAATAATACAATAGCTAAATATGTGAAATAAAAAGACCAAAAGGGGCCTAACTCGCTCATTTCAGGAGCCTTTAAAATGTTATTGGATCTCTGTGAGGCACTATAGTAAGTTTTGATTTAAATAAAAATCTAATCAAAACTTATTGTGTACAGGCTAAATCTGCATTCTGCTCCTCTTGGCTGAAACTCAAAATTTAGCATCCCCCTCCACAAGCATGCCAACTCTGTTTCACCTGGTCAGCAATTGAGAATCATCTCCCACCTCGTTCAGAGCTGCATGGAGACACGCTCCCCTTAACCGCTTACGTGCTAATGATTATCGTCAAACAGAAGGATTGTGATTTGTGAACAAATCACAATCCTTCTCAAGTGGTGAGAGCATAGGAGCTGTAGGTCTTTAGCCACTCAAAAACAAAAAAAGCTTCCTATCGCTGCTTTACCCAAGTTTAGATACATATTTTTACATCTAAGAAAACAAGCCAAGTTGCCATACATCAGGGGATCACCATATGCAGCCCATGGCTTTTTTTTCTTAATGGACGTTTACAAGAAAGTTGAAGTAGTTGGGGGAAAAAAGTAGCTATCGTGCTTATAGTCACTTATTAAAGAACAAATGTTTTTTTAAGTCATAACATTAGGAGAAACAAAATAATGATAATAATTTCTAATTATATTTATAATTTATAAATATTTATAGTCTGTATCTGCCCTGTGAATGAGTGGTGACCAGTCCAGGATGTACCCCGCCTCTCAGCTGGGATAGGCCCCAGCAGCATACCCCTGCGATCCTAATGAGGATAAGCTGCATAGAAAGCGTCTGGATGGATGGGTAGGGGGAAAGTTATAAGTTATACTTATAATATATGAGAATAGAAAATGTCAATGATAAACGAGTATGAGAAAAAAATGTACAAAGATTATTTAAGAAGAAATGTAAAATATTTGGAAAAATAAAACAGCAAAAATGTGGGAAAAGGGCAAAGACAAAGGTGATACTAATAATACACTTGATGCAGTTTTTCGTGAAATATACTTTATATGTACAGTAACTTATTAGCATATGTGTTGCTTTACAAAATTCCAAACGTTGTCATTGTCGTTATGTTGTGGAAAAAGTTTGGACACCCCTGCCATACATCATGGACTTCAGTTGTGACGTGAGTCATTCAAATGATCTTGTGGAAATTTAGGAGTGGCATAAAATTGAACCAGGGATTATTTAAAAACATGATATTACACCTTCACATGGTGTAGAACAAGAGGACAAGATTTTTAACATGTTCTCCTCTCTTAACTTTTAATTGTCCTCGGTATGAATGGGAGTGTGAATGATTGTATGTCTGCCCTGTGATTGACTGGCGACTAGTCCAGGGTGTACCCCGCCTCCCGCCCAAAGTCAGCTGGGATAGGCTCCAGCACACCCGCACCATAAGCGGCATAGAAAATGAATAAACGGATGGTCTGAAAGGTTGCATAGAGCCTCTTTGTGTTGAAAAATAAATGTTATGTTCTGATTTACAAATCACACAATGCACATTTGTTTTCCAGTCATTAATATGAAAATGTACAGAAGATATTAGTGCTGATACAGCAGGCATAGATGGTGGTGTTACCATATTCCAGAAAGTAATGGAAGCATGCATTTATTAATTTTTGTCCAAACTGAGTACAATATGCTATCTTTTGTCATATATTGTTTATTGTACAGTATCAGATTTAACAAAACTTCACAAACTTGCAGACCTCTTGCCATTTTTTTGTTGACCATTTTAGTTTTTAAGCTGTCTCTGATCTAAATGGAGTGAGGGAATAAAGCGAGGTGAGGCTCTGTGGAAGTCAGCAGTGTGATTTGTGTCAAGGGGGGTTTATTGATTTATTATTTCATAGAAAACCGACACTTTACAAAGCAATGACGGGTTTAATAGGAAGGGCCTCTTTTTTTACAGGCTCTTAAGATGGAATACTGTGTATCAGAGTGATGGGGCTTAAGACGTTTTAGGTGATTTTACAAGATTTGTCTCGGCCTTCCATAGCTCATACCCTCCTGACTGGCTCCCTTATTGGACCCCATCTGGAGGCCAATAACATTTTTTCCTGCCTTCATCTGATCGTCTGTGAAATCTCTCCTGTTCTCTTGTGCTTTCCTGTGAAACACAAATATGAACAAAAAAAGTTGTTTTTGCGCCCTTTGAGGATGTAAAAAAGTGACGGTTCTTTTTACGATGGCACTTACTTGAAGAACCAGTTTGGGTCGCCCTTGTAGGTGCCCTCATCCTTGGTGACAGCCAAGCTGCCCAGAGCTGACAGGGTCCTCTGCACTGCTGCCATGTCCTTACCTGCACACAAACATACAGTAGCATTCAGAATTCAATATGTTCAATTGCGACTTATAGGTGTGACTCTGATGTGGCTGCTCAGTGGAAAATGGCTACAGCATGGTATGTACTCGAAAGTCAGGTCTACATGTCGGAAAGGTTTCTCCTTTTTTGTGTCATATACTGTATGTACAGTATAACAATTTTCACTTTCTCGCCTTACTACTACTTGCTCTTTTTTGAAAATGTTTTCAGTTGTTTTTATTCCCTACAGTGGGGAGCATTTTGGATTCAAGACAAAAAATCCTGTGTACCTTCCCAGAGGTCCACAGTCTGGAACATGTCTGTCTTGGTGACGCCATACTTCTCTGCAGCATTCAGGAACTGAGAGATCTGCTCCATTTGCTTGAAGGCCATGGTGGAGCTCTGTATCTTCTTCACAGGTTTGTCTCCGGGAAAAAGAGTATTAATCAGCTCACTCAGGACCTGAGAAGAAGAGAAGAAAGCCTGACTCGTGTAATGTCCTTATTGTCCTTCCGTAAGCAGGTGATAATTTCATACACGCAAGTAAGCAAGTACACTCACACATCCGTCTTTCAGCCAGCCCTGGAAGCCCATCTTGCCTGAATCTGGCCTTCCGACACCTGAACCACACTGGCGGGAGATCCACTCCACCAGAACCTGTTCCAGTTCCGGGTCATACTTGCTCTCAATCTTATCCTGAACCTGCCGGCTCATGCCGTAGGATGGACCTTTGTTTGCCATGCCAGCTCCCTGAGAAGACGAAACAGGTAAAAAGGGAGAAAATGTAAAAAATACATCTAAATGTTTTTTAATTATTATTTCCTCCACTGTATTTTCAGGAACAACTGGCTTTGAACAGTTTACTTTCCCCCCCAATATTGATTTAGAGTGGATCCTCCAAAGTCGGACACTCCAAAGATTCCAATTTCATCCAAAAAAAAAAAAAATGCCTCAAAAGTCGTTAGCTTGAAATTTTAGCTCAGTGGGCTTTTTAAAGAATCAGTTGTGATGATAACCATAGAAGAAGAAATGCTTCTTACTATGCCGTAGGAAAGGGTGCAAAAAACAATAATTTATTAATTCATCAATGTGACCGTGCAGATGCACACATAAATGACAAGTCGATGCTAATGGCTAGCATGGAAATGACCAGTAGTGATGTGCAATACCACTGATTTTGTTCCCAATCCGATACATAAGTAAAAATCATGCCAATACCGATACTTTGTGGAAATTCCCTTAATGTGTTTGGTAAATGTATAAAATTTTTGTATGTCATATGATAACATACAAGACGTTTAATTAATTTATTGATTAACTAATTAGCAATTTAAATAAATTAGCGGCTTAAGAATTTATGTACTTATTTTTAACCCTGGAGTATACTGAAAATGGTATTTTTAACAGTGATAAACAACAACAACAAAAAAGTACAATAATAAAACCATTGAAATAAATGATTAATTATTAAGAAACACTGTATGAATGAAAAGTATTCCCAATTCACGCATGGCTTTGTTTACAATCAGTCATTGTTTCAACAAACTGAAGTATCAAAATTATTGATATTTAGTGAAGCAGTTTTAAAGCTGGTATTGGAAGTATCATTATTTCAATGTCAATCGCACATCACTACTGTCCCGAGAGGCAACAAATGATACATTTTCACTGCGCGGGCAGGTGGGAAATTACAGATTATTGTACCAGAATCTTAAAATGAGCACATTTTGAGGAAAGTTATCTAATACTCATTTTGACGTAGCTCAGGACCATCTGTTACAGTAAAATATTACCACACACAGCATATGCTATTGCTGTTTATAAAGTTTTACCATTAAATAAACGAACAGCACTGTTGAAAAAAGCTGCAACAAAGGGCAACCATGTAGTTTTTCTTGGCCTATGCTTTATAAGTGTGTTTCTACTTTCCTATTCTCCACCTCCCATGGTGATTTTTATGTTTGATGTAGTTATACCACGTAGCTTTCTTTGTTTTTTGCTGAATTTGTGAGCTTATTTTTTTGTTAAAAACTTGATTAAACCTACACGAAGTTGTTGCAAAACACAAGATTGAGGATGGAAAAATTCATTTTGACTTGTAAGTGTTAGACTTTGGAGTTCCCACTGCATTGTGCATACAGCTAACATGTTTTTTAGACACTCATAGTTGGATGTGATTTGAAGCTCAGTCATGCATGTGTGACTGCGTGATATACACCTGTACAAATTCATCTTTCACATGCATATCACAAGTGTGTAATGAAGCAAAGATGCTCAGCGCTTAAGTGGATCTTTTTTACCGCCTACTGCACACTGTTTTGTCTTTTTTGGGTGTCTGAGGCACTGTGGTGCACAAAATGAGCCCTGACTCAGCCATCTTTGCATTGGCACAGTTCTTTGTCAAACAGAGCCATCACTGCTTCTTGTTCTCTGCCAACATACACGCATACACTGCTTGCTTCAATGCTGCGGTATCGCTTTTGTGGCTAGCAGCCAAGTGCAAAACCCATATCAAGGTGCTGTCTGCACCATCCAACCTTTGCAGCCATCTTGAGGTCAGGTCACTTCGCTTTTCTGCTCCTGGTAAGAAGGTTCAAAATTCAAAGGAAAGCATCAAAGCATCAGCAGTTGACAGGGGTGGGTGATGTCTCGTACTTGGAGAGGTTTCTTGCACTAATACAGTAATATATAAATATATACAGAAAAAAAGCAGCACACGCTGACGCACAGTTTCAAAACTGAAGACTCCACGCTGCACACAAGTCTTTGAACGGTGTAAAAATCAGACTTATGATCATTAACATTCATCATGATTTTCTCACTGTCGTCATGCTTGTTGCTCAGTTGAATGCACCTTGATGCAATACCCGCTTTCAAAGCGGAAGTAAGCCAGCTGTGAAACCTGACACACAACACTTTCCTACTGGCGTTAATAAGAAGAAGTTTGTCATCAATAAATCAGAGCTTTACAAGTTAAGTTGTAGAGGGGGAGGGATAAAAGTATGAGGTAAACCAATAGTGCCATCATGTTTTTATTTTTAATGCAACACATTTGTTACTTCAAATTCCTATTTCAGTACATTTATGTGTTTTAATTATAAAGGTTATGTTTGCATTGTATGTTGTAAACATAGTATGTTCTGGTCACTAGGCATCAGTGATCTTTGATGAGACATCATCATCCATTACATTACTTTAACACTGCGTTTAGTCAGCCACGCATGTTCGACATGTTAGAGTGGGAAAAAAGTTCTTCTTTCTCTGTGTGTGGAAGTGGTTCAATTTTGCCTTCTTACTTTGTCCTTCTTTCCCATTTCTTTGGAAACCATTTTATAAGTTTAGAATACATAAATTAGAGGTTTACTAGTTAGCTTGGGAGCTTGCTCTATTTTATAAGCAGAGGCCATGTCTTTTGTTCCCGCGGTGATTCTGTAGCTTGTGCAATGTGATGTAAACAAACAAAAAGGAGTGTACATTTGACTACAGGGGTGTTATTTCATACGTAAAGGGCTCTAATAATGTTCAAACCAGCATTTAGAAAGTCTGTTTTTCTATGATCTACAAAAATGTTGATTGTTTATTAATAGTGAATCCCCAGGGATGAGCCGGATAATCATTGTAGTCGAGTATCCATTACGGATAATGCATTTTTGCCAAGTACGAGCATGAAACGAGCACAGCACATCATTATCCGTAATCATTTTGAAGGAAAATTCTTATTGGGTAACTACTTATGTATTCACTTTTCACGCGCTGCGATTGGCCAGTCACACACAGCCACCTCTCTTACACAGACAGACTCTCACACCATGCCTCCTTCATACACAGACACACAGACAGTGACTCTCAACTAAAAAAATAATTAGATGATAAAGTCTTACAGATCACTTACGCACACAAATTATTTTATTCGAAATGTTGAGGGTACACCACGCCCACTTCCGGTTTATGCCCCACCCACTTGGAGTACCGATACTATGCAGATCATTTAGACAGGTGAAAAGATATAGATAAAGATACAGATAGTGGTGTATTCTTTTATCCCATTTGGCCACACAACCATCAGGAGATCTGGAAGATCTCAGTTCAAATCTCTGTTTGGGCATCTCTGTGTGGAGTTTGTTGTAGTAACAGATCTAAGGTGAAACATGTAATTTACACCTAAAGGTCAACAGGTCAAGCTGAGACAGAACATACAGGAAAGAAAACATGAGAGCCAAAAAGACTAACAAGCAGCATAGCGGCACATAACAAGACACAACAAGACATAACAAGGCAGCAACGGCCCACTTCATTGCATTCCTTCATGGGCTCAAACGGAGCAATGCGGGTCATACCAGACTAGACAGTGAACAATGCACTGCCACACCCTCAAAGCAAGCTAACTAGTGCAGCTGTGCATCATTGGCTGTTAGTGATGCGTTCAAGGGTGTGCCGACTCTGGGACTTTAGCCCTTCCAATTTAAGCAGTAGGAGTCAGTATTAAAAATGAAATATTTTCGTAGGTAAAGGATAAAAAACCTGTTTATACCTTTAAAATGTTTTTTTTAACATTATTAGAGCCCTGTAGACATGAAATAATCACATTTATACTAGTATTACCTAATATAGTAGACATGATAAAACGATAAGACATTATAACTAACATTAGCATTGAGAACGTTTATTGTTATAGTAGTATTTGGGATATGATGTGTGTTAATCGCATGGCAGCGACATGAGATCATCCCTCCTTACCGTGACGATCATTGTTTACACCACATTGCGCAACTCTTATGCACAGGCTACGGGATCTCTACAGGGACACAAGAGATGGCCACCATTTTAAGCATTACCAAACTATTGAGCTAACTTGTTAGCCTCAACTTGATTTAAGAAAAAGTTTGAAACTGAGTGGGGAAGCTTACATAAAAAGTCAAAAATGTACCACTTCCATGGAATAGGGGAACTTTTTTTTCAATTTGTCATATCGGACTATGCATTCATGGCTGCAAGTTAAGGTAATAAATTGTAAGCTACTGTCTCATCAATATAACATTACGACCATTATGACCAGAATATCCATCATCATTTATTTATTTATTTTTTGGGAAAAACTATGATAGAGGAAAGCAACAATGTTATACAGTATAATAATACTTAATAGGAAAACAGTACATTTAAACTAGACCTTTGCTATTTCAAAAGATATTGCGTGTGAATGCTGGCAATGCTGACACCGAACTGCAATGCCGCTGTCGTTAGCAATGTTAACATCCTAACGCTAGCATGCTAACACCCAGCATAATAACATAAATGTATCTTCCTCTCAAAACAGTTAAAAATGCTACTACACTACGCAATGCTAGCAATGCAAAACATCAACATTGTAATTTTGTGTGTAATATGTGTAATACGTAATAATATATTTAATTAGTAACAAATTCATTTTATTGTTAAAATATTCAGAGGGCTGTTAAAAATGAGTCGTGGGCCGTGAATATCCACTGGGCCGCACTTTGGACATCATTGGTCTACAGCCAGTACAGAAAACCAGTGTGTTCCAGGTGGGTCAAACCATGTGTACATCGCACAAGCCAACCGGCCAGCACAGCTCTTGATAATTTGAGTAATAATCCTCTTTGAAATACTATTGAGGAACTATAATCTATTAAACTACTGTATATCTATTTATTTATCTATTATTTACTGTACAGATTGAATTACAAACTGAAACCAGGAGACACTTGATAAATTTGTGCTCCAAAGTTCTCCATGCCTCTCACCATCCCCAACTCTGAGATCATATTCTAATTTCATTTTGTCTTTTCCATATTTTCTCTTTGTATTAACTCGATGGCTCAAGCTAGCTGGTAAAAGCAACGACAATAGAAAGACCCGCCCACAGCCTTTGCTTCCTTCTGCCAGTGTGACTAGTCCATACCTGATCAGCTGTGTTTAAATGTAGCTCTGACCAGAAGCGGGTCATGGACAAGAAGTAACATCACTATCACGCCACCATGCACATACTTTGCTCCAACGTCTTACACGATGGAGTCCATATAAAAGCTGCTGAGAGAAATGGCTTACAGGCTGGATGGGGCTGAAGGGCCCGCCCACAGCCTTTATTTTACCAGATAGCTTGAGCCAATGCAATGAAAAAAAGCAAATGGAAAAGAAAAAAACAAAACAGGAAAATCAATGCCAAAATGGAAAAAGCAAAGACAAAATGGTAAAATAATTTGATTACACTTATATAGTTTTATATTATTGATTATCTGTATGTTGTCTATATATTTACACATGTATTCCTTTTTAATTTTGGAGTCCATACCGACAGTTCCGCAGTGAACTGTTTGAAAAGCACAGCTCTAGCAGCAGCTACACACTTGATCTTGTGGGCGTTGGCTTCCTTCTTCTTTCTTTGACTGCTTTAGTGCCAAGTGCAGACAAAAGTTTTCCACTTCAGTGCTGCAGCTGATCTAAGTTGTTGTATTTACTATTATCATTTGTGTAATCGCAGTGTTACTCCACACCTGGAAATGCTACTAATAGAGAGATAAACTGCATTTCTATAATAAATCAGCAGCAACCACATATTGGAGTCAAAACAGCGTTAACTTGTACACTTCAAAGACGCAGCTGCTGCACCTTTGGGAGGTCATCACAGGGTCATTATTAACTTCTAAAGGAAGCTTTGGCCGCCGTAAAAGAAAAGCATACTCACTGTGAGGAAATAGATGAGTTCTCTCCTGGTGCAGTTTGTGGTGAGAGTGTGTATATTTGCTCAAAAAAGCAGGCTTAAAAGGGGCCGATGACTTAATGACAGTAGTGTCTGAGGGCGGGCACCATCAACGGGGGGAGTATCAAGGGGAAATAGGAGGGACGGATGGGAGGGGGGAGAAAAAAGAAAAGTTCGACCTAAAAAGGGCATGGCCTTTAGCAGCTCCTTGTCACTGCTTCCCACTCCATCAGCTCAGTTAAAAAGCCCGGCCTTATTTGGGTAGAGCTCCTCCACGCAGAGGATCGGCAGCAGTCTTGCAGCCTTGGTTTGCTGTGCGGGAATTCTCCAAATATTTTCATCACATCACTACTCTCGTAGCGTGGCTGCAAAAACAGAACCAAGGCATGATGTGCACATTTTTATGCACAATGTTCCAAAGTGCATGTAGAGAAAGTGCATTTTTCAGGAGGCTAAAGCCATCTCAATCTGAAGTGTGTGTCTTTGTGTGTAAGTGGGACAAAATTTCCACTACATTCCATTGCAGAGACGTCTTTGCACAGAGTACGGAGGGGGTTGGAGGCGGAGTGCTCCCTGGCCTGATCACCACATAGACAACCTTCTTTTTACATAGCAAAATGTAAGTGTAAGTAGTTTTTTTTCATGGGGTCCTTTCATTGCAATTGCCTATCTCTACTCATGAAATGGAAATATAAACGAAGTAAATTACTCATCATTTTCAAAGGCACAGACAACAAAAATAAACCAATTAACATAATTAGGCTCATTAGGTTCATCAGGCTGTTTGGATGACAGCTTAAACAGAACTAGAGCGCAAACAGAACTAGAGCCGTTAAGAAACAAGATCATGTACACCAGGAAGTGTCCAAAACAGTCACTCTTCACCCACCCAAAATGTATTAGTTAATAAATGATGCTGCTTCATGGTTGAATACAGCCTCGGGAATATGCAAATTTAGGTCAGCTGTACTTATTTGTTGTCTAAATTAAGCATGTTCAAGCATAAACATGTCTAAATGAACTAAAATACATATACACTATAAGGCATTCAGAAGACGCATTCAAAGACGCTGTGATGTTATGTCGAATTCTACTGTGGTCACTAGGTGTCTTAATGTATGGCAAAAGACACAAGCATTAGACTTGATCACAGAAACAACAAGCTTTTATTGCAGGTTTAATTAAACAGGCGCAATAATCCCTACAACACTACGGTTGCGGCCATAACCACTCCAAGCTAAAACTCAATTCTGCACCTTGGACGTCTTTTCTTGTTGCGACACACACGCATTCACACCCCCACACACACACTCAGCTCCCCCAGCACATTTACAGCAACACAAACAAGCACAAATTTTATTTTTGACTTTTATTTCTGATTAATGGCTTATTTCCTGTTACCATGTCTATTGTATTGGATAATGGGAGTGTAAAGGTGACTATAGGGGTGTTATTTGATGTCTAGTGTGCTCTAATAATGTTAAAAAATGTAAATGTAAGGACGATACTTACTCACAGTACAAAAAAATAACACAACTCATCCACAGCATGTGAACGCATCATGTAAATCAACTACTGCCACTATGTGGGTAATAAATAACAACATAACTTGTAAATTAAACTCACATACATGGTGCCCGCAGGGCATGCTGGGTAGTCCTATGGCGGCAACAATACAAACTAGGAATGCTGAACACTGAATCTCTGGAGTATGTGAACATGTTTTGCAATCAAGCAAAAATGCGACAAACATGGCACCATGTTGGGAAAGAGTGTGTCACAAGCTGCCCAGCATGCCTTGCAGCTGCAATATATGGGTGTCATTTTGGCATGGGTGGTGTGCGTAGACGTGTATTTGAATGGCCACATGGTACAGTAGGTAGGTGACATTGTGCGGCGTGTGTGGTGTTGACGTGTTATGATTTCTGTACAAGCCACAGACTATTTCCTGTGCAACTCAAGCACGCCACATTAGCACTGCAAGCCATGTTGTCAGCTACAGTTTTGATGTTAAAGGTTTAAAAAAGTCATTTGGAAACCGGATTAAGACATTTGGCCGGCCTGATGTACTCACCCCTGCACTAAACCCTATAATATGCCTATGTTTATTTAAACACAAATTATGAAATGAAACTAATTCCAGGCATGCAGTATGCGGTATTGTAGTTAAAAAACATACAGTTCCACATCATGTCTTGTTAAAGTATTTTCCTGCAAGAAAATATTGAATGAACTTACTTGTGTGGCAGTGCCCTTTGCTGCATTTATAGCTACCGCACACTTTCCCCTAAATATGCCATCAAACCACTTTGTCTTTAGGGTACCATACATACACAAATTATTTCGTATTTAAAACAGAAAATAAATCCACAAATAGATGGGGAGCTTCTGTATTTTGGAGAAGATGATTGGTTGACACAGAGGAAGTGTGGGGTGACTGACAAGACAATAATGCTGCATTTCTGTCGTCTTGGTTTTCAAACTTGTCCTTCATGAAACTATGACAACCACAACACAGAGAAGGCATGTGTCTGAATGAACGGAAGACAACAAAGGTCTTCTTTATTTACTTCTTGCTATACAATAGGAAGACACATTTTAGAAAATGGGGATTGACTCCAGCATACCCACGACCCTATGAGGATAAGCGGCATTGAAAATGATGATGATGATGAGACTGTACTGCAGCATCCAAAGCTTAATCACAGCAAAAGGGTAAACTTTATTGTAGTGACGATAATGCTGCAACCGCTGAAAGTGTTTGTTTGGGTGTTGTGTATCTAAACAGCAGCGATGGTTTGATGTTTTTCTGGGAAGCTAAAGACCTACCTCATGATCAGTGCACCTCTTTTCTTGCCACTTCACGGACAGCTGTTTTGTGAACAAACCAATGTTTTACGCCAATATTCAATAGCCGTTCAATTGTATCCAATTCCGATTGTTGACAGAATGCAATGTTGCAACTCAGGGGGCTAAAGGCGACCCTAGACCCTTTAAATGATCCAATATTATTTTAAAAGCCCCTGAAATGAGCAGCATGGGATGTTGGTGTTACTGTTAAAATGCTACTCATATTTGTAGGCATACAGCATGTAACCACTAAAGACATTATAGTTTAGATTGTTACAGAGTTTTCGCCCCAACTCCAGCTCCATGTAGACCTGATCACCTCTCTGCATCTCCATCATGGCGTCATATAAAGGATAGTTGTGTCTACTTTGTGGTAGAGGTGTTGATGCAAGGTCACCAAAGAGTAGACCGTGCAGGAGAAGACAAAAACTCCTGATTGTGGCGCGGTGAAGATGCCTGCAAGACATGATGGGGAGTGAGACAAATCAAAGCAAAGACAGTAAAAATGTTTCAAATAGGTGTGTTTCCTATCCAGAAGGGTTGTATCCATTGCCGTCATTCAGAGTCACCACAGTGTAAGAGATTGGTACATTGGTATTGAAAGGCCCATAGCATTGATCAGAACCCGCTATCAGATTTTGGTCCATACTGGCTTTGAAGGCAATCTTCGTGCCATCTGAGACACAAAAAAAAGGCAAAATGACTTAACTCTGTGCAATTGTCAGACAAATGACCATCACTTTTCAGTGTGCGTGAGCCACTTTGTTTGCATACGAACCAGCAACTTACTGGTTAAAGCATCTGCTTTGCTCTTGAGTATTCTGATATCGTCCCACAAAGACCTCATCCTCTTAAAGGTTTCATCCTCAACTTGGAACATGTTGATGATCTACCACTAATCTTGTTTAGGGTCAGAGGTGCGCTTGAGCCTATCCAACGAGTAAATCCTCAGCATTCACACTCAATTTGGACCATTTAGAGTCCCCATTTGACCTGAAGAAACTGGAGAACAAGTAAGCCAAAGTACAACCAGAGATGGTAACCAAAAAACAGTATCTGACACAGTCCAGTTCCTCACCACCGGAAACTACAACCACAATAATAAATATATTGTTTAATTATTACTACAGAAAATGTCTCTATTTGTGGGGCTTACTGGCAATATCTTTGAGAATTAGGTTGATGGACTGGGCGGACTGGGCCTCCACACAACTGTGGAGAGAGAGCGGCCCCAACAGGATTAAAGGGGTTGATACAAGCATCTGCAACAAAATGATACATTTAAAAAAAAATTAAAACCCTTTTAAAAGACGTTTTTAAAACGTTTTACTTCGAATTAGTCATTTTTTCATAGTTCCAATCATTCATAAAGTCAGAACATTGACAAAAAATGCATATATATAAAAATTATGAAATAAAAATATATGTATGTATAAATAGCCTAAACAGTATGTTCACTTATTTTTTTAACTTAATAAATGTATTGTATCCATAAACAAATATATATTTTCTTCCTTTTAATTTTATGAATATGCTATATTTGTATTTATACAATTATAATGTATTTTGTAGTATTACATTTTTGAATTTTTTAAATCGTTTAAAAACCATTTAAATATGTGCTTTATTATTTTCGCAATAAATAATTGGTATATTATGCATTTTGAATTAATTAATTGATTATTAAATTAAACATTTTTGTATAGTATAATGTGTGTATAGTACATGAGTATATTGTACAGTGCAGACTTTAGGGACACCCTGTGAGGAACAACATTGTCCTATTCTCTCATAATGATGTTTTAACTGCTATGCATTTCAGCCAACAAGAAAAAAATATCAAACAATGACTCATCATTAACATGTTATTTAAAAATGTTTATATTTTTCCTCCAAAATAAAGTATATGTCGGTGTGCTGTCAAAATAAACCAAATATAAATAAGAATAACAAATACATGTAAAAATAAAAAAACCCAATTGTAAATGTTTAGTGTACATCACCACAATCAGTAGAAATAATGTGAAACTGCTGCTGATGACCGGTAAATGACGATCGGTACCCCAAAATGAATCATACCCTGGACTAATTTAGATTTTTTAACTCAACAACACATAAGAATGTACCCATTTTTTATTTTTACCACATTTTTGCAGCATTTCCAATGAGTAAAAAAAGTTTGCTTAACTCAAGAAATGGCCAGGGTATGAATAATACCAAGCTGAAGTGTTTATTTAGACGACATGCTGTTTTAAATATCATAATTGCTATTGTCAATTGCTTTTGTATTTATAAGAGTACATTAATTCCCTGACTTGTGAATATCTTAATGTGTAATAAACTTCAGTCAAGTTAGTGTAGCAGGCTCGAGAAGAGGTATTGGGTGTTCAATAAATCCAAATAGAGATAAACACAGCTATTTATCAACATCAAGCCAAATTAAAACAGACTTCTGGGCTAATTACCTTTCGCTGCCAGCACAGAACCTACGTGAGACTTACGACAGCAGTTCAACAAAAAGCAAAGTATCTCTCCCTGCCCAGCTTTTTTATAATTTAGGATGTCTTCGTATTCTCCGCCTTCGTCATGCCAACAGTTCTTTGTCTGCTGTGTCCATCAATGACCCCTCCTCTTCTGGAGCAAATGGCAATCGGGCCAGTCCAGGTGTCATCTTATCTGCATTTGCGCTCCCTTCCTCCTTTCACGCTTTGTGGCTGCCAGACTTGCTTCTGATGATAGCCGAAGAATGATGATTCCGTGGGCCTTTGTTGCTCCAACGATGTCTGTTGTTCTGTTCCTGTGTATGTGTGTATATGCTCAACCCTTCATTGGTTAGTTGTCAAATAAAGTATAACGTTCTCCTTCTTACATATAAAGCGCTACACGGTCAAGCACCAGTATATCTTAAAGAGCTCTAATAACCCTATCAACCCAGTAGAACACTGCGCTCACTGAATTTACAATTACTTGCCACTAATACAATTTTTAGAAGTAGAATCGGAGGTAGATCCTTTAGTTACCGGGCTCCTTTGTTATGGAACCATCTGCCCGACTCAGTCTGGAAGACAGAATCCCTCTCTTTATTTAAAAGTAAACTCAAAACTCACCTCTTTGCTAAAGCAGTATATAATACGCAGATATGTATCAGAGACATTTGTTTATGTTTCTTGGTCTAAGACTAAGACCTCTGGCTCGATCTACCATGTAGCACTCTATTCTTTTTATGTATCAACCCTACTGGTCGAGACAGACGGCCACCCTACAGAGCCCGGGTTCTGTCCAAGGTTTCTGCCCCAGTGGGAGTTTCCCTTGCCTCCGGCTCCAAGTGCTTGCTCATGTGAGGTTTCAGTTGGTTCTGTGTTTGTGACCTTCATGTGTAAAATGCCATGAGATGACTACTTATTTGATTTGGCGCTACGCAAATACATTTAATTGAATAGTTCCATGTATTAGTCATTCATCTTACAGCATTAAGTAGGCTATAGTATCAGAACACATGCATTAAACTTACTGTGTTTGGTCCTCCTCCTTGTTTGGATGGCGGTTGTGTGTTCTGCATAATGCAGACGCTTGTCTATGTTGCGCGACTTTTGTGCAATTTGGTTTATTGACGTAACCCTCCCTGAAGGAGGCGCCGCTTGCTTTGCTCACCTCCAAAGAACAAGAACTTAGGTCTGACATTTCAGCGCTTATGCTCCACTTTTTCTTTAACTCACATCAGTGGTCAAATAGTTCAATGCATGGTTTTACTTTACAGTCAGTTAAAAGACCAGAGGGTGATATCATGTTACTTCATAGACACCCTTTATATGGAAGGTCACCTCCTACCGCAGAACTGACATGAAGAACTTTGTTGTTGGATCTCCAGAGACAATGCTAACCAAACAACAAGCATCTAAGAGATCCACGTTATTAGCAGAGGTTCAGGTAGAACAACAATTTATAACCTGATTCTCACACTGGAATGGAAGTTGATGGAATATACAGTCATTCTACAGCGTGTAAGGTTGTAAAAAATGCTTTGCCCCTCAGGGATTTTTGTCTGCTACATTTACAGAATATGGGCCAAGACCTTGTTTTTGTGATAGACATGTATTGTTGGCCCAATGTTTAGTGGAAGTCACATTTTGGAAGTATACCACTTCTAGAAAATGGTCCAAAAGAATTTATTGTATCTATACGAGTACAATAAATGATGAAGGTTGACATGCCCATCAAAAATGTTTACACTAAGTCCTGTACTATAATCTGCCACACACACTTAGGTTTAAATATTTGGGGTCTAATGTGGAGTTTACCTTTATATATCAACTTAAAGCCTATTTATCTTGCCTTGGGTGGTTTCCTTTTTTTCACCCAAATCACCCAAAACCCAGAAATTTTACAAAAAAAATAAAGTCAAATGAGTAAGAGTAAAAAATTGTAATCTAACCAAAAAAGTTGTCATTTTTGAAAAAATTAGGTTGTGGAAAAGGTTATAATATTAGCTAAACGGATTTAGAAGTTCACTAACAGGGTTTCAAAAACAAAAATAAAAGAAAATAAGAATTCACTAAATTCACTTATTAGAGTTGGGTCTGGAACCAATTAACGATAAACAAGCGATTACAGTACTTCAAAAGCTCACTTTAGTTACGGTATTCCAATAATTATTTACCTTCAAAGCCAGGCAAGGCTTCAGGCAGTTACCATTTACTAACAATGTACACAACAAATAGAAATCGCTGCATGCGAACCATTTTCGCATGGTTCCATTCCAAAAATATGTTTTTGTCCCCAAGAATGTCCAGATGGAAAAGCGATGCCAGTGTTGGCTCACATTCCCCTTCTCCCTTTGCTTTTGATTGATTGATTTTTTTTTACCACTAAATTTGTGTCATGTTTCATGGCCTCCTTTGAAAGTGGCTGCCTTGCTAACAAATGAGAAATAATGTTCATAATAATGACCATACGTCTGGTCCCTGAGATTCTGTGTGAAAGGCAAAAGGTGGATAAGCTTTTAGATTCCTTTGTGTGAAACAGGCTTTTGCGCACCCAGAAAAAATTAGTTAAAATAAGTTGATAAGACATTTAGATTTGGTTGAAAAGTTGTTGCTTTCCTGTCTAAATTTGAGAAACACAATTCTGCTTTAAAAAAAAAAAAAGCACAAAAGCATTAATGTGACCACCAAAGTTTATTATTTGCATTTTACAGATGAATCTCATATACCACAATCTGGTTACATGAACAAAGGAAATGATTTAAAATCATGTAATTGATCAAACCACTAAGGTGAAAGGTCGAAGCACGGACAAAATGCGCTTTTTTTTTATGTGTATAGGACGTGTCAAGATTCCCGCATGGTTCAGGGAGAAGACTTTTGGATGATTCAAGCGGACAGAAAGTAGAATGGACAGAACAGAAATGAATTGAATTTGGAGACATTAAGATTCCACATGAAAGCCAACATCAGCCCACGGTGGCTACCTCCATTCTTTTTTGAACTTAGTCTGTAGAATAGAGAAGAAAGCCGGTAAAAGTGTTGTAGTGGCTTCTGTCATCACAAAGGAAGCATCCAATGGGCAGATTGACAGCCACTTGGTCCCCAGCCTCCAGGTGGAGGGCCACAACAATAGAGGCACTATCTTCTTGGTCTTGTGCGTTTATTTCTCTCGGGCCGGCCACCACTTGACCGTTGACTAGCAGACCGGCGCAGGCGGCCAGGCTGTTACCGAGGGAGCCGGCATCGCTGTAGACGGTCAGGGCCAGGCTGTATACACCAGCACGAGGGACGGTGAAGACTCCGGTGTCCACATTGTAGCCCCCTCCCAAGTTGAGAAAAATGTGAGTGTAGTAGATGAGCTTGTCATCCCGGAAGGGTCCGTAGCACTGAAACTCGTCGCTATCAAACAGAGCCACAGAAAAGGCACTGCGGCTCGCTGCAAGAAACAGACATGTTATGTTAAATCAAGGGGAAAAAGTATGATATGGTTTCTCCACAATTGAAAATGTTCCTGACCTCTGATATTGTTGAGAGTGTTTTGGGTTTTTGTCAATTTCTTCTCCAGATCATTTAGGCTCATGTTAAAGAACGTCTCCATCCTGCGCATCTGTTGCTGCATCACGCAGCAGCCGCACGAAGCCTGGTTTGTCACACATGCTGAACACACACACACACACACACACACAGGCGTGAACATGAAAGCTGCATTAGCTACTGACCATTTTCATAGAATCTTACCTTCCTCGGAGCTGAGTTTGACATTTTTAGAGGAGTCTGAGTTGGCTCCGTTCCAGGAAAAGTGAGCAATTGCATACTCCAGAAGACAAAGGATTATAATAGCTGGAAAGCAAAGCATGTGTAAGAGGACTCATTAAGGTACAAACCACCCACCCACTTAATGATGAGAGAAGATAATATCCTCCTATAAACGGCAAAATGAACGCTACTTCCAAATGGTCTTACCCCGCATCATGCAAGCAACAAGGAGTCGTCCGAAAGGCAGAAGGTTCAACTGAATGCGGCAGGGTTAGGATTCACGGCTATTTATATGGCTTACTGTATCTATCCTGTTCAAGTGATATCCAAACAGCTCCACCCTGTTCCATCTATTCTGGTTCCCACCCAATAATCCTTTTATTCATGACACGCATAGGTAACACCTTTTTGTTAAAGGTCAGGTATTGTGAGACCAGAATTAACAGCATCTTTCATCTGGGTATACCAGTGGTGCAGCCCAAAGGCATACTGTATAGAAAAAAGGCTGAAATGTTGATACAAGGAAATAATAACACAAAGCTTTGTCTTGAATTCTGGTGGTCTCTGGCAAATGCCATTCGAGCTCTACGGTGCTAGGCAGTGAGCACACAACACTACAGGATGTCGGGCCCTCAGGCAACCCTCATGGACCCTGTTTCTGATTGTTTGGTCAGAAACATTCACCCCAGTGGCCTGCTGGAGGTCATTTTGTAGGGTTCTGGCAGTGCTCATCCTGTTACTCCTTGCACAAAGGAGCAGATACCGATCCTGCTGAGGGTTTAAGGACCTTCTACAGCCCTGTCCAGCTCTCCTGGAGTAACTACCTGTCTCCTAGAATCTTGTCCATGCTCTTGAGACTGTGCTGGGAGACACAGCAAACCTTCTTGCAATAGTACGTATTGATGTGCCATCCTGGAGGAGTTGGACTACTTGTGCTACCTCTGTAGCGTCCAGGTACCGCACCATGCTATCAATAGAGATGTTGATCCAAGCCAAATGAAAAACTACAGCAGTAGAAAGTCAGTCAGTAAAAAAAAATCAGCCAAAAGAGATGAAGACTCGGTGACCCCAACCTGGAAAACTATTCCTGTTTTGGGGTCTGTCTCATTGTTGCCCTTCTGATGCGCCTGTTAATGCAACTATACCTTGATGAAAAAGTGTTCTTCTAATTTTTGTGTGCAGTGTACAGTATATACAATAGCTTTTTTGGAGGGTTACAATCCCTCACATCTATGCTGATGACACCATCATCTATTCGTCCACCCAATAACTCAGCCTCACGTCTGTTGAGAAGTCTTTCATGACCAGATTACCAATGCTGACAACTCAGAACTGGAGTTTGACGGCTCTTACAAATACGTGGGTATCTGGTTGGATCATCACATCAATAATCTGCAGGCCAAAGTTAAGGGGTTTCTTTAACATAAGAACTCTTTCACTTGTTCTGCCAAACAAACCCTGGTGAAGATGATCATACTCCCTGTCTTTGATTATGGTAATGCCATTTATAAAATGACACAAAATGACTTTACTGATCCCCAGCGACTTTGTCTTTGGTAAAAACCACTAGGTACGTAGAGTAGAATCACACATAAATAGACACCTTTATGATGTAGGATATAGACTGAAAAAAAAAAAAAGCTTCCCCTCCTTGAACGACTAGCAGCCGCCACTGCTTGCCAGGTCATCTCTGTAGATGAGAAGCTGTCCTTACCTAGTAAAATAAAAGTGACATAAAATGTAATAAAATACCCTAACCACTACCACTTTGCTCGTAGTAGCCATAATATTTTGTCTTGGCAACATTCACCAAAGTTAGCCAACTTGGTGCCAGATGGGTTTTAGTGTTTACACTTCCCTTTAAAAAAAAAAAAAAAAAAAAGGATTTTAAATGTAATTAAGATCATCAGTTGAGTGCATGCTCGTGTTGCCTGTTGAATGCATGTTGTGATACAATGTTTAGCAAGTATTGCATAGCAATGAATTCATTTTTTCTGCTTAGTGTACATTTTATTAAATCAAATATGTAAGATTTCCATTATATTCATCTGGGTGAGAGAACCAAGAAGACACTTTAATTGAATCTATACTTCCTAATTCAAATGTCTCCTTTGTTGGTGTTTCACTCCAACTGGCAGATTTTGACTGTCGCTCCAACTCCTCCCCAGAACCTAAATCCCGGGTACAATGGGCCGGTGAACTGGGTCACATGTCTGTGGATGAGGTCAGCCTGGTTTTTGGTGATGCGGTAGAAGGCCAGAATCCCTGCATACTGGTCCAAATAGGTGCCAATCCGCCTGCATTTCGGTGAGCCCAGAAGTTTTTCATGACCATTGTTCCAGAAGGAGAAACCATTCCCAGACCAGTACAATGCCCAGGAAAGGGGATTGTGGCCCAAACGGCTACTGTCATCAGAACATTTCCGATCCATTTCCTTGTAAACCACTCCAATGGTAATCTGCAGGATGAAGGAGAAAAACTTTGTTAGATTTTGTCTGGAAAAAATGAACTTGAGCGTGGATCAGAGTGCTAACGCTAGCCAAACATTAAGGATTTTATGTATTAATTGGGCTCAAGCGTGGTTTGAATGAGCTAGTGTACACCCTAAATTGTGAAGATGGATCCCCTGTACCTTTTGGCCAGTCCACTCCACCTCCCAGTAATAAGGGCTGCCTGCCAGTGGTTCGCTGCAGAGAAACTGCCTCCAGTACTGGAAACGTTCTGGGTGGTCTGGTGGGTTCAGGTTCTCTGCCCGCAAAGTGGCCTTATGACCTCCATCGGACAGCTGTATATGCCGATACACCGTGTTGGGGTCCATTGTGGGCTCAAAGCGAACTGAAGGGAAAAGGTTGGTAAAGATTCTGCGACTGCAGGAAGAATTTGACCCCAGATATGTGAAGGATTTTTTGTGCCCCCATTTTTTAACTCACATTTCAGTAATTCTTCTCTCATCTTTGGTTCTGGACTCATAAGTCCCACAGTTGTTACTGAAGATGCTAAAGGAAAAAAAAGTTTAAAAAGATGGCGACTCTAGTAGTTGTAAAACTATGAATGATACAAGTTGTACACCATGTTGTATTTTGGAATTTACCTTGAGGAGGAGGGAATGGAAAAGGTGGCACGGAAGCTAAATTTACAGACAGAATAATTTGATTAAAGACCCCTCAACCTAATACTTTGCAGAAACTCTAAACACTATGAAGTGCATGCCTTCAATTATTTCCGTTTCATATGATATCTTGTAAACCAGGGGTCTCAAACTCGTGCCATGGAGAGTCGAGACACTGCAGGTTTTCTCTCCAGCTGGTCACTAAAGCAGTTCCTTTAAATAATCATTAAAATCACCTCCTGCAGAGAAAACCTGCAGTGTGTTGGCTCTCCATGACACGATAACATAATGAACATAACAAACACATAATTATTTATATATTATGTAGATATTTGCTAGTCATTTGAATGAATTACAATAGCATGCCTCCTCCCTGAGCCACCACCTTATCGTGGTGGAGAAGTTTGCGTGTCCCAATGATCCTAGGAGCTAAGTTGTCTGGGGCTGTCATGCCCCTGGTAGGGCCACCATTGACAAACAGGTCCTAGGGGAGGGACCAGACAGAGAGTGGCTCGGCTCAAAAGACCCTGATGATGAATTTTAAAAAAAACCATTAGACTTCATTTTCCCTCGCCCAGACGCGGGTCACCAGGGTCCCCCTCTGAAGCCAGGCCTGGAGGTGGGGCACGATGGCGAGCGTCTGGTGGCCGGGCCTGCACCCATGGGGTCCGGTCAGGCATAGCCCGAAAAGGTAACATGGGTCCCCCCCTCCCATGAGCTTACCACTCGTAAGAGGCGCCAAAGGGGTTGGGTGCTAAGTGAGCTGGGTGGCGGCCGGAGGCGGAGGCCTTGGCGGTCCAATCCTCGGCTACAGAAGGTAGTTGTCGGTACGTGGAATGTCACCTCTCTGCCGGGGAAGGAGCCTGAGCTGGTGCGTGAGGTGGAGAAATTCCGGCTAGATATAGTCTGACTCACCTCAACGCAAAGCAAGGGCTCTGGAACCAGTCCTCTCGAGAGGGGCTGGACTTCATTCCACTCTGGTGTTGCCGGCAATGAGAGGCGATGGGCAGGGGGGCGATTCTTGTTGCCCCCCCCCCGCTCCAAGCCTGCATGTTGGAGTTTAACCCGGTAAACTAGAGGGTAGTTTGCCTACGCCTTCAGGTGGGGGGATGGGTCCTGACTCTTTTGCGCTTATGCGCCAAACAGCAGTTCAGAATACCCGCCCTTTTTCGAGTCCTTAAAGGAAGTACTAGAGAGTTCTCCCTCAAGGGATTCCCTTGTTCTACTGGGTGACTTCAATGCTCATGTTAGCGGCGACAGTGAGACCTGGAGAGGTGTGATTGGGAGGAACGGCCCCCCTGATCTGAACCCGAGGGGTGTTTTGTTATTGGACTTCTGTGCTCGTCACGGATTGTCTATAACAAACACATTGTTCAAGCATAAGGGTGCCCACATGTGCACTTGGCACCAGGACACCCTGGGCCGCAGTTTGATAATTGACTTTGTGGTTATGTCGTCGGACTTGCAGCCACATGTTTGACACTCGGGTGAGGAGAGGGGCGGAGCTTTCAACCGATCACCACCTGGTGAGTTGGTTCTGATGGTGGGGGAGGATGCCGGTCAGACCTGGCAGACCAAAACGCATTGTGAGGGTCTGTGCTGGGAACGACTGGCAGAGTTCCCTGTCAGAAGGAGTTTCAACTCCCACCTGCGGGAGAGCTTTGACCAAGTTCCGAAGGAGGCAGCGAACATTGAGTCTGAGTGGGGGATGTTTCTTGGCTCCATTGTCGATGCGGCCGATCTGAGCTGTGGCCGTAAGGTGGTCGGTGCCTGTCGTGGCGGTAATCCCAGAACCCGTTGGTGGACACCAGTGGTGAGGGATGACGTCAAGCTGAAGAAAGAGTCCTATAAGGTCCTTTTGGCCCATGGAACTCTGGAGGCAGCTGACAGGTACTGCAGGGCAAGCGGTCTGCGGCTCTGGCAGTCACTGAGGCAAAAAATCGGACATGGGAGGAGTTCGGAGAGGCCATGGAAAACGACTTCCGGATGGCTTCGAAGAGATTCTGGTCCACCACCCCCACCGTCTCAGGAGGGGGAAGCAGTGCACAGTCAACACCGTGTATGGTGGGGACGGTGTGCTGCTGACCTCGACGGAACACACTCCTCAGCCTTCCTGGTAAGGTCTATTCAGGAGTTCTGGAGAGGAGGATCCGCCGGATAGTCGAATCTCGGATTCGGGAGGAGCAGTCTGGTTTTCGTCCTGGTCAAGGAACTGTGGACCAACTCTATCCTTGAGGGTGCAACGTGAGATGGACAAGCGGATTGGCGCGGCGTCTGCAGTGATGCGGACTCTGCACCAGTCAGTCGTGGTGAAGAGAGAGCTGAGCCGAAAGGCAAAGCTCTCAATTTATCGGTAGATCTACGTTCCTACCCTCACCTATGGTCATGAGCTTTGGGTAATGAACGCAGGTACAAGCCGAAATGAGTTTTCTCCGCAGGGTGGCTGGGCTCACCCTTAAAAATAGGGTGAGAAGCACTGTCATCCGGGAGAGACTCGGAGTAGAACCGCTGCTCCTGCACATTGACAAGGAGTCAGATGAGGTGGGTTGGGCATCTGGTTAGGATGCCTCCTGAACGCCTTCCTGGGGAGGTGTTAAGGGCACGTCCAACTGGTAGGAGGCCTCGGGGAAGACCCAGGACATGCTCAAACCCCATGACAGTCTCATGGACGTAACTAATGTTTGTGTTTTTCTGACATTGTGGAAGTAGATGTAAAGAAAAATGAATCAACAGATTCATAATAAAAGTAGATTATTAGTGTATAGATGAGCTGTCTTATCACTTACTTGGTGGTCGTGGCTGAGGAACAGGATGTAGCATCTCATAAACTACAGAAATAAAAGGATTGAGTCATGAAAAGACAACAATGTTACTGTCTAATAGTTAGAAAACTTGGTGATGTTAGGTTTCGCCACCTGTGTTTTGCATGGCAGCCTGTTTATGCTTATCTGCTGGAGTAATGCTTGGGCCTATGGTGGAGTCCTCATTTACTACAGGGATAGAAGACTGCGATCACTGTGACATGAAAAGGCTTAGAAGAGAGGGGGAGGAAATAAAACTTACCTAAAGAGGTAAGCGTGGCCAGAGTAGATTTGCACATCATCTTTACTGACTCTTGTAGTTCTTTTAAGGCCGAGCGTACAGATGCTGCCACTGCTTCCTCTTTGCTCAGTATTGAAACTCTTGCGGTAGCACTTGTTTGAGCCGCCTGTTCCATGGTGAAGAAATTCTGAAGGAGAAAACACCAAAACCATATTTATTTGCAAAATGTGATTGAAATCCTTCTTTGGTCCACTTCCACATTCCGCTACCTTTAAGAAACTGATGTGGTCCTGTATTTCTGCTAGCCTGCTCAGCTCCTCTCCCTTCCAGCGGAGTTGGACCATCTCTTGCTCCATTTGGTGGATCTGGCCTTCAATTTGGCTGCCTAAAGACCTCTCATGGGTATTAAGAAGCTCACCAACCTGAGTGCCAGTCTCAGTCATGACACTGGCTGCCTCAGAAAACAAATCGAGTCTCTCTTGTTGTAGAGCCTGGACCAAAGCCTGAAAAGAGATAAATGAAGGAAAAGTAAGGGATGGGGGAAAATAATTGAATAATCTCTTGACATGGCGTAGGCTGAAGGCTTACTACTACACTACCATGCCGCAAAAAAAGAATCATTTGTAAAAATTGCGATCTCAAGTCACAGTATCATGCAATCGCATTTAAACAAATATTTTAGTATTACTTAAGCTGCATCGCAAACAAATGCAACCTTTGTACTAAAAGGACTCACTCTCTCCATTCCCCAGAGTGTCTTTCCAGCCAGGGGGAGTTCGCGCCACCTCCCTGGAGAAACTACGGCATTCATTAACTGACTTTTCTATTGTTTTGTCTTAACTACGTGCATGTATATTTTGTGGAGTGAGCAAGCGTTTCAAGTTTGAAACTAACTGGATTATTTTGTTTTTCTATTTAAAAAATCCCCATCAACTGACCTTCTAGGACCTCCCATGCAGACAGACCATAGAACTTTTACTACTACAATTAGTTAGATTTGTGTGCACGTGCGTTTAACAGATGTCAGCTGGTATGTATGTCATTTAACTACACTCTCTGACTTCTTAAAGTGCTGCGGCGGACAATGAGTTGACCGCTCGGGCTTTTAACTCGCTGGCTAGCGCCGCCCAACTCTCGTTTAGCAGGGGCTCTGTGGACGCGGGTTCGAGCTCGAGCTCGGATGCAGGTCTGGCTGGACCGTGCGTGTCGGGCACGTGTGGGGAAATAAAAAGGGCCCAGAGAATTGTAATCTCAATTTTGAGTAGGAAAATTGTGATTCCCATTTTTTTTTTTAACAGATGTTTCCATTTATTTGCTTCTAAATAACGAACAAACCGAAACGGTAATTACATTTTCTCAAAACAGACAAATGTGCATACCTGATGTTGACGAGCAACATTCTGGAACTCCTTTAGTGACCTCTCTGTCTCATGGACTTGGCTCTCCACCTCTGCCTGTACCTGAATGAGCTCTTTCTAAACAAACACGCAAACAATCTAGTATTTAGCAACACAAGAAGAATCACATCTGTTGGCCGATATATAGATGAAAAAATGCAATACTGTGGTGGTTTGAAGAGTTCTTCAACATACTTGTCTCTCCTTCCTCTCATCTTCCGGTTTGAGCACATGGTGTCCTTTGTGGCCATGCTGACAACACACCTCACACACGCACTCCCTGTCATCACGGCAAAACAGGTCCAGGGGCCGGTTGTGTTGAGGACAAGGCCTAGGAGTCACTCCTGGAAGCTGAGGGTACATGCCGCCCTCTTGTGGTCCCGTATCTGGAAGAACTTCCAGGTAGAGAGGTTCTGATGGAGGAGCAGAAGAGACAGATCTGGAGGCACTTTGTTTGAGGCTGTTGGTCCGCAGCTTTTCCATAGCTTCCACTAGGACCGTGCTTTTGGCCAGTGAAGGTCGAGGACTGAAGCGCTGCCGGCATTGCGGACAGCTGTACTGGCCCTTGCTGTTGCCTTTGTCCCAGTGGCTTTGGATACAAACCAAACAGTAAGAGTGTCCACAGGGTAGAGTTGCTGGGTCCTTCAGGGTCTCCAGGCATACGGAGCACACAAAAGTCTCCTCCCCAGACCAGCCAGAAGCCGCCATGGAAGTGCCAAGATGGGGTCAGGAATTCAGCTTTCCAAGGAGTCGAAACTCAAGAGCCCAGTCGTTCCCTAGGGGGTGACAAACGCTTATGCCAGCTTGTATCAGTTGCATTGCTGCCGAGGAACTGAAGCAGGTCGGTCTCTGTGTTTAACTGGTTTATCAGGTTCTGTGGAGTTTCTCTCTCTAAAGAGGTTTTAAATCACAAACTGTGCCACTATGGTTTCATGGTTTGTTTTGGGCATGCTTAACAAGTTACACGAAGGAACATCACCAATTCACACTTGCACAACTCAATGTCTGAAATGGAGTAGGGAAAAGCAGATCTTATTTTAATCCCACACCTTCTCTAAATTCATTTACATCATGAATAATATATTATTCACACAATGTGATTGATATGCGTATTACATTAACTGACTAAGTCCCATGTTGATGATTTTGAGAAGGTGTTCTGATATTTTATGCAGTGATGAAAGGAAGAAAAAAAATAAATTGTTGAAACTATACATAAAAAACAAGCAATTGGTAAAAAAAAAAAAAAACGGACAAACTATAGCTTGTGCCGTGATAAAGAAAACATTTACAAATAAAAAAAGGATATAAATGAAAGAAGATTACGTAAATAAAAATAGAACAAGAATAAACAGAATTCATAAATAACAAATAATACCCCAAACTATTGCTAAACCATGGAAAAAAGTATGGCAAAACAATCTGTGACTCGTGAAGCAAACGCAAAAGAGAGCAGGGTTTTTCCCACATGTCGTCAGTAAAAACAAGCAAAACCGCCATTTAGTCTGACCTGTACTTTAGTTGACGCTGCTTGGACTAAAATGTGGTGAAACTGGCTTTTCGTCGTGGCTGCGCAGTGAGGGCAACAGTGACGCACACGAAATGACCGGGTGCCATATTGACTAAGGGCAGCCGGCTAGCTAGGCGGCAGGCTAAAATGCTGTGTACTCAACTTTCAAGGTAAGCCCGCTGTCAAAATGTGCCCTTTTCTTGATAACCGAGGAATAGTTGTATGGTGAGGCTTAAGCCGAGGGCTACTGGAAGCGTCAAAATAACAGAATGTAACGTCACGTTTTGGGACTTCGAACGACTTTGTGTTACTTTACCTTTTACTAACATGTTAGCCTGCTAGCAGTCAGGCGTAGCCATGGACGCCTAAAATTGATTATGTTTACTCAAGTAGGTAAACGTAACCGTGACATCGACAGAGAACCTCCACCGTTCGTTCGGCTTTAATTTCCACATAATATATAGTAATTCGACGACATGTCTTGACTTGTCTTATGCTGGCCGACAGCGAGAGTACTACTCACCTGGACATGCAATCACTCCTCCTCCTCGGCAGGTGAAGGCGTTCATCTTTTAAATGTTTTAACTAATATTTTAACGTATTTTAATAACTATTGAAACAAGACGACACTGCTGAAGAAAAATGTATCACAAATTGTACAGTAGCCCTCGGAATGTTAATTATTTCAAGTCAAATGTTTGCCCGCCTTAAACATGTATTGTGAATTTTGCTTGAAATTTAGCATATATGTATGTATGTATGTATGTATGTATGTATGTATGTATGTATCCATCACTGGAAAAAACACATCAGTAGAGAAAATAAAATCTCAAAAAAGGCATTTTGGGAAAATGTGCATGTCTGGGCCCCCTTATTCTAATAAGTTTATTAAGTGAATTTAATATGAAAATGATTTGCTTTACTAAACAATTATTGTCTTCTCTCTTTCTCTTTTTAAAAATAGAATGTTTCGGGGCCCACAAATGGTGATTGGGTCAATGCTGCGACTAAATGAGGCCCATGCAAGTGCAATTTCCAACCACACATGTGGTAGATGGCATGTAAACAAATCTGGATGTGAAGACCTTCATGGAAGGAGGGGACGTTTCTTCCTTTGTACAGAGACTGCATCCTGCCCATCCAAGCATTTTTTATTTAACTCTGATAGTGAAAAAAAACTGACACAAAAGACCTCATTTCATGACCTCAAATCCAAGGCTCCTGCCAAGTCCAAACGTTTGTATTCTCATTGGAAGCACACTGAAGTTGAAGATTTTGTCCAGAACCCCAAAACACTGAATGCAAATCAGGACTGTTTATCCATCACAACATGCTTTCCACCCGGGAGGAGACATGGGAACCCTTCACACTCCCATTTTACCAGTCAAAGCTACTTTAGTAATTTCAGCTACAGACAAAACTTTGAAAGATCTTTACAATGGTTAAAAAACATCCACAACAGAGTACAAGCATATAGCCTCTCTTTTCACCAAACTAGAGCAGTTCATGGAGCCTGGAGTGATTATCTAACACCAGACAATGAAAACAGGTGTCGACAACTTCTGGGGCCCAATTGGACCATTTATGACGTGGACAAAGGGACAAAAAGGCTCAGTCAGAGCAAAGGAAAAAATCAGAGAAGATGGGCGTCCATTCTGGTGTCACTCTGCAGTGTAGGAGGTGAACCGGCATTTATCTTCACGCTGCGCTCCAGAACCCTCACGGGAAGGCACAAGGGAGACGTCAGGTTAGTTGCAGCCAAAAAACAAAACATTACACACTTCTGTATGTGTCCTCATTTTCTACTCTGTGTAGCTTTGCTGGGGGAAAGAGCGATCCATCAGACAGTGACGTGGTGGCTACTGCACTGAGGGAAGCACGGGAGGAGCTTGGTATTCATGTCTCTCCAGAAAGGGTGTGGGGTGTTCTCAAGCCCCTTAGGGACATGGTGAGTGGATTAGACGAACTACATTTGAACCATGAAGTTGGAGTTTAGTGGAACATAATGACAATAAATAAAGGTAAAATGAAAAGATTACTTGTCTCCTTTTCTATAGTCGGGGATGATGGTTGCTCCTGTGCTGGCTAACATAGGTCCTCTTGAGGAATTGTCCTTCAAACCAAACCCTGGAGAGGTACAGTCATTTTGTGTTGATGCAGGATTTAGTTAGGGCTCAGTCTCCTGAGGGGTTTTCCAAAAGCGTGCAATAGCAAGCAAAATTAAGTTAGTTTCGAACCATATCAAAATAAAGTATCACTTTTATATATTTGTCATATACATGCTCCAAATTGGCGACATATCTTGCACATAACACGGAGCTGGTGGATGGGCATCGCTTTAAACTTTGTGCAAGACTCAACACTGTGTTCTTTAAAACATTGGTAGTTCATTGGATAATTTGGATTATGACATGAAGATGTATGACATCCCCTTCATTAGTGTAGTACATCTACAGTGACTTACCCCGCCAATTCGTTTCATGAGTCCAGTTCTGGTGCATGCATTCTGCTTCTCAAAACAATACATATTCAAAAGTCCAAGTATTACTCTTTTGAATGTATATTGTTTTGAGAAGCAGAATGCTTTACTTATGTGATCTCAGCAACTAACCAGATCTATCTTCTTCATCACTGCAATCCGACCAGAACTGGACTCAAAGGGACAAATTGCGGGCTAAGTCACTGTTGACGTACCACACTAATGATGGGGATGTCATACAACTTCATGTAAAAAATCCAAACTATCCCTTTATCACTTTCCGCAGAAGCATGTAAAAAAAAAAAACAGTTCCCCAACATGAATTCATTCATTCATTTTCTATACCTCTTATCCTCATTAGGGTCGCGGGCCTAAAATGAATTGATTAGAAAAAATTCATTCATTCATTTTCTATACCGCTTATCCTCATTAGGGTCACGGGGATGCTGGAGCCTATCCCAGCTGGCTTTGGGCGAGAGGCGGGGTACACCCTGGACTGGTCGCCAGTCAATCGCAGGGCACATATAGACAAACAAACATTCACACTAACATTCATAACTATGGACAATTTAGAGTCACCAATTAACCTAACATGCATGTTTTTGGAATGTGGGAGGAAACCGGAGTACCCGGAGAAAACCCACACACGCACGGGGAGAACATGCAAACTCCACACAGAGATGCCCAACGGAGATTTGAACCCTGGTCTTCCAGATCTCCTGACTGTGTGGCCAATGTGCTAACCACTCAGCCACCGTGCGGCCTATTAGCAAAAATTAGTAAGTAAATTCAGTAAAAATCAATAAATTCCGACCGGAAGAGCTAACCCTAAGAAAATATTCAACACGGTTTTCCCTGTTTTTTTCTATTTGTTTGCAGTATATTTTTGTTTGGTTATGGCTGTAAATCACGTCATGCCCTACAAAGTGACAGCACCCTGGTACCCTTTTCAGAAGACTGACTTTTAATTGTTTACTATTGACTTTGGGTGTTTAATGTGAGACCCATGGAACTTTGCTGGACAATAGTGTTCATTTTTACTAGCGACTGAATTTATTTAAGTTTCATCTGTATCACAGCTTCCCACCTCTTTCTAGTCTGTGTAGTCACATCAGTTTATGTGCACCCAAATTCAGATGTTCTTTTTTTTCTCATCTCAGGTGGAAGAGATTTTCACTTTGTCCTTGTCCCATTTGTGCGATCCTCAAAACCGTGGCTACACACATTTTCGCACAGGAGACAAGTACGGCTACACGTTACCCGTGTTTCGTAATGGGAAGCATCGAGTGTGGGGACTGACTGCGGTTGCCTTAGAGCAGACGCTGGAGCTTCTTGTCCCATCACACCTGCAGTGAAGCTTACTTATATCATGACTGAAGATTTTCATATTTTGAAAATGTGCATTTAGACTTCTTGCAGTTCCACACAGAATTTTCTGAGAACAATTCTTCTGGGCATTTTGACCTACAGATAAATATTCCAAAACATGTGAAATCCTGTGATTTAAAGTGAGCAAGTCTCTTTTCAATCAAACTACTTTTAATTTAGTAGAGTTGTTACAAATCATTGCTTGAGCACCCTCTGTTTAAGGAGATGGAATATTTATTGAGATACTGTATTAGTTGCTCAGTGACGCAAAACTATTTAGTATTACCCTGCATCACGTTTTATCTCAAGATCACATGTTAACTCCTTTCCCCTGAAAGTACATTATCACATCACAATGTGGTGTTTTTAAAGGACAAGTGCATTAAACATATGAACAAGTTTGTTCAAGTCAAAATGGTTTTCATTCATCACATATTTCTAACAAGGCAATAAATAATGCACAAAGACTAAACACATTTCTGGGGTTTTATTGCAGCAAGTGCCCAGCCGTTATGCTGGATGTCATTGCCAACGTATCCATGTAAGAAGGGTCATTGTGATAGAGCCTTTAGTTACTTGTGACTAGTATCATTTTAGACATGAGGGAGAACATTTTTTGTTAGGTTTTCTGGAAAATTAAACCAATTAGTCAAGCAGCTTCTTTTAAAGCAGCTATATTATTACTGTGCAGAGTCTGTCAGTCCTCAAGCTTTTTCTTGATCAACACTGATAATTTTGTGTCAGTTAAGGCAGTGAGCACTCCATGGGGTCACGTGAGTCTGGCAGGAGGTGGCAGTTAAAGGGCCAGCTGAAGGAGAAGAGGTCCAGGGCTTGACTGCACTGTTGCTCGGCCGAGGAGCAGACTGAGCGGCAGGGCTGGAGAACACCTCCTTGGGTGCTGCATTGTGGCAGGAACATCCCACACACCAGTCTCCGCAAGGGCTCGAAGCAGGCCAGCTCCATCAAAACCTTTGACACAGAGCAGGGAGTTTTGTGTGTTCTTCAGTTGGACCCATTATTCCCACAAAGCAGATTAAATGAGAAGCAATTGTACCCTGTACTGTTGCAAAAGTGCAGCAGCTTCTTTCTGATCGGCAATGGAGAGCCAGATGTTGGGGAATAAGGTGAGGTTGTAGCTGAGGCCCAAACACATCTCCACCTCTATTGACTCACATGCTGAAGCTGGTGGCATGAAGTAAATTATTGACGGTGTTAACTGCAACAAGTCCCTGTATTGATTGTTTTATGTGATTCACATCCTTTGATCAAGGTGAGGGATTGCATTGACTCACTGAAGGAAGGATAGGTGGAGTTGCCACACTCCTGTTCATCTGCTCCATCTGAACAGTCATTCCAGCCGTCACACAACCACTGTGGCTGAAGACATTCACCGGTACTGCATGAAAACTGGCTTGGACCACATGTCCCTTTCAGAAACAACACAAAAAGCACAGGAGGAGTTCAATGGAGGTAAAAATATACAATGAGAAATGTATGATTTGTAATACGGTGTGTATATACAGTGTATAAGATGGAATTTTTTTTACATGGCCTGATCAATAATGAATATATGTAGTTATACTATCTAGCATACAAGAGAAAGAACTCACTATCCAGCAGAGAGACAGACTGATACGTTGCGTTGAAGCCGCTGTCAGCCACTCCCTCGTCAGCCACAAAAACTACAGTCATGTGGTCGCCGGATGAGGTCAGGTCTGGGGGGAGGGTGGTGCCACAAAACCTTTAGGACAAAGGTAGAAAACACAGGAACAACCTGTCGACCCATAATTCATGTGACAGACACAAAGGACGCTTTTATGACTGCATAAAGACATCATTGCTCCTAAAGTTACCATGTCAGTGTAAAGTATATAATGTGAACAAAAGTATTGGGACACGTCTTCCACCAGTTGCTATGGACTAGATAGTCACTAGGCCGTTTAAATGAGGTGTGTCTAAATGTTTCCCTTGAACAGCATACTGGAATATTTAAGGATGTGGGGTGCCCCACCCAAACTAGTACCATGTACAGTGCTTAACAAATGAATATCATAATATACACTACCAGTCAGAAGTTTTAGAACAGCCCAAATTTTTCCAGTTATTTATTGAAATTCTAGTTGTCCATCTAGTCCAATAAATAGCTTGAAATGGTACAAAGATAAGTGGTGACGTGCCAGAGGTTAATTTAAGGTTACCCAAAACTGAGAAATAATGTATATTTCATAATTATATACTGTAAAAAGGCCTTTTTCAGGGACCACAAAATAGGTCAACCATTTTCAAGCTGTTCTGCAGAAATGGCGGTTGATCAAACCTTGGCAGTTCCTACAGGAGTCCTAAATTCTGGAGTTTAGTAATCCCTCATCTAGCGCTGGTGTTAGGTTCCAGACACCACCGCGATAGGTGAAAATCAGAGCAAAGTAGAGTACATTTTTTTCATAATTTTACGTATTCTTTTTTATCTTCATAAATTTAAGCTTTTGTAATCCTTCCCAACAATTATAAACCCTACCAATATACTTATATAAACCCTTTATACTGTTTTAAACAATTTTTAAAACTATAATTACATTTACATGCTTTAGGTAAAAGAAAAAAATACAAAAAAATTACATTTTTTAATTTAAAAAATTGTTAAAATTGGAAAAAAATATAAGACGTATATCCTGAGAAAGACGCGATATAAACAGGAGACCGCAATATAGATTTTACATATAATATATTTTTTAATCCGCAATAGGTGAACCCTGATATTGCGAGGGATTACTTACAACATTCTCGTTGTTCATAAAAGCAAAGTTTGGAACACACTGTGGTACTAAAAAATATACAAATGTCATATTCTTTTTCCATTTTGTCATTGCTTTTTTCGTATCGATTTTTCTCATTGCATCGCATTTACCGGATGGTTCAAGCTGGCAACAAAAAGCAAAGGCAAAAAGGGCCCTTCTGCCAGGTTGACTAGTCCATGACTAGTCCAAAAAATGTCACAGACAGGAAGTCAAAAGGAAAGAAAGGCAAAACAAGGACCGCCCACAGCTTTTGATGTGAGCTGCCTGCTTGCAATGGGTATGTAGCAGCTCTGTTTAAATGTAGCGCTTAGCGCGGGTGACCAGAAGCGGATGACATCACTATTACGCCACCGTGCACATACTTTGCGCGAATGTCTTACACGATGGCGTCCATATCGAAGCTGCTGAGAGAAGCAGCTAACAGGCTGGATGGGACAAGTCACCCTGGCAGCCTTTGCTGTGTGCGGGTCATTCTTTCGCCTTTGCTTTTAGTTGGCAGTTTAAGCCAGCCAGTACATGCAATGAGAAAAAGCAAATGGAAAAGACCAAAACAAAACAGAAAAATAAATGACAAAATTGAAAAGACAAAGAATACAGAAAAAGCAATGACAAAATGGAAAAATAATATGACTACATTTGTATTTATTTTATTATTATTGTCTTTACATTTCCACATGTAGTTCCTTTCAATTTTGGCACTCTTGTGATTCCATTGTTGAACAGCATTGTACTGAAGAAAGTAAACAAAAAATGGCAAGAAAAAAAGAAATTAACAATGGAAGAGAGACAGACCATCTTAAAAAATGTAGGTTTTTTCATCCAGAGAAATTGGAATGTTCTAAAACGGTAGTGTTTAAAACTAAAAGAAAAAAAAAGAATGCTACAGTACTTTATGTGGGAAATGAACAGAAATACAATTTTTCACAAATAACCACAGCTTGAGTTGAGATGCTTTTTGTGTTCAGGATGTGTTCAGGAACTATCATTTGACATTTTAATTCATTCATTAATTATCTGTGCAGCTTATCCTCATAAAAAAGTAATTATATGCTTAACTATTTTTTGTTTGTTTATTCCCCCCATAAAACAGTAACTTAGAAAATTAGGTTATTATTATTATTAAATTAATGGCTAGGTAGATGGTCGTCCAATGCAGTATTTCCCAGCCTATATTGAGCATTGACAAAATATGTATGTATATATATGTATATATATATGTATGTATGTACGTATATATGTGTATATATATATGTGTATATATGTATGTACGTATATATGTGTATATATATATGTGTATATATGTACGTATATATGTATGTATATATGTGTATATATGTAGGTATATATGTATATATATGTATGTATATATGTAGGTATATATGTAGGTATATATATGTATATATGTATATATATGTATATATTTATGTATATGTATGTATATATGTGTATATATATATGTATATATATATGTGTATATATATATGTGTATATATATGTGTATATATATATATGTATATATGTGTATATATATATATGTGTGTATATATGTGTATATATATATATGTGTGTATATATGTATATATATATATATAAGCTAAATATACAAGCTAAAGCGATCTTGGGTGCTGCGGCAGGACAATGACCCAAAACACACCAGCAAATCCACCTCTGAATGGCTGAAGAAAAAAATGAAGACTTTGCAGTGGCCTAGTCAAAGTCCTGACCTGAATCCCATTGAGATGCTGTGGCATGACCTTAAGAAGGCGGTTAATGCTAGAAAACCCTCAAATAAAGCTGAATTACAACAATTCTGCAGGTATTGCTGCTAAGGGTGGCCCAACCAGTTATTAGGTGCTGGGGCAATTACTTTTTCACACAGGGCCATGTGGGTTTGGATTTTTTTCTCCCTAAATAATAAAAACATTCATATAAAAACTGCATTTTGTGTTTACTTGTGTTATCTTTGACTAATATTAAAATGTGTTTAATGATCAGAAACATTTTGTGTGACAAACAAAAGAATAAAAAGTCAGGAAGGGGACAAATAGTTTTTTCACACCACTGTATATATATATATATATATACATACAGTATATGTATATATATATACATACAGTATATGTATATATATATACAGTATATGTATATATATATGTGTATACATGTATATCTGTATATATATGCATATATGTATATATATATACATATATATGTGTATATATTTTTTTCTTACAAAACATATTCATAACAATATCAAAGTGGTCCCCTGCAGCCTTACTTTTTTCTCCATGTGGCCTTTTGTGGAAAAAGTTTATACATCCCTGAATTAAGTGATATTAGATCATTTCCCGCAGCACAGCTAATGATCTCTCACGGCACCGTGATATATCTTGTCTAATCCATTTGTGTTTCTCATGACTGTTTTCTTGTGAGTTTAAAGCCTAATTGTATTTTTACAACAAGCTGTGGGTCACAAATGGCCCCCAGGTTGCACTTCAGACTCCAATTCCTTAGAGCTATCTGTCACCTTTGTAGGAATAGAACAGACCATAAAAACTGGATGTGTTTGGTTTGAAGAACTTCATCTTGTCCGATACACAAAAGTGCAGATGTGCTATTTTGGATAAAGGAGGAAAAATTCCTACAAACTTGTACAAAAGGTGTGAACGCTGCAAAGTGTATAGGGGTATCAATGTTTTTGTCCAAGTGGTGTATTCCATGATAAGACAATTGTATCGCTCACCTTCCCAGAACTCTTCCAGCTCCCGTGTTGCTGCTGTCATGAACCTCCACATAATCAAACTCGCAAACATCTTGAATCTCCAGGCTGAAGTTTTTGAAGCTCAGTGTTATGACGTGGTCCTCCTCAACAGAGATGTGCCATACACAAAACTAATGGCACACAAAGGAATATGGGATATTGATGTTCTGATGAGTTTAGAGCAGGGGTGGGCAAACCTTTTGACTTGCGGCTTAAAATTTGAATAAAAGATGTGGGATTTACAACATTAACGTTGAATATCTGATTGTTCCTACTTGTTTACTTGCAACCAAGCAAAACTGTCTCTCCTTGTCCTTATAATTACCGTCATGACCAGTATATTACCAGAAAGAACAGACTCTTTTGCTTTAGAAACCATTGGAATATTTTTGGTAATTCAAGACTTACTGTAATTTAAAAATAGCACTAGATGATAAAGGTTTAAAAAATCTTAACTGGAAACGCCTAGTTCATCGGATTAATAAGCTTAACAAATCGTGTATGGCCTGTGGGGTGCTGTTTGCCCACCCCTGGCTGAACCATTCTATAGCCCAGCCCAGAATAGATGAGAATGTACCTGCTGGTGAGGATAAGGTCTGGGGTGATTTGGACTTGCCAGGAAGCCATGCGGCTTAGTCTTCTCCCCACCGCATTCTGTACATGAACAGCAATGGTTAATAAGACTGATAGTACACGCCAAATATTTGCACACGCCTTTTCAATCTCATTCTAATTTTCCAGACCGACTGACCTTAATTTTTTAAAGTTGAGGGCCACTCGTTGTTCTAACATCATTAAAAAACACTTTTGCAACAATAGGTGAAGTAAGAAAGTTAATATATGAAAAAGTTCAGGTTCAGCTTTGATGGAGGTTAGTGCTCCACTGAGAGAGATATTACCTTTTCATTTCCCGGCGTGTTAATTTGCGTTGTCTCACCGTTGTGTTTCTGGCTGCAGTTGGCCTCATCTTGTTGGTCCTGACAGTTAGGATGCCCGTCACACACAGACACAGGCATCAGACAGCGACCACTGTCACACATGAACTCGTCTCTGAAGCAACTTTCTGAGAAACACATAAAGGTACGTGCACCAGTGTACATTAAAATCACATTTGAGGTGAAGCTGGTACTTTGCTTTACTTCCTCATCCATGCACACAAACCACTGACTGTGTCCAGGCAGTAAAGTCCTGTACTGTGCTGTGAAGCCGCTGCCTGCGATGCTGCCATCAGAGCGGAAGGTCACCCACACAGTGCTGCTGTTTGTGTTGATTGTTGGTGGAGCGACAACACCACAGAACCTACAGCAGAGACCCACACAGCCATGTAATAGTTTCAGGTAATGAAAAAATGTCAAACCACAAACCTGGTGGTCAAAGAGCTGTGCTGTACATGCTCCTGCACCTCCAGCCAGTCAAACAAACACGGAGATGGACCCTCCACGTTCAGCGAGGACACATGGATCTGGATCAAGTAAGGGGGCATGGCTTGGATCACCCATACACACAATGTGTTGGGTGGATAGGAGCCAGGATGGTTTGGTGAGCTGAAAAAGCCTTCTGATTCACTTAGAAGACCACCACAACCTGAGGAACAACATTGTTACTTGCAGAAATGTGTCAATGTCATAGTACCAAGGTCCTTTTTTGAACGTCCTACGTGTGACAATTGTGGGCATGGCTGCTGTACTGTCCTGTTGCGTTCTAATTGCAGGACTTGTGGGCGTCTCTCCACCTGCATTCAGCATGTCTGAAGGGCTGTTGGACAACAGCTGCTCCTCAACCTCTTCACCTTTGGTCTCTTCATTAAGGATACAGTAAAACATAATAATTGTCACCAAACAGTTGTTTTGGTGAAACACACTTGGAAGGTGGTACTGGCGCTCCTCTTTTAGATACATTTAAAATTAATTCTCCCAACTTGGTTTTTGGACACATTTAGCTGCAATATGCCCACCAAACTTATTAAGGGATAAAAATCCAAATGGCCCTGTTTGAAAAAGTGATTGTGTCTTACGGTGCTGCGGAGGAATTTTGGCCCACTCATCTTTGCAGAATTGTTGTAATTCAGCCACACTGGAAGGTTTTCCAGCACAAATCGCCTTTTTAAGGTCACGCCACAGCATCTCAATAGTATTCATGTCAGGACTTTGACTAGGCCACTCCTAGGTCCTCGTTTCTTTTTCTTCAGCCATTTAGAGGTGGACTTGCTGGTGTGTTTTGGATTATTTTCCTGCTGCAAAACCCAAGTTGGTTTTAGCTTGAGATCACGAACAGATGGCCCGACATTCTTCCTCAGGATTTAGACAGCAGAATTCATGGTTTTATTCATCACAGCAAGTCCAGGTCCCGAAGCCGCCAACCAGCCCCAAACTATCACACTGCCACCACCATATTTTACTGTTTACTGTTTTACTGGCATGATGTTTAAACATTTATCACACCAGTCTAAGTCTCAATTTCATAAATCCCAAACCTCAAGTGAAGTTTCAAGTAAAGACAAGACAGATGAAGTCTAGTCTGAAGTCAATGTCTTGACATTTCCACATCCTTACAAGTCATAAGTGTTTACCAAAATAAATCTGATGACTTTGTAAATTTTGAACGCAAATTGGCTGAATACTTTGAATGGGGTGACATTGTACTCAACACACTGACTGAAAATCTCAAGTATTTTCATGTCATCAGACTAAAGTTTGAATCAAGTCCTGAGTCACCGATGTCACAGTCCAATTTTGCAGTTGCAATTAAATTGCAACTGATGATGCAAAGGATATTGTCAAGATGTGTCCAAAGTCATCAAAATTGTGGCTTGAGTCTACACCTGGTGGGCACAACTGCAGGCTGCATTTGAAGATGTGTAGCGAAGCCTGTCTTTTTTTTTTTACTGTTGTCCTTCGTTGTTTCATGCTTTGGGTGTATATACAGCAAACTTGGAAGTCATCTCCCTTCACTGCAATGAAATGTAAAGACTTCTATACATAGAAGAAGCAGAGACGTACGTGTGAGAATGAGGGCCAATGTCAGGCCAAGAGTTGCGACCAGGAGCAGGGCAGCAGCAGAAACCACCATTCTACCCCGACCACAGCGTTGATGCCGCATTGGCAGAACACACACCACAAAGAGACCCCAACCTCTACCTGAACGGTAACACACAAACACACACATTTTTAGGCACAAGACATGAGAAGACGTGCTCTGCTTCCAAACATCATGCAGTATAGAAACTGTGTAAGTCACAATTTTATTGCCTTTCATCATTGTTTGCTTCCCCCCAACTACTCAAAGGCTGCTTAAGGCATACGTTTACATGCACACTTACCAGTTGTGTGTGGTTTAAGTGGCTCAGGGGTGGACGAGGTCACTCGGAATCCCTCCACACTTTCCTCACACTCCCCCTCCAGCTCAAAGGCGGGGTTGCAGAACATATTCTAAGTGCCACAGAAAATATACATTCATTGGACAGTGTATTATGTATATGCTTCTAAGATCTAATGCAAAAGTTGCATCAAAATCCAGAAAGAACAATGTTGTATTTTAATTTGTCCAGTAGTTGTGGTTGATTTTACATTGCTATTAAAATGTAATAAACATTTCAGCATGCTGCAGTTTTAATGCAGTATTGTCTATTTGCTATTGCCATATGCTCTTATCCAATAGGAAGTGAATGGAGCGTAGTGGAGAACATAATTATTGACTATTAACTAATATAACACCCTCTCCATCAATTTTCACCTTGTAAATGTCTGAGGCATCAGAGTTGATGACTACTTGGCTGAGATCAGACATCTTTGCTAGGCTGCTCCTCCGTCAGGAACCAAAAGACACACCATGTGTCTTCCAGGAGATGTTAAAGAATTAGTCCAAGGGTAAAGCTCCAGTTATGCACAGGACTCCTGCTTAGCATCAGAGCAGTCTTATTATGGACATCCATCGACATAATCCACCTAGAAATGCAAAAATGACTGTATTCATTTCACGTCCAAAAATATACTGTATCTACATCTGCACTTCTCATGAATTGAGATGTTGTAGGAGGGCTGCCGACAAAAAACTTCAGAAACTCCTTCCAAGTGTTGAACAAAGCCGTGTCAGCTGAGAGGACTGAGCCCTGAATGAGGGGGGCACAGAAAGGTGGGTGTCCCAGTTAAAGCTCTGTAATCCTTAATAAATATCTCCTAAGCTTCTAAAACGTTTCATTTATACATGTTCACATGCAGATAGAAGCATTCTGCTCCAAATAAAACCTGCGTGTGTCATTTGTGTGTGTCATCAAAGTGTCATCATTTTGGTCGAAGTCGGTGGGCATCAAGATACATGATTTGAATGAGCACACATACTGAGGTCACAGTTCCAAAAAGTTGCTCTGTAAACTTGTTTACTTACGCATCCTGCACACTCGCCACTCGGTGTTTGCGTCACAGCAAATTGTCTTTGTCAAACAATTTTTTTTCCCCCAAAAAATAGGCCCTTTTTTAAAATTTCATTTACCAATTATGCATACTTCCCGTACATCCAGCCAAAATCGAATTACTTATTGTTCCTCGCCTTCTTTATGAAAGTGCTGGCACTCACAACTTTCTTTGGCCCCATGGTGGGTTATTTAGCAGTTGCGCTCCATTAGAAATGCACAGCGAGTGAGTCAAGGGCACTCAATTTCACAGAAAGATACAGTACAAGGTAAACCAGGGGTGTCCAAACTTCCACAGCCATTTTGCTCACCATTTTCCATTATCTTTCATTCATAGTAGTGAATGTCTATACATTTTATACTTTAGATGTGTTTAATATGCGTTTGAGGCATACGTAGGATGTAAACCTGGATTGTGTTGTGCATGAACAATGACAGGTGGATTTGGGGCAAGGAAGCAAGCGGAGTTTCAAAAAGTAATTTTTATAGGTGTCTCAATTACTTGGGTTTTTTGCTGCTATACTTGGGACGAATCCCCCGTGAAAAGCAAGGATGTACTGTAATAATACAAAAAAAAATGGCTAAATGTTATGGACACTGCTTGACTTGCGGTAACAGTTACTCAATGATCAGAAAAATACAGAATGTCATGTTGTACTATTTATTGTAAACTGGGATATCAAAACTCTACAGCCTAACACATTTTTCTCCTAAACTTAACACACAAATGACATTACAAGTAAAATCAACATGGCCGATCAGTCCACTTTTTTCCTTCATGGCTGTTGCTTGCTGGCATTTGTTCGGAATCTTTATTTGTTGTTGATAAAAGCAAAGCATAAGACCATCATCCCTCTGAGAACTGTCTGAACAATGTTTCTGACTGGCTGTCCTGAAAATTAGGTACAAAGTGGATGCTGAGAATCTCGGAGAATCCCTCAGAGACAGCAGGAGCCACAAAGTGTTTTCTGTTAATCGAGAGAGAGAAAATGTCACTACACTGTGTAAAAGATATGAGACAAAGGAACTTAATTCAGCAAAAAAAAAAAGAATGTAGACTAAACCAAATGAGATGGCGTCACTCACTTATAGCTTTGGAAAACCATGTTGCTGACTTTCATATGTTTGCTGTCAGAGGACGTCATCTCACGAAACTGCAAACAACAATAACACTTTGAAACTCATCATTACCAGAATACAGGCAACATCTTGATAGCGTGGAGGGGTGAATCGTACTCGATTGTTGTGTTTTGCTTGTTCCAGAGGGGCTGAGAAGTGAAAACAACGGCAGGGCACGCCCGCTGCCTTGGCCACATCCAAGTAGCTGCAAAAAAAAAAAAAAAATGATGGCGTCAATATTCCCTTCACTAGGGACAAGAGGTGATTAGTTATCAATATAGTATTATATGTACAGGGTTTTGTGTATTTAGGAACAGAATTGTCATGTTTAGCTCGCGGCATGGTGTAACGACCCCGAGGGTGCAGAGAGCTGGTTGTCAGGCAGGTAAGGTTTGCTGGAATCTTTTAATACTAATGCTGCGAAGCAGCAGCAGAAACAAAACAACGATACGGGAAGAGGGAAAAAGTAACAAATGACAATGTGCCGACGCCCGACTGGCGCACGCACCTGAACATAAATAGCAGGGAAAACAGGTGCATGTAATTACCCGAGTGAAAAAATTAGGAAACGGCCCAGAATCACATGAAAACCAAAACTGTCACGATGACAAACATACAGGTCGTGACAAGAACAAAACAATGCTGCTCTCTCAGATAAATCAACATCAACCAATGAAATCAATCAATATTGAGACAATTAAAATTGATAGGCTCCAACATACCCTAATTAGGACAGAAATTGGTTGGATGGATGTACATCTATGATTTTCTTGTGCCTTTTAGTGACTGAAAGCAACATTGCTGAACAGATGCGCCCTCTACTGGCTGACATAGTAATAACAGGATTATGGTGCAGTCTTGGAAGAGGACGTGCAGGAATGCAAGGTGCGTAATTTGAATGATGACATGATGACTCTTACTTTTACACCAATTAATCGACACTAAAGTTGCAGCTTCATCTCTTTACTGGCGGTTTGCCACACAAAGTTGGTTGAACAGGCACACAGAATACATACAGCCACTTATTACTCCACGTATTACTGTAGTTCCTTGAACACAACATACATAACAATGACAATGACATGAAATATAAACCTTTGTGAAAATGCTGCTATACATTAAAGAATACCCTAAAATTTGGGGGAGAGGGGGACGTGCTTTCATAATACCACAAGGCTAGAATTCTCTTCTGTACTGTATATAACATATTCAATTGAAACTTTTAATTTAGCAAATGAACAATACTATATAGTCACACATAATGTCAGAAAATATTAAAGTTCCTCTATACCACAGGAGCTTTGCTGTTGTTAAGGCCCTACACAGGTGCTTTAGGAATCTGCAGCAAAAATGTTTGCTTCCAAAACTGAATGCCAGTTCAATATGACTTCCCAAAGATGTATTACTTTGTCAGTACAGTCACCCTAGTTTATCGTGGTTAATTGGTTCCAGACCCGACCGTGTAAGTGAACTTCCGCATGCAGGATAAAACAGTATTAATACATTGATTATCATATACAGTCCTGACTTTTTATTGTTTTGCATGTTTGTCACACTTAAATGTTTCTGCTCCTAAAAAATAGTTAACTATTAGTCAAACATAACACAATTGAACACAAAATGCCGTTTTTAAATTAAGGTTTACGTTATTAAGGGAGAAAAAAACCTCCAAATCTACATGGCCCTGTGTGAAAAAGTGATTGCCGCCCCCCCGCCCTCTGGTTAAAAAATAACTTAACTGTGGTTTATCACATCTGAGTTCAATTTCTGTCACCCCCAGGCCTGATTACTGCCACACCTGTTTCAATCAAGAAATCACTTAAACAGGAGCTACCTGACACAGAGAAGTAGACCAAAAGCATCTTAAAAGCTAGACATCATGCCAAGATCCAAAGAAATTCAGGAATAAATGAGAACAAAAGTAATTGAGATCTATCAGTCTGATAAAGGTTATAAAGCCATTTCTAAAGAATTGGGACGCCAGCAAACCACAGTGAGAGCCATTATCCACAAATGGCACAAACATGGAACAGTGGTGAACCTTCCCAGGAGTGGCCGGCTGCCCAAAATTACCCCAAGAGCGCAGAGACAACTCATTTGAGAGGTCACAAAAGTTCCCAGGGCAACATCTAAAGAACTGCAGGCCTCACTCAATTAAGGTCAGTGTTCACGACTCCACCATAAGAAAGAAACTGGGCAAAAACGGCCTGCATGGCAGAGTTCCAAGACGCAAACCACTATTAAGCAAAAAGAACATTAAGGCTCGTCTTAATTTTGCTAAAAAAAAACATCTCGATGACTGCCAAGACTTTTGGGAAAATATCTTGTGGACTGACGGGACAAAAGTTGAACTTTTTGGAAGGTGCGTGTCCCGTTACATCTGGCGTAAAAGTAACACAACATTTCATAAAAAGAACATCATACCAACAGTAAAATATGGTGGTGGTAGTGTGATGGTCTGGGGTTGTTTTGCTGCTTTAGAACCTGGAAGGCTTGCTGTGATAGATGGAAGCATGAATTCTACTGTCTACCAAAAAATCCTGAAGGAGAAGGTCAACTCAAGCTAAAGCCATCTTGAGTGCTGCAGCAGGACAATGACCCAAAACACACCAGCAAATCCACCTCTAAATGGCTGAAGAAAAACAAAATGAAGACTTTGGAGTGGCCTAGTCAAAGTCCTGACCTGAATCCCATTGAGATCCTGTGGCATGACCTTAAGAAGGCGGTTCATGCTAGAAAACCCTGAAAAAAGCTGAATTACAACAATTCTGCAAAGATGAGTGGGCCAAAATTCCTCCAGAGCGCTGTAAAAGACTTGTTGCAAGTTATTGCCAACGTTTGATTGCAGTTATTGCTGCTAAGGGTGGCCCAACCAGTTATTAGGTCCAGGGGCAATTACTTTTTCACACAGGGCTATGTGGGTTTGGATTTTATTCTCCCTAAATAATAAAAACATTCATTTAAAAACTGCATTTTGTGTTTACTTGTGTTATCTTTGACTAATATTAACTGTGTTTGATGATAGGAAACATTTTGTGTGACAAACATGCAAAAGAATATAAAGTCAGGAAGGGGGGCAAATAGTTTTTCACACCACTGTATAATATAGTAGTTAAGAGCATGGAATACCTGTTTATGACTTTCTAAATCACAAAACACACGGAATGGGAGGGTCCATTTTTTCCACTATTGTCATGTTGGACATACCATGGCTGATTACCTGCAGTGTTAAGGTAATTTAATGTAAAGTATACGTCTCATCAATGTCTCATTACTAACTCTAGTGATCAGAATACTACCCATGACTGTCGGTCAATTAATTTTATTTGTGGCTAACAATAGGCCACAGTCAACCACAAAACAGCGACCATATTGTTTTCATGCAACTGTAGCTTTTAAGCATTTAGATACTGTACGTATACATTCAGGTAATGCAAGAAAGACACGTCTTGGGTTACCGTTTGCGGGACTCGAGGTCAGGATTGGTGTTGTCTACGGCGACGTTGCGACCCTCTTTCAAAGCACGTTCACATGCGGCCACACATTTCTGCCATGTACCAAGCGTGTCCTGAAATGAACAAAACATTTAATCCTGCCAACAAAAAAATACTTTAAATGTCGCAGATTTAGAAATCTCAACAATAACTGTTAAAAGTCGGTGAAGTCAGTGAAAAGTCGGTGAAGTCAGTGTGTGAATCAATTTTTATCCATAAAGCCTAAATTCCATATTTTCATATTTTGCTATTGGTAATTGGCTAGTGTAAGTGTGCAACATATTTTAACACAGTAGTCAGTTACTGTACCAAATAGTGTGATCTTTCATCTTTTAGTATAGTACAGGTGCATAATTAAACACAATTTTTGGTTTGACAAATCCCAAATTGCTGTTATCATTCCAAATAAGTCCAATACGGTTCTTCTATTGCCAAAGCATCTTGGTAATGATTAGACAACAAAGTAAACAAAAGATAAATAACGTTTTAACATACAAATGTGTGCTGGTATGTAATCATTTTGTCCCTGTGTCGACACTCAGTGCAGACGTCAAAATGTATGACAACCGTCACTTCTCTATGTTATTTCTGTATGGATACAGCAACTGAAAAATAGCATGACTCACCCTGTTGACATACACATAACCCTTTGGTATAATATGGCTGTGGAAGAATGTGGATTTGCCCGCTGCAGAGAAAAGGGATGCAAAATACAATACTGTGAGAGCAATGTGAAAGAAAAATAATTCAACACTGTCACTTACATGCGGGGAAACCTACAGCCACAATGACTTCTGGCTGGCTGGACGTGAGTGAGGCAGACGGCGGGTCGTACAGTCGGGCAGTTGAGTCAAGCTTCCTCTGGCAATAAAAAAAACAAAACAATTAAATCATGATAAAAAAGTGTAACGTTTAATGTAGACAGTTTGTACAGTACAATATTCAGGTGTGTCAGAAAGGTTCAAGGATTGTTGATTTTGATGGCATTATGAGGGCATCATCCACTTTGGGTTCTTGCTACTGGGCCAAATGATCAACTAGCAGGTTTACAAAGAAATCCCACAGTGAGACGAGGCATAGGTTGTGAAAGTTAATGATGGTGTACAGAGAAGGTTGTGAAAGAACGTTAGACTCTAGAAGGATTACTTAAAAGGTAAAAACTTAAAATCAATCTTTTGTGGCAGCCCTGGAACTTTTATGACACACCTCAAATCTGGTTTTGAAGTTTTTTGTAGTATTCCAGGAAAAAAACAATATTTTTTTTTCCCCAAACATTACACATTACTGCTAAAGACACACCTATTTTAGTATGTGGTACATGTTTGAACTCACGGGGTCAAACTGGGGTAGTCTGTAAGGAGCGCTTTTCCAGCCCAGGAAGTACTCCTCTGGAGTGTGGAATTGTAAGCCAATATTCAGAGCAAACTGTAGCAATGACAAATACATTAACAATAACACAGCGTCGGATTTATTTTTAACACACATATAGACTCTCAAAGTGTGGTAAAATAACTTCAATATCCTCAGACGTGTTCAAAGTCCTGTATTAGTAGATATAATGATAGAATCTAAAGAACTGTATTTTCTTTAGCAGAAAGGCACTAACAACACAAGTACATTCATTTTCCAATGTAAAAAGACAAAAAAGATCTAACCAGTCGATCACTGCAGGAGAAGTCCTTCTTCTTCTTCCCTGGAGCCCAATTCTCAGGCCGACCAGCAGCATCTTTGAGGTAAAATCAGAGGTTGTCGCGGTATATACTGTATTGTATGTGGTCTATGTACTGCTCTTATGGATCTGTTCATCTGCTTTCAAGATGTATGACTCCATTGGCACAGATAATACAATCAAATAATAAGAAATAGGGGAGAATCACTTCTCCTAAAGTTGTCTAAGTTGGCCTTAACAAAAATCTGTCCGTATGCGTTTGTTAACGAGAAATATATAACCAATAGTGAGAAGAAGCATGGTTATAAGGATATGCTAAACACCAACCAGTCCCTGTTATAATATTCTTCAAACAAAGATGCATACTGTTAGCATCAATGCCAGTACTATAGCATGTCACAAAAGCACTACCAGAGGTGGATGATCCATTGTTGACATTGCATGATGCGACATTCATTTAGGTGAGACAGTCCAAACTCTGACTTGGGCTAATTTTAAACTGTTTGGAAACAAAGGATGTCACATTCAAGTTGACTTACCTCCAACATAAAAACTCTGTGTCCTGTCAACAGGAACTCCATTATTGGCCTGTGGACGAATCACACACACAAACACTCCTATGTTGTTGCAAACTGTTTGCCACTGCAATAAATACCGCATTTCTTTATGTACCTTTTCACACAAGTGATTCCACATTCCCATTGTTGGTTTCCTGTAGATTCCAGGGCCAGTTGCTACATACACCTTTGAAACAATCAAGAATCCAAACATTATTTCCGTGTACACGCTTTGACATTTGATAACAGTAAATCCAGGGAGTATACATTATATTGTACTCTTATCTAACAGAGAACATTATAATTAATAATATGGCCATGCTTTTATTTTAAAGCTTCTTTTAAACTAAACAAGTCAGTGTGTGCACACTAAAGGCTGTCTAACTAGACAGTAACTGAAGGAAGCATGAGGAAGTTGACAGTACAACAACCCCTGACATAATAATACTGTAATACAGCTTTGTAACAACACATAAGACTAAATGAGTTGTTGGACACTGACTGGTTGGTGACTTAAACTGGTTCCACTGTATTGGGAGACTTGTAATTGACTAGTTTTAGACTCAACATCCACCTGTACAGACAGATGCAATGTGGAGAGGATGTCTTCCACTTTGGATTTGAAGTCCTCTGGTCTCAGTTTTCCACTAGAAATCCCCATCTGGTTGGTAAAGAACACCACCTAGAGAAATTGATATTTCTTGCCCTTTAATGCTGCAATGTTGACTTAACACGACCAGTAAATATTGTTTTGCTCCTTCTTACCTTGTATCCTTTTTTGATCAAGCTGGCCAGTCGAGGTTGAATCTCAGGGTAGAGAATCCTGTTAATGACACAAACACGTAGTATGTTGCAACTCTGAAATTGGCTTTTACACAAGACACTTTTCTAACAGCAGCTTCTGGGGTGTGAACATACTTCCAGTCATCCGGTGCAGTTGCAAAGACTTTGCCGGACTTGGTGGTGATGATGCAGTTGTCTATGTCAAAGCCAGCAATCTGGGGAAGAAATGCATGTTGACATGGCAGACACATTGCAACTAGCCTGACTGACAATAGCTTTGCCGTATTTGTTAAAAAAATACAATACTGTAATTCCTCCAATAGTGACCCCTTCAATAATAAGATACATGGGGAGTGTAATTACCTTTACTAAGATACTGTATCTGTATATCTATCTATGTCTGTACACCACCTGCACAGTAGACTTGGTATCTATAACGTTTGCGGTGCAGTTTAAAGTGAACATACTGAACTATGTACAAAGATTACCCCTTGCTTGAAGCCAACAATACAATATATATATATTATGTATTAATAATATAGGACTATTAATATAACTTTATTGTGAAAAAATATTTTAAAAATAAACACAATTTATAGGAAGAAAATACAGTAAAAGTGATCTACATAGACTTTCAATTAAGAAATCCAGTAAACTTATTACAGTCGCATAAGCCTTCTGAAATTTGACCGGAAGCCATGTACCCCCTAAAACACGCACAGGCATAAACTTTATTAAAGTCCCCTGCTTTAGTGACCGGCTGGAAAGAAAACCTGCAGGGTCTCTGCCCTCCATGGCATGCGTTTGAGACCCCTAATTTAAATGAAATCAATACTTGCGTTACATTCATAAACTTCTGAGTTTAGTGTATTGTATTGTACAAAATATTCTGAGTATGAAATTATGGTATTGTAGTGCCCACCTTGTCACTTCCTCTGACGCCGGCTGCAGTATAAAGCATGAGGTTGCCAATCTGCTGCCACACGCTCTTAACGCAGGCTGAAGATGAATATGAGGATGATGTAGGCTGGGTATTGTTGTCAAAGCTCTCAGATTTCTCTGCCAATTCCTGTAGCTGTCTGAGCTTTTCCTCAACATATCTCTCATCTTCATCCTCATCTACTTCCTCTTTATTCCATCCACCTGGAAACGCCTCATCTGCTCTTGGCCGCTTTGCCTCAGGATGCTCCCTTTCTGAGCTCAGCGGCCTTTTTGATGACTGGACAGAATTGAAAAGTGGTTTGACTTGACTGAAATAGATACTGTAGATCAGGGGTCTCAAACTCGTACCATGGAGGGCCGACACCCTGCAGGTTTCTTTCCAGACGGTGATTTTAATAATCAACACGTCTTTCAATTTGAGGAAAGGAGCTCATCAATTAAAGCACATGCTTTAGTGACCGGCTGGAGAGAAACCCTGCAGTGTCTCTGCCCTCCGCGGCACAAGTTTGAGACCACTGCTGTAGACCAATGCTGAAAGTCCTTACTTTCATGGGAGAGGTAAAAAAAAAATCCTTTATACTGCGCTTGGGAGGACTACAAGGAGCCCCTTTTTCACGCCTGTTCTTCTCTTGTGTTTTACTTGTATCTTTCAGCCCCCTGTGAGCAGCACTGGAAGCAGCTCTGTCTGAGCTTGAAGTGAAGCAAACTTGAAACGGGTATTTCTGGTTGACCATGTAGAGGGTGCCTCCATGACTGAGTTTACCAGACTGACCACGCCCAAGCTTCTCATTTTCCAGAAAACTGGGATTGGGCCCCAGCTGGGAAAGAACAGAACAGAGTATTATTGCTATTATCTTGGTAAATAAATGACAAGGCAGAAAATTAAAAGGGGAGCTAATATGACATTTATTGTTAAAACCCAACAAAGACAAACATTCACTCCATAATGTGTTTTAGGTTGAGTGTTATCTGGTGTCTTTTTTAGGAATCACAAAGCTACAGTGAATTAAATCATAAGACAGGTCCACAACTCTGCTGGCTCTCAACAAAGGAGGTTGCATCTTTCCCCCCTAAAAAATAGCAGTGTTTGCTGTTGACTTTACAAACTAAAAACTATTTTGTACAAACTTTTTTGCTTTTAGGATTTGGCAATCCTGTGAATCACAAAACTAATATTTAGTTGTTATTCCATTCCAGGATTCTTTAACAACAACCCACAATTCATTAATAAATCTTGGTTTTGCTTCAGAAACAGCATTTCTGATGTCACCCCACAAGTTCTCTATTGGATTAAGGTCTGGGTATTGGTATTTTTCTTGTTTACTAGTGTGTTTGGTGTCATTTTCTTGTTAAACACCCAGTTGATGTGTTCTTTGGCAAACTGTAACCTCTTCTACATACAGTGAGGGAAAAAACTATTTGAACCCCAGCTGATTTTGTAAGTTTGCCCACTAACAAACAAAATAATTAGTCTATAATTTCAATGGTAAGTTTATTTGAACACTGAAAGACAACAATGACAAAATAATCCAGAAAAATGCGTTTCAAAAAGAGTTAAACAAGAGAAATAATTTGCATTTCCATGAAGGAAATAAGTTTTTGATCCCCTATCCGTCAGCAAGATCTCTAGCTCCCAGGTGGATCTTATACAGGTAACGAGCTGACATTGGCAGCCTTCGCAGCTCGTTACCTATATAAAAGAGACCTGTCCACAGAAGCAATTAATCAATCCAGATGCCATATTCTGCACCATGGCCAAGACCACAAAGGGCTTTCCAAAGATGTCAGGGACAAGATTGTGGACCTACACAAGGCTGGAATGGGCTACAAGACTGTCGCCATTTGGTGACAACAGTTGGTGCAATTATTCGCAAATGGAAGAAACATAAATTAACTGCCAATCTCCCTCGGTCTGGAGCTCCATGCAACATCTCACCTCGTGGAGTTTCAATGATAATAAGAACGGTGAGGAATCAGCCCAGAACCATTGGAGAGGAACTTGTCAATGATCGCAAGGCAGCTGGGACCATAGTCACCACAAAAACAGTTGGTAACACACTACGCCGTGAAGGACTGAAATCCTGCTGTGCCCGCAAGGTCACCCTGCTCAAGAAAGTCCATCTACAGGCCAGTTTGAAGTTTGCCACTGAACATCTGACTGATTCAGAGGAAGATTGGGTGAAAGTGTTGTGGTCAGATGAGACCAAAATTGAGCTCTTTGGCATCAACTCAACTCGCCGTGTTTGGAGGAGGAGGAATGCTGCCTATGACTCCAAAAACACCGTCCCCACCGTCAAATATGGAGGTGGAAACATTATGCTTTGGGGGTGTTTTTCTGCCAAGGGGACAGGACAATTGCACCGCATCGAAGGGAGGATGAATGGGGCCATGTACCGTCAAGTGTTGGGTGAGATGGGTCGTGGTTGGGTATTCCAGCATGACAACGATCCAAAACACATGGCCAACGCAACAAAAGATTGGCTCAAGAAAAAGCATGTTAGGGTCATGGAGTGGCCTAGTCTGTCTCCAGACCCTATCCCATAGAAAATCTGTGGAAGGAGCTGAAGATTCGAGTTGCCAAACATCAGCCACGAAACATTAATGACTTGGAGTAGATCTGCAAAGAGGAGTGGGCCACAATCCCCTGAGATGTGTGCAAACCTTCTGGCCAACTACAAGAAACGGCTGACCTCTGTGATTGCCAACAAAGATTTTGCCACCAAGCACTGAAACACGTTTTTCAAAGGGATCAAATACTTATTTCCTTCATGGAAATGCAAATTAATTTATAACTCTTTTTGAAATGCATTTTTCTGGATTTTTTTTGTCAGTGTTGTCTCTTAGTGTTCAAATAAACCTACCATTGAAATTATAGACTGATTATTTCTTTGTTATTGGGCAAACTTGCAAAATCTGCTGGGGTTCAAATACTTTCCCCCCCTCACTGTATGTATTTTTTTAACAGGGGGGCTTTGGGGAGGATTCTTGTAAATAGATTAGCTTCACACCGATGTCTTCTAACTGTCAGAGTTCTTTGAGGTAACCAGACTGTCTTTGATCATCCTGGAGGTGATCATTGGCTGAGCTTTTGCCATTCTGGTTATTCTACCATCCATTTTGAAAGTTCGTATATCTGTTTTTGGTTTTGCCCTCCATTTTAAAGACACTGGAGATTATTTTAGCTGAACAGCCAGAACATTTTTGCGCCTTTTCATACGTTTTCCCATCTTCAATCAACTTTTTAATTAAAGTATGGTGTTCTTCTGAGCAATGTCTTGAACAACCCATTTTCCTCAGGTTTTCAAAGAGAAATGCATGTTCAATAAGTGATAGTTTCATCCTTAAATAGGGGTCACCTGATTCACACTGTTTTTATTAACAAAATTGATCACGGATCGAATGCCACAGAGTTATTTTTTAACACCGCCCTTTCAACCAATTGCCCTATTGCATAGCCTTAAGAGCCTGCATACTATAAACGTTGGATCTTGTTGTTTTCTAAGAATCTACTGCATCTGCTGGTAACTTGTTTGTCATGTAGCAATAAAAATACACTGATAACAGTGATTAATCTGGTTAGTCACATAGCACTGCTATTATTTTGAACACTACTGTATGTTTCGCTTTAGTCCTGTCTCATACTTTTTAAAATTTTCTCTCCACACTTCTCTCTAAATCATGGAATCGGTCAAATGGTCTTACAGGGGGGAACCGGTCTGCCCTGACAGAATGCTCACTGCCAGGTAAATAATGGACAGTTGGGGGAAGTGGAAGGTCATGTGACTGGCGATTCTTCTTTCCGTGGAGGATGCCAAAGATGTCTACCTACTCGGAACCATGATAACAGGCCTGTTGCTGACTGGATTATGCACTGCCCTGGTGTATTGCAGATACGTTGCACTGAGTCGCCAAAGAAAGTTCCTAGTTTGTGAATTGTTCACTTACAATGGCAATAAAGTTTTTCTGATTCTGATTCTGAGATTTTATAAGATGGACGCAGTGGTTCAATGCACTCCAACAGTTGTCCATCATTAATGATTTGGTGGTTAAAGCTGTTAGCAATCCGACTATGACTGTGAATCACAAGGAAAACATATTGGAGAAAGCTTTAGCTGGTAGATGGTTTGATTGAGAGACCAGAAAGGCCTGAGTACCGAGTCTATTGGAATGTGGATACTCGCACAAACACAATTAATTTAGCATTTAGTCCCCCCTTGACGCTGGCCTAACCAAGGTTGTGGCAAACAACAAATTCCCCCAAGAGATTGCTGCACTGAAGACGCTCTGATCTGACCCGCCTCCTTTTTTTTCATGAACACCAGTTGTTTGTTGTTACTGTCTCAGGCTGGATAATGAATGTCTCCATGGCAACTGTTGCGTTATCGCGATAGCACCATGCGGTCTGAGGCTCCTCTGGCGGAACTTCTTCAGGTCTACACACTCAAGCATCTAAGGACAATCACATGCACACACATCCCTTCCCTCATCCAACGTCTTAGTTGCTTTATGCCCCAAAGTAGAGGCAGGGACGACGTTAGGCGCCAACATGGCCGCGATGACTGAAAACCCTTCCCATGGTGCAAGTTTTGAGTCTTATGTTATAATGTATGTTTATTTGTGCATATGTGGCTGATGTTTTTTGCGGTCCCACACTGTAGTACCCATAGGAAAATAGTTTGAGATTTTTTTTTGTCTACCCCCACCCCTTCATATTGTTTAGTATGTTGTGTATATACAGATGGATGATTGCACAATTTCGCTTGTACCAAGTATCACTGACAGGTAACCACTATTCCATTCTCCACTGTTTGTCTTCATACCTGAGTGACAACCACATCCTGGTCTGCAAAGCAAGCCACCACCTTCACTGGAGGAAACACAAACATCTGTTACAGCAACACATGCAATTTATCAAACATGTTTCAATTTAAAATTCTGCCCTCGACATTTCCTCTATCTCTGTCACATCAAGAATCACGTCATCACTGAAGGCAAAAACTTTAAGAAATTCATTTCTCCCTTTCATTCATTATTTATATGTATTTATATGCATACAACTATAATTGCAATATACATTATAGTTGGGATATTATAGGGATTTGTGTTAAAATTTAAAACAGATTAATTGGATTGACATTATTTCTTATGGGAAATTCTAAATTGAAACTAACTTATCTGAGGTGGGGTCGCGGGGGCAGAAACCTAAGCAGAGAAGCCCAGACTTCTCTCTCCCCAACCACTTCGTCCAGCTCTTCCCGGAGGATGCCGAGGCTTTCCCAGGCCAGCCAAGAGACAGTCTCTCCAACATGTCCTGGGTCTTCCTCGAGGCATCCTACCCGTTGGACGTGACCTGAACACCTCCCCAGGGTGGCGTTCGGGAGGCATCCTAACCAGATGCCCGAGCCACCTCATCTGGCTCCTCTCAATGCGGAGGAGAAGCGGTTCTTCTCCGTGTCTCTCCCGGATGTCAGTGTTTCTCACGCTATCTCTAAGGGAGAGCCCAGCCACCCTGCTGAGAAAACTAATTTCGGCAGCTTATCTTGTCCTTTCGGTCACTACCCAAAGCTCATGACCATAGGTGAGGGTAGGAACGTAGATCAAACGGTAAATTGAGAGCTTTGCCTTTTGGCTCAGCTCTCTTTTCACCACGACAGACCGGTACAGAGTCCGCATCACTGCAGACGCTGCACCAATCCGCCTGTCCATCTTGCGTTGCATCCTTCCATCGCTCGTGAACAAGACCCCGAGGTACTTAAACTCCGCCACTTGAGGCAGGACCTCATCCCCGACCTGGAGATGGCACTCCAACCTTTCCCGGTCGAGAACCATGGACTTGGACTTAGAGGTGCTGATTCTCATCCCAGCCGCTTCACACTCAGCTGCGAATTGATCCAGTGAGAGTTGAAGGTCCTGGCTCGAAGCCAACAGGACCACATCATCTGCAAAAAGCAGAGACCGAATCCTGCAGCCACCAAACCGAAACACTTCAACGCCCTGGCTGCGCCTGAGAATTCTGTCCGTGAAAGTAATGAACAGAATCGGTGACAAAGGGCAGCCCTGACGGAGTCCAACCCTCACTGGAAACGGGTCCGACTTTTTGCCGGAAATGCAAACCAAACTCTCACAGCGATCATACAGCAAATGAACCGCCTGGATTAGGTGGTCCGATACACCATATTCCTGGAGCACTACCCACAGTATTCCCCGAGGAACATGGTCCATTGCCTTCTCCAAGTCCACAAAACACATGTAGACTGGTAGGGCAAACTCCCATGCACCCTCAAGGATCCTGCCGAGAGTATAGAGTTGGTGCACAGTTCCACGACCAGGACAAAAACCACACTGCTCCTCCTGAATACGAGATTTGACTATCCAGCGGATCCTCCTCTCCAGAACCCCTGAATAGACCTTACCAGGAAGGCTGAGGAGTGTGATCCCACGATAATTAGAACACACCCTTCGGTCCTCCTTCTTGAAAAGTGGGACCACCACCCCGTTCTGCCAGCCAAGGGGCACCGACCATGATGTCCACACAATGCTGCAGTCATGTCAACCAAGCACAGCATCCAGGGCCTTAAGGAACTCCGGGCGGATCTCGTCCACCCCCGGGGCCTTGCCACCAAGGAGCTTTTTGACCAACTCAGTAACCTCAGCCCCAGAGATAGGAGAACCCGCCTCAGAGTCCTCGGGCGCTGCTTCCATGTTGGAAGACGTGTCGGTGGGATTGAGGAGGTCTTCAAAGTATTCCCTCCACCGGTCCACAACATCTCGAGTCGAGTTCAGCAGCACACCGTCCCCACCATACATGGAGTTGACTGTGCACTGCTCCCCCCTCTTGAGAAGGCGGATGGTGGTCCAGAATCTCTATGAAGCCATTCGGAAGTCGTTTTCTATGGCCTCTCCAAACTCCTCCAATGTCCGGGTTTTTGCTTCAGTGACTGCCAGAGCTGCAGACCGCTTGGCCTGCCGGTACCTGTCAGCTGCCTCCTGAGTCCCATGGGCCAAAAGGGTCTGATAGGACTCTTTCATCAGCTTGACGGCATCCCTCACCACTGGTGTCCACCAACGGGATTACCGCCACGACAGGCACGGACCACCTTACGTCCACAGCTCCGAATCAACCACATCGACAATAAGGGTACAAAACATCGCCCACTCGGACTCAATGTTATATGTATGTATATAATATATGTATGCATATAGCTTGTAATAAGGCTAAATCAGATCAGATTAAATACGATTGAGAACCAATTTTAAAAAAAATTATGAATTTACCTTGGTGTCTGGAGCACTTCTTGTCGGCGACTCCGGTTTCTGGACCCCGACCCAACAGAACAGCTCGTCCGTCCTCCAGAGGGATCTGAGCTCCAGAACCACTAACCAGCATGCACAACATCGGAGCACCTCGAGGGACACTTATTCAATAAACTAATAATAAAAGTCGTTCAGGTCCATCAAACACCACCGAACGCTAATAGAATGTATTATCAACTTTGTATGGTCGGTTACTTCAATCAAATATCACGAGTATAACTTCCTCTCCAAAGTCCATTCAGGCCGTTGTGTGGTACTGGTACAGTTGGTCCTTCATAATAATAAGGCCGTCACACAACGTGTCCACATTAAAGGTTCCGATCGAACTTTTCCACAATTTCTGGGACTTACTACAGAACAGCAGGTAAAGCAACTGCGTTTACATTTTTGGTAAAGGTTACTTACACATTTCGTGTTAGCTGGTAACGACAGCATTTACTGCTCGGTAGACACGTTTATAAAAATTATTTTCAAATGCATGAGTCTCAATATTAAGAAGGCGAAAACACGAAGCTCAAGAGAAGTTGAAATAACAAGTTTTTTGTTTTTTTGAGCCTAGTTCATCACCTTTCATTTTTACTTGACTTATTACGGATGTCTTTTAATTATGTTGGAAGAATGTAATTTCCCCGGAAACGGAATAAGCCGGGTTTCTAATGACTAGTGAGGTGTGTCGAAAGTGCGGACCGTCATGTTGTAAAAACAAAACGTATTCATTTTTAATGAGATGTTTTATTACATATAACATTAATTTGCTTTGATTTTGTTGCTCAGATTTCTTAGCATTGAAATACATTCAACTTAACATCGTTAATGCGCAAAATGTATTAGTACACTTGCACAAACCAGTCAGATTGTTCAGTTTAGCAAATGTTTTGATAGTAATGCTAAGCTTTAATGTATTCATTCAACACTCTATATTTTAGAGAACTAGCATTTGTACAACTTGAAAATGCAATTATTTTGCTCTGTTAGGGTAAGAGTATCAAGAACATGTTGTTTTTCTTTAACTTAAGACAAATAGATTCATGGACTTGAATAGCGAGTTTTCACTAGGGCGTATGCCTTCCTAAAAATAAGAAAAATCACAGATGATAATCCTGTTTGACTGTCATTATCTATCGTGTCCAATAACATGTGATGTTCTTGTTAAAACAATTTCAATTGGCTGTTCTAGCTTGTCCCGCCTCTGTTGTGTTTTGTGAATTGAATAAATTCGCCTACTGCCATGTCCCTCTGTTTCTTTCAACTGCTAACTCTGGTAAAAATACTACCTTTTTATAAAATATCTTATACATTTCAATATCACCTGGTTCAAAGCTGTTAATTAAGTTGTCATCTGTGAGTTGACTTTGTCTGTTGAAACATTTAAGATATAACCAACTCTTTTGTATTTTCACAGGACATCCAGGTTTTCCTCTTTCTTCACTTCTTCTAAATTTCAGAGATTATTATGTCGACGCAGCCAGCACAAAATCACAAGCAGGCTGCCTATTTGGCCCTGATGAGAGGCTTGAAAGAGTTGGACCTCACTGATGCTGCTGTTCCTAGTAACCTCATACTGACTGGAAACCATGCCTTTCCTTTGGTTATGAACAACCAAGGCGAGATCCTGATGGCTGCCTCTCAGCACGGCTCCGGAAGGATTGTGGTCATGGGTCATGAGGTCTACCTGAGAAAATGTGGCGCTCTCGTAGAAAATGCACTTACCTGGCTGAGAGGGTCAGACAATGAGTCAGTGGGCTTCCACACAAGCGTTAAAGCAGTGGCTAAAAATCTCAGCAGATCCAGTTTCCAAACCAAAGTGGTGGGGGCATTCCAAAAGAATATGGATGTTGGTGTGTATGTAACAGATGCCTACAGCCTTGGTACAGATGTGAATGACCTGGTGGCATTTATGAAAAATGGTGGTGGGGTGTTGATTGGAGGGCAAGCCTGGAGTTGGGCTGCAAATCACCCTAAGGAGAACATACTGTTTAACTTTAGAGGGAATGAACTGTCTGGTGTGGCTGGGATTTACTTTTCTGAACATTCGGGAGTGGCTGAAAGGCTGCCTGTGTACCCTCAGATTCCATTGTCCTGGAAGGGTGTGGCGTAAGTATATTCTGTTATTATTTTAGTGTACATTAGTATTTCCAATATTGTTATACATATTGTAACTGTATTTGTCACTGTTAATTCACAAAAATGTTTTGTTTATGGTAGAATACATGCATGGTAGAGATGCTCAATAATGTATTGGCTTTTTTACCAAAATCCAATGTTGATATTGTCCAGTACTTTATTACAAATACCGACATCAACCGATGCCGATACAGGCAGCAGCTCTTCCCTCAAACTAATGTTGTTTAATGAACCCGTTATGCCACAGGATGCATTTAAAAATAAACACTTTGTGTAAAGGAAGACAAAGACTGCAATAAAGTTATAGAAAAAGTTCCATATTTATTTTAAACATTTTGTCTCACCAAAAAAAATCATAATCAATACTCAATTAAAACAACATGTTTTACAATCAACAATTAAGACAAGGTAAGTCTTTTGAATACATTTAAAAATAAGAATCAATTTGAATTATGCTGGCAACCTACAATTTTTAAAGCTGCCCGTTTCAATGTAGGACAAACATCCGCCTACATAAGTTCAAAGTAAAGTGCAAAGTATGAAACTCTAGACCAGGGGTCGGCAACCTGCGGCTCTTCAGCCTTCTTGTTGCGGTTCCCTTCGTTGAGCGCGGTGATTGTTTTTCTAACACAGTAGTAGGAGAAATGTGCATTTTTGAAAATAATGTGAAATATCTGACTCACCGCTAAGTCTGTGAATGCATCTAAACTGTCTTCTGACTGCTGATTGGATGAGCAAGGGAGGGGGAGGTAACTAGTGTATGCAGTGAGTCTCACTGGGTGGGAGAGAAAAAAAGGTGAGGGAGTTTTGAGTTGAGTCTGAAACAAGTTACTGTGCAGTAAAATAAAACAATCTTTACATTTGTCTCTAGTCATTTTGAGAAAATAAGGTTTGGAAAGTCTCCTGATTTAGCGAGAAAATGGCCAAGTTGACAACACTGAGCTGTACATATGTGTTAGGGAATACATGAAATAATCAGAAAATATATATATTCTAAAAAATGTATAAATATCAGATCATCTATTCTCCTAATTAAAAAAAATAAACAGAAGCATTATGTGTTCATTCATTATACAAGGTGAGACCTGACATTAGTTGTAAGGAAGAGCTGCTGCCTATATTGGTATGGAGGTTTTTTTTCTTTATATCTGCCGATGAACCACCTTTCCTTTATCTGCAACAATAACAGTGAAGCTCCCAATTCTGCTTTTTTTAACTACAGTATTGGTAAAGATTTTGAGGATGAACTGGGGTTCCTACTGCAGGGGATATCTGAGTTTGACATCTCTGGTGATGCAATTGCCTCTGAGATTCTTGTTCATGGACAACTTGCCTTCCCTATTGCAATGACAGAAGATGGGCGGCCATTTATAGCCGCCTCGTACTATGGACTGGGGCGTGTCATTGCTGTGAGCCATGAAGGGTTTCTGGGGAGAGAGGTATTTTAACCTTAAAGACTATGTAGACTGTTTTGTGTTATTTCTGTCATTATTGTGTGCCCATCTGCCAAACTGGGTCATTTGATGAACACATCTTTCTTGTTATTTTAAATTTGATTAACACAGGAGCTGGCTCCATTTTGGAAGAACGCCATTCACTGGTTGGATAAAGACAGACATGGCACTGTTGGCATCGTGAAACGTCATGTCTTTGATCTTCTCAAGAAATCAGGCTTTAAATGTGAAGAGACCGACTTCCGCAATGACCTGAGTGTGTTTGTGGGCACAGCGTACGACGACAAATATGCAGAGGAGATTCAAAATTTTGTGGCGGAGGGGGGGGGCCTGTTGCTTGGTGGCCATGCCTGGTACTGGACACAACAACACACAGGCCAAAACACATTGACAGAGTTTTCAGGTATGACACATACAAAAAATTAGCTTCTGTCGGAGTTTGACTTGAACATTAGAATTGACATTGCTTGTTATTACAGGGAACAAGATCCTCAACAAAATGGGCTTGAGCCTTTTGGGCGCAATCATTGGGGGAGGTGTCTTCAAGGCCCCTGTGCCCAGCCAGGCTGTCAAAGACACCTACCACTTCCGCCACCTTCTGCAGCGCTTTGCTGCTCATGTAACTCAGGGAGATGATCTTACCAAGTATGAAGAGCAATGCCTTAAAAGATTTGGACAGGACTGTGCGGCCTTCTTGAAGATTAAGGGCCATGACTGCTGCTCATACGCTCAGGTCCTGTTCACCCTCACGCATGTCATGAAAAAATCAGGCATTCCTCAGGTAAGTAAAGTTCTTGGATATACTGTACTTACAACAGAAAAAACATCAGTTCCATGTCATTATGCAACACTTAACCATCAACCACATTGTGACATCTTTTCTATTTATTTGGCCAAATTTAAGGTGTGTGACAGCTGCCCGGTGACGTCTCCCAAAGACCATTTCCTCCTCAGTGTGGGCGCAGAGGTATGGAAAGTTTGCCCTGATCCTGACAGTCTGCTGCCTTACCTCATCAAGCAAAACCTCCAGTTACCTGTTGTTTACAACCCCAGGGTTCCATTGAATGTCAGCACAGCAGGTTAAGGCTGGTTGTTGTGTGTTTTGAAGGTTCAATCCCCAAACTGCTTAATATTATATCGACTTAATTGAATCATTTATCTTTATGTGTGTCAGAATACGCAGAATGGATCAGTACCGGTCTCTACCTCTCTCCGGGTATGAGGAGCTACATGGCTATACCTGCACAAATTGTCAACAAGGGATGGAAGGTATGGGATGACAGACAGACAAATATAAATGATTAGTCTGGGGAACAAATGAAAAAATAATGCCTCAAATTTTAATCAGGATTCTAGGTATAGTCAGTCCCCAGAATATGAGCTGTAGGAGCTGTTTTTTGAGATCATGCACGTATCAATTAATGTATCTCTGTCACAGCGTGTTTGTGTGTGAAATAATTAGCAGGGTTCTATTATGTAATATGATCATAAGTCAAAAGTAGTTTATGTATAATTTTTTTTTTTAGTACTTTGCTGAGGAAGCACAATTTCATTTAGACTTGTTTGTTGGCCTGTTGTGGTGGGTTCAAAAAATACAAGACGTTTTTAGTCATTTATCGAATTTTGTAGTATGATACGTACAAACGTACGTACGTACGTACGTTGTTAAAACCTCACTTCCTGTGGATGTCCCGATCCGATCTTTTGGATTGGATTAGGCTGCCGATCAGCTGTATTTTGAAGATCGGAAAAGATCGGCATCCGCCACCGGATCATGCCGATCCGGTTCCTCTGGGCCACGTTCTAACATGATAGGTAAGGTAAATGTGCCTCAAAGCTGGTTGCCACTCGACTCGTGCCACCCGGATGAAGGAGAAACCGCACCACCACCTTGCAGACATGTCTGTGGGGTACTGTGGTTAAGTTAGTTTCACGTTGGACGCTGGATGTTCGGCTACAGCGGTTGTGTTCCCTCGCTGTGCCCGGACTCCTCTGTCATGGTACCGGGAGCCTGCATGGGAAGTGCCACTGTAACCGCTGTTTGTTCTAAATCACATCACAATTTGATCTATAACCACGTCAAATGATTAGTCCTACACTAGTGGCTGAATAATTTGACGTCAGGCTGGCCATTTATTTGCATGCCAACAAAGACCACTCACTCCTTCAACAAGAAGTTCCACTTGCTAGTTTCTTATTCTGCGCACTTGACTCCAAACGCTTGCTCTACGCAACATGCTGAACACCACTGCCCTCTATAGCCTCTATAACTAAATAGCAGCTCGATCACAACAATAATACATGGCTATTCAATTTGATCTTTTATTGAATGGACTTTTATTTTCATAAGGGACCTTAGTCACAGAGGTTTGTTATAAAATCCAAACAATATTGTTGGTCATATTGTGTAATAAAAAAGCAATGGTTTGGTTGGATTATTTTTGATGCTTTGAAGAGCTATTTAATAACAACATTCAATTCCACAATTCCATTTTTGTAACAAAAATGTATTATTTAAAAATAAAAAAATAAAATCGGATGCCAAAAAATGTGCATCGGGACATCCCTAGTAAGTATTTATAACTATACAGTATTGTTTTTTTCTTTACAGCAATGTTCAGTGTTCACAGTTATGTACTCTTGTGATGTTTGAACTTGTCTCTTGAAATCAATGCACATATACTGTACATTACAATATTCTACTTCCACCCAGGTTCAAATTGGTTGTCAAACAGATTTTCTTAAGGCTGAAGAGTTGAAGAGAGCACCAACTGTCTATGAGCAATTTCCCATTACCTCAGAGATGATGCAGGTGTGGAACTTCTGGGGAGGTCTCATCTACTTGGTGGCTCCTCCTCAAACCCAAGTGGGAGGCATAGAGGTCACAGTGCAGGTAGCTGTACCAGCACCTTCTTATAAATCTGGTGAGTAGGATGAGATTGTAACATTACTCGCATGAGGTAAGTTCAGAAACTCAAAATAATCCTATGGGAGATGTTTGACCACATACTTAAAATCACTACGCATTTGGATATTGCAAAAGTGAGTACACCCCTTAGATCTCACCCACCACCCACATGAATAAACTTTAGAGTAGTCAGTGTGCAGCTTAGATGGCAGTATAGGTTTCTGCCCACCTGAAAATGACTAGCACACAGCCACAATTATCTAATTAGATGGCAACATAAGCGAGTGTCTGGCCTACAGCCATGCAAGGTGACAGCATCATGGTCTGGGGGCTGCTTGAGTGGCCCTGGTACTCGAGTTGCGGGTCACTGATGAAACATCACTTCCAACATGTGATGTTGCTGAACCTCGCTTCCTGATGTCTTAAGAGTCATGCTGGACATCAGGTTGACAGCTCAGACATTTATCTCAATGGCCAGTGCTCTTGGCTCTAATTTGGTGGACCATGATTGAAACCCTGGTTATGTCAAAACCAATACAACAACAGTGGACTGTATTCTTGTTGCATTTGTGCTACTCTAATTGCATGTACAATAAACCCACATATACATTATCATTCAGCATTTTGAACACATTTTACAATTCAGTATACAGTAATGACAATGTGCGCCCAACTTTTGACTCACACTTTAGGTTAAATAAAGAATAACATATATATTTACATAAACATTTGGATAACAGCTTTAAGGACAAAGGGGTGATGGAAATGTGTATAGTGTTTCTGCAAACATACACCAATCCAAAATGGTTTGTTTTATATTAGTTGTTATTCATACTAGATATTTAATCAAATTATTTGTTCATCTGATGTTTATAATAATTATGTATTAATACCACAAGACATCTTAAAATATTAGCACTCAGATTAGGCACTTACCGTTTATCGCTATGTGTTCATTCCAGGTGTCACAACACCAGCCGAATGGTCTGTGCTGCGCACAGCTCCTTCCCCTTGGGGGGAGTTTGAGTTTGAGAACATCATCCTCACTTTACCATCTGATGTAGTCCGGAATGTGGATCAGCCAGATCTGTTGGCAACATTGTGGAACAGTATCATGAGAAGCATTGCTGACTTGGCTGCAAAACCACAAAAATTTTCCCGCAAAGAACGCTTTGTTGCAGATGTGCAGATTTCCCATGGTATGAGTTTGTTATGCTGACATTTATTTGCAAGATTTGCATAATGTGTCCCATGCACCAGGCTAGAACTATAATCCCCCTCTGGGACATTATGCATAACTGTCAGTTACCTGGCATCTATGCAAAAGGTGTCTTTATTTATCTTTATTTACTTTTAATCCCTACATTTTAAGGCCATAAATTAGAAACAAGTGCAAAATATTTATCAAAGCAGATGTTTTCTTGGTGGACTCACAATGATGAGTGGGTGATTCACATGAAGAGTTATTGTAGCTGATCATATTCCATCTTTCAGGTTGGATGCATGCAGGATACCCCGTTATGATGCACAAGGCCTCGGCAGTTGATCTGGTCAATACTGAGTATGCCAAGAGTAAGGGCCTGTGGGGACCAATCCATGAGCTTGGACACAATCAGCAGAGAGACTGCTGGGAGTTCCAACCACACACTACAGAGTGCACGTGCAACATTTGGTCGGTGTATGTGCATGAACAGGTGTTAGGGATTAACAGGGCTAAGGTGAGGTCCTTATTTGTTCTTGAAGCAACCCTTTGCTGTGTGTTCTTTACATACACTTCACTGCCTACCTTGCTACAGGCTCATGGAGCTCTCACTCCCGAGGAAAGAAAGCGTCGACTGGAGGAATTTGTGAAAAATGGCAAGCCACTTAAGAAGTGGGAGGTGTGGTTGGCGCTGGAAACATACCTGCAGGTGACAGACTAACTTTTCATGCTCATAGTCACTGAAGAACTATCACAACTCAGACAAAACTAATACGGATAAATGAAAATGTACTTCTTCTCACAAATCACCGTGTTCCCTTTCACATAGCTCCAAGAAAGATTTGGTTGGGATGCCTTGAAGAGCGTGTTTGCTGCTTACCACAACATAAGCGACTATCCAAAGGACAATGCTGGAAAGATGAACCTCTATGCTGAGACCTTCTCCCAAGTTGTGGGGATGAACCTGTCTGGATTCTTTAAGGCCTGGAGCTGGCCTATAAATAGAAGTACTGAGGAGAAGCTATCCAAACTTCCTACCTGGACTGACCACCCCATGGTGCAGTATGACTAAACATTTGAGTGCTATTGATTTCCATGCAGAAAACTATCGTGTTAAGTGGGTCAGAATCTGTGCTTTTACTATTTTTGCTTTCCTTTAGTAACAAGGGTAATATATTTTAAACTGATCTTGGAGAAGAGGTATCACTCTCCCAAACACATTCCCATTGGTGGAATTTTTATGTTTCTCCTTTCTCCTATGAGTGAAAAATAACATTTATTATGAAATATGGTACTAATAGCAATAATGTCAGTGAGAATAACCAAACGTTTCTCACCTCATAATATCAATAAAAAATGTAACTATACATTTTCACACGTATATTTCAAGTTTAATACTGCATATTCTATGCGTGATTGTAAATCTAAAGTCAGTGATTAGTCACTAAAATAGAACTGAATTTGATCAAGAAACATCAGTTGTAATTTTCTTAATCCCCTAAATTCCTTTGCGTTTCCAGATGTCCAAACATACATATAATGGTGATCTCAGTAGTTTATTGGAGTAATCCAAATAAGAAAGTCACTAATGCATTCAATGTATCTATTACAATGAAATTAATTACTGTACATATGGGATAATGACAAGATGAATGACAAATAAGCTTGTATTCTAATTGAAACACGCAGGACAACAATGCATTCATTTGCAAAGCTACAGGAGATATTAAAAGGCACAATATGTAAAGTAAGCATTATTTAGATTAATAACGATGTTATTGATTCTTTGAGTGTATATCCATGATACATTTCCATGAATTAAATTATGAGTGCATATACATCTTGAGGGGACAAACAAATAAATTATTTGATGCAATAACTGTCATTGTAATTGTCATTTTTTTGGGTGTAAGAACATCGTAGCAGCTACAAAAGTACAGCAGGATTACAATTATAATTTACTTTACTTATACCCATCATGACTGTCTCCTTAGAGCCACAATTTTTTTAAAAGACTTTTACTGTAATTTCCAGTATAAATTTGTAGGCTACAGCAAGCTTTCGCGATACAGCAAAAATACAGGGCCAAGCTTACCAATACTGATAACTGTACTTAACATTTGTCAAGATAATTGAATGATATTGCTATGTAATATATAACATGAATACAACGCCTTATTCCATTTTATTACAGAAAAAAACTGAAAACTATCCATTGTATCAGTATGACACAATTTTGACACGTATTAGGTTCTATCAGTCCGCCCCTAATGTACAGCAAAACAAGGCGCTGGTGGCTTGACTGAACCTCCTCTTGCTCCATTGGGGATGAAATCTACAAGCATGTTGTCGACCAAACACAGAACAAAGATCATACGTGTTGGTAACGTCATATACACACACGCTTAAATACACGTTACTCATTCATCCTAGTAGTAGTAGTTAGCGTCCATCGAAACAGACCAGCAAGCTGCTAGCATCACATGCGCCGGCCGGCTTACGTAATTTCGTATGCTTTGCAGTGTAGTTCTTCTCACAAAAGACACTCTAGCACACAGACACGCTCGTAGTTGTGTTGTGTAGTGTACTGTAAGTATGACTCGAATAAATATTAACATTAGCTCATACCTCCCGAGTTAGTTCCAGCAGCCATCTTGAAAGTTGAGGGGTTTTTTTCTACGACGCTTCGGCTAAAGGCGGGTGTTACCATGGCAACCCCAACTAGCGTCCAGTTACAAAGGGATGGGTTCACGTGAATCACGCGAGGCCACATAAGTCAGATACAAAATACACCAAATGTTAAAAGACAGTCGGACATATAGAGTTACAAAATACACCAAATGTTAAAAGACAGTCGGACATATAGAGTGGAGGAGGTGTGGACGCCAAGGAGGAAAATGTCTTCTTGGACAAGCTCTGATTCTTCAGTTTCATCACATTCTTCATGTAAGTGAATGATGACAGAATGCTCATCTTTTACAAGCTAAAGTATGTGCATGTTTAGGTACAGCATTCACGTTGTTTTCTTTGCTCATGCGTCACATCAGTCATGAACAGTTGCACACGACTTTGTTTAAGTATTCATTATTTGCATTTGTTATAACTTTCAATGGATGGCTAATTTAAAAGTAAACAGTGACTGGTTGTAGTATTCCTTGTGATGAGCAATTGTTTTAGCTTTGTTGGATTATTACTCTGGATGTTAAGGGATTGTCTTGGCTGACCGGGGTGGGGTCTTATCCATTTTTAAGAAGGGTGTTCCAACTATAGAGGGATTGCACTCATCAGCCTCCCTGGAAAAGTCTATTCCAGGGTGCTGGAGAGAAGGCTACGACCGTTAGTCAAACCTCGGTTACAGGAGCTGCAATGTGGTTTTCGTCCCGGTCGCGGAACACTGGACCAGCTCTACACCCTTGCAAGGGTACTGGAGGGTACGTGGGAGTTTGCACAACTGGTCTACATGTGCTTTGTAGACTTGGAAAAAGCATTCGACCGTGTCCCTCGTGGTGTCCTGTGGGGGGTGCTCCGGGAGTATGGGATTGGTGGCCCGCTACTACGTGCCATTCGGTCCTTGTACAATCAAAGCAGGAGCCTGGTTCGCTTTGCCAGCAGTAAGTCGAGCTTGTTTCCAGGGAAAGTTGGCCTCCGCCAAGGCTGCCCTTTGTCACCGATTCTGTTCATAATCTTCATGGACAGAATTCCTAGGCGCAGTCAAGGTGTTGAGGGAATCCAGCTTGGTGACCTTAGGATCTCGTCTCTGCTATTTGCAGACGATGTGGTCCTTATGGCCTCATCAGACTGTGACCTTCACCATTTACTGAAGCGGTTTGCAGCTGAGTGTGAAGCTTCTGGGATGAGACTCAGCACCTCCAAATCCGAGGCCACGGTTCTCAGTCGGAAACGGGTGGACTGTACCCTCCGGGTTGGGAGTGAGGTCTTGCCTCAGGTGGAGGAGTTCAAGTATCTTGGGTTCTTGTTAATGAATGAGGGAAGGTTTGAGGGTGAGATCGACAGATGGATTGGTGCAGCATCCGCAGTAATGCGGTCGCTGTACCGGACCGTCGTGGTGAAGAGAAACCTGAGCCGGAAGGCAAAGCTCTCTGTTTACCGATCGATCTACGTTCCCACCCTCACCAATGGTCATGAGTTATGGGTCATGACTGAAAGAACGAGATCGTGGATACAAGTGGCGGAAATGAGTTTCCTCCGTAGGTTGGCTGGACTCACCCTAAGAGATAGGGTGAGGAGCTCGGCCATCCGGGAGTAGCTCAAGAGTAGAGCCACTTCTCCTTCACATTGAGAGGAGCCAGTTGAGGTGGCTCTGGCATCTAGTCCAGATGCCTCCCGGACGCCTCCCTGGTGAGGGGTTTTGGGGATGCCCAGTTGGGAGAAGGCCCCGGCCGGGGAAGACCTAGGACACGGTGGAGGGACTACGTCTCACAGCTGGCCTGGGAACGCCTTGGTGCCCTCTTGGTGGAGCTGGAAGAGGTCGCCGGGGGCCGGGAAGTCTGAACTTCCCTACTGAAACTGCTGCCCCCGCGACCCGGAACCCGGATAAGCGGAGGAAAATGGAACGGAATCTAAATTGACTGCTAAAAAATCCAGTCTTCAATTGGTCTCTTACTCTGAAGTGATCTCCTGAAAACAAATGACTTTGATTTATTTTAATTAATTATAACGTATTTATTGAGATGCACCTGTATGCACCTGCCTGGCCAAAAAATAGGTCAGCGCCTGGAATTAACTAAGCAAATGAATGAATCTTCCATACCTGGATATTTACTGTATGGGTGGTTATGTTTCAGCTGGCAACAGGTTTTTCATGCTAACTGATGCAGTGAGCATCTTCTCATCACAGCTATCTCCAAAGACATGTCCTGTGATCGTGGAAAAGATGTGGATTCGTCTCGAAAAGGTCAAATTCTGAACGTCTGTGAAGCATGAGAAAACATCTAGGGAGAATGGTGAAACTACTAAAATCGGTTTGTCTAATGTGGAAGGACGGTGGAGAAACTTTGCAGAGTGGTCCGAATCTCCCATAATCAATACGAAATGGAAATCACTCATGTGACATTGCAGAAGCTTGTGAAAACAATGTCACAGCAAATCAAAGCTAAAGGCGGTCCAACCAAAATTAATTTCTGACCTTTTTTTGCCAGGGAGTGTATATTGTAAAAGACAGAAACGTGGTGCATAAAGTCATTTTATATTTGGTGTCCCACACTGATCTTTCAGGTTTTACAATTTTTGCTCTTGTTTCATGCAATTTTGCGTGTTCAAGAATAGTTATTCTTTTTTTTCTCCGTAGCAGTGAAAACGGCAAAACATGACGTGAAGCTCGGCAAGGTCTTGTACAGCCACTGCAAAGCCTACTCGGTCTTAAATTTCATCGGAGAAGGCTACTTTGGAAAAGTGGCAATGTGCAAAAATGTGTACACAATGGAGACAGTGGCTATTAAGATCCTCAAGAATGACACTCATATCAAACAAGACTACGAAAGAGAGCTGTACATGCTCAACAAGATCGGTCTTTTGGATCCTGACAGGACCAATATGGTCAAGTTCTTTGAGCATTTTGAGCATGAAGGAAACATCTGTCTGGTGTTTGAGATATTGGACTGTAATCTCATCCATCTAGTGGAAGAACGACAGTGTCAGCCACTGTCTCTAGATGAAATCCGTGTTATCACCCTTCAGCTGCTGGTGGCCTTGGACTCCCTGAAGATTATTGGCATTGTACATACTGACATCAAACCTGACAATATCATGCTTGTTAACAGGAAAGAACAGCCCTACAAGGTAAAACTGATTGATTTTGGCAATGCTATCCCAGCATCCAAAATCAAGAAAGGCTTGGAGATACAGCCACTGGGTTACAGAGCTCCAGAAATCACCCTTGGTCTCGCTTACAATGAGAACATTGATGTCTGGAGTGTGGGCTGCATCCAGGCCTTCCTCCTCCTGCCTGGGAATCTATTTGGTGTGAACTGTGAATATCAAATGATGAAGCGCATTATTAGTCTTCTGGGCCAGCCTGACGACCAGGTGCTGCAGACGGGAAAATACACTGAGAACTATTTCATTGAAGATGAGGATGTTGGCTATTTACATTACAGATTCATGACACCAGAGGAGTATGAAGCAGCCAACAACGAGAAACCAAAAGAACCCAGTTTTTGCAAACATCTTGCCAAACCGTTGGAAGATTTGGTTCTGCCTCCCCTCGAGGGAGGGAGTGCAGAGGATGAGCTTGAGGACAGGAAAGAATTCATGGACCTGCTGAAACGCATGCTACATGTGGATGGGCTTCAGAGAATCTCTGCCGCAGAAGCCTTGCAGCATCCTTTCATCACATTGGCACACCTGGTCAACCCTGCCGACAGGAGTGTGCAGACACACAAAGACATCGCATTGCTTGATGAAGAGCAGGTTATTCCCTCAAACCAAACGGGTGCCAATGCAACCAAAAAGAACATCTTCAGGAGAATTCGAAGATTTTTTCGCCGAATGGCATCTTCATTCTATCGCAGGCCCATGCTGATGGACTGATTACAAGTACAATAAAAAAAAAAGACATGTAAATTTTATAATACTGTCAATATGATCAATATGATCCAACCATCAATTTTCTATACTGCTTGTCCTCACTAGCATTGCGGGAGTATGTTGGAGCCTATCCCAGCTGACTTTGGGCAAGAGGCGGGGTACACCCTGGACTGGTCACCAGTGTCAATATGATACATATTTATATATCATATACATATTATTCATAGATTATTATTGATTTAATCCATTTTCTATGCCGCTTATCCTCATCAGGGTATATTTATATAATCATATATTAATAATATATTATCATATATACTATTTATTAAATTTATTCATTCATTCATTTTCTATACTCATTAGGGTCGCGGGGATGCTGGAGCCTATCCCAGCAGACTTTGGGCGGGAGGCGGGGTACACCCTGGACTGGTCGCCAGTCAATTGCAGGGCACATAATAAATATATATTATACATATTATATATAAATATTTTATACAAAATTTATCATATGTATTTTATTTTTGTATTAAATGATTAAGAGAACATTTCTACGCATCACTTTTGTATCTACAACATAAACTATGCAAATAGTTACCTCTACATTATTTTAAATATATTTTTCTTTGTTTTGAACCAAATTATATATGTTTGGTGAAATAATAAATATTTTTATTCAGGCACTCATCTTTTTGACTTCCTCGTGTTGCGCATTGTCTCTCGTGCCCGCTTCTTAACTGCCAGATGGAGCTGCTGTTCTATTGGTGGAAGCTTTTTTCTTTTCCAACAGTGCTTTTAGTTTGTTTAAAGGTAAAACAGCAAGATAAGCTATACTAGACGCAATCTGTGTAATATTTTACTGTAGCAGACGGTTCTGAGCAATGTCAAATCAGGTATGCACGATCATTTTTCTTAAAAAATGCTGATTTGAAAGTTTTGGTATAATTTGAGCTCCCAGAGGACTGGTGGGGTGGCGTCAACCTTTTGCTTGTTTGCCGAGGAGGCAATGAAGCTTGGGCGGCATGTCATCTAGTCCAAGACGGCGCTAATACATGTCATCGATGGTCCTGAGCCAAACCCTCATCAATCCGAGCCTGTTGAGTTTGTCTTGTTGTTTGTTCATCTGGGGTCAGAGGTCAGCAACATGAGAGTCATCCTGCCCAAGACAAACAGACAATAAGGACTGGCTGCTGATGTCATTAACAGCCTCTGGAGACCACTATGTAGAGATCCTGTCATCTCTCGTCCACAGCGTCCCAGATCCATGGCTCACGCCTCACAGCCATTGAAGGTGTGCAGCGGCACGACCAAGTCTCCAGCATGAAGCTTCACCAGCAAACAAATCAGCTTAACACGCTGTGTGTCCTTACCTAGCGCCATGTTTGCTGGTGAGGACACCCCCTTCACTGCCCCACTGACCACCCCACATGAGCCATCATGGAGTTTAACTCGTTAACAGTCGGTTAGAGACATCCTCATGGCTGACTGCCAAATGTTCGACGTGGTAGACCAGGACGTCCAGCAGATCGACCTGTTGCTGGAGGAGGCCCCTGTTTGCTGCTAGGACCATGCAATCTGGCTATGCTTAGTGAGTCTAGTGGGCTCAACACCTTTCTGGCATGAAACTCAAGCAAGCAAGCATAGTTGTCATGTGAGTTGTCATATATTCACCATAAACTTTTGCAAAAGTGCAGTTTTGTGGCTGTGATGTTTTTAGTTTACAAATGGACGCCCATAAATTATTAACACTATACAGAAAGAATAAAAGAAAAAGTTACACATACCCACGACACTAATGAGGATAGGCGGTATAGGAAATGAATGAATGAATGAAGTTACGACATTTGAGGAATTAATTATACACATGCTCAGTATTACATTACATACTGTAGTTACATCGCCACACTTGGAGGGAGGACAACAGGATTTTGTTAACTTATTAACTAGCTTCAGTATGTCTCTTACGACTGTGTGGAAGCTTGTAAAAAAAAAGGAAAGTGAAAAGTGAAGTAAAATTAGTCTTTGTAAAACATTCAGTGGAGAAATCAACATTGCCTGTAAGCACAGTCCAAGATCCTCAAACGCCGAAACCATCTTGGAGGATAAAGATGCTATCTTTGAATATGTGAAAGGATTTGCTCTTATGAATTGGACAGTGATAACTAAGCAGCATATAATATAATCTTTCAATGGGTTCAAGCCCAGTATGTCTGTCCCCTACATCCTTTACTGTCAGCGGGAAAAAAACATGACAAACATGATTAGTCATTTTTATTCACGGGTAGATGAGATAAGCAAGCGAATAATTCTTCATTATGTATTCTATTTTTACAAATTTAACAAAAATATTGCTTTACAATTTGGGGATATTCAAATTAAATCAAACTGCTATGCAGTTGTTGTGAAACAGCTCACCCACTGGTTGATTTGAGAACTGTTGCAAGAACTCTCCTAGTTCATCCAGGGAGAGTTTCTCCACCCAGTTGTCCTCTGTGTTCCTGGCTGTCGCGGCACCCCCCTGGATGGGCCTGTCATTGTTGTCCAAACAGCAGAAAGCATTCCACAGGTAGTCCGGGATGTTGACACGCTTCACGTTGTTCTTGACAATCCAATTATCACCAGAGGGAACAGCACCGACCAGAACATAGGCTTTTGAGCACTTGTTATTGAAAAGCTCAGTGAGCTGAGACTCATGGATTTTCCACGCGTTCTGGTTCAGTTTGGGGTTCTGAGGAACCACATTGGTGAGGGTGAAAGTGGCATTGCGGCCAGGGACTGTTAGGAAAGCAAAACAATGTGAGATTTAAAGCTATTTTGTAATAACGGCCTAAATCTGCAAATGTGTAAGGCAGGGGTGCCCAGACTTTTTCAAACGAAGGTCTCACGCATAAAGTACATACAAACGCAAATGCCACTTTGATACATTTTGTACATTAAAGATGCTAAAAAAAATCCAGTGTGCATTAAGGAACATCACATGATTCCACATATCTGAAAAACTACTTGAGCTTCTGTGAGGTACATTGTCACCACTGGTTGGATCATAATGCATTGAGTATGAAGATGTTGTTAATAGGCGAGTGAATGTTTTACATTTGACAAAGATGTAAATGACAGATGCTTTTAGATACCTGCGTGGTGTCCATTAGGGTTAAGGTGACCTCGGTCAAAGCCAGAGTGTGTGTAGTCCTCATTGAGAGCCTGCTTCTCCCCAAGGTAGATCCCAGGATGGTCCTTCTCCAGCCAGTAAGCATCATTCATCTCAGCTTGCCAGGATGGGTTTACCAGCTATATTAAAATCACAAACTCTGAGTTTGGTGGAATGCCCATCTCTCCTCACCTTCAGCTCTCCATTTTCCTGTGGTGTAATGCAAGCTACAAAATACATTTTCATTTAGACAATAGTTGGTTTAATAAGTAAATTCAACAATTCATTTATTCACCCCCTATCCTTGCTCACGGGCACGAGTAGGCTGGAACCTATCCTAGCTGACAATGGGGCACAATTATTCAACCGTAATTGTAGATTACAGTTTTTAATAAGCCAACAAAACAAAAACAAATTTACAGTTTTTACAAGATGCTACGGTTTTAAAATGAACGCAACTTACATTGGGGGCTGAATAATAATTTGGAGTGCAACTGTATGTTATTACTGATTGTGGTACCAACCTGGGGCTCTACAAACCACCTTCTCTCCCGACCACCTCCAATGCTAGGTTGGAAAATGTATGCAGAGTAAACGGCAATACGATGGTTGGTGTCATACAGCGTGGCAAAGTGATACCTGGTGATCCAAAGAGACCCCTTAACATTTTTACATACAAAATGACCATTGGTCAGTGGTCCAATTACAGACACTGAGGTATCCAGTATAATCACAGTTCATTGATTTAACACTATAAGGAGAAAAATGATGAGACCCATCTCTTAACCAGTAACTATAAAGGATCAGTTTTGGCAAGGATCTTTTACATTTGCACAAGATCCACAAAGGCATGGTTAACTACAACAGAGACTGATCTGAACTCTCACCGCATATTGAGATAAATTCCAGACATGGCTCATTTCTCAAGGTGAGTGACAGCTTCTCCATTGTTCTGTAGGGGTATTAGCCAACTACCCCAGTACATGTGCCAGTGGTATATTTCATGCCATAGGAATGTTCATTTTACCTGTTGGCGAAGCGCTGACAGAGGTGAGCAGTGCCAGGTATAGAAGCCTGGTATTCTGGTACTTTACTTCTGTAGAAGTACTTCATGCATTCTGGCACATCCTGGGGCAAAAACATGTGGAATAGATTTACAGAGAGAGAATCAATTAACTTCAGGATTTAGAAGCAAATGTATCGCAGGCACAAACCTCAAATTGTGCCACAAGATCTGCACGAACAGCAAACAGAAGCGACAGAAGACTGCAAAGAGTTGCCAGGGTTTCCATTTTGGGCAAAATTTTTGGCAACAGCTTATTTGTCTTGTCTGGCCTAGAATAAAGATGAATAAAATGTATGAAAAGGATAGGGTTAGTGTAATCCTAAACCTTGGTAACAATTTATGGGTCACGTCTGACCTAGAGTGAGAATGAAAAACATGTATAAAGAAAGATAAGGGTGGGGTTCCATCCATCCATCCATTTTCTATGCCGCCTATTTTCATTAGTTAAGAGTTAATGGTGAAGTTAAGGGTGGGGTTAGGCTTAGCATAGACTAAATATAAGAACATGTATTTAAAAGAATAAAAAGGTCAGCCAGAAAAACTGGAAGAGTGTGTATGTTTACTTACCACGTGTTACACTCACCAGCTGCCACAGTGTTCACTGAGGTGAGAGACTTATATACGACTTCACATCACCTTTCACCTTGTTTGATAATCGCTGCTTCAGTCAACTTGTGATGGTACAGTTTGTGTATGTGTGGTTTTTTGATGGGGATACAGTTGAATCTAATTGTTTTAAAGAAAGTACCTACGGTATAATACATAATAATAATGCATTATTTGTGGTTATGGTCGGTATAGTTAAGACGACAGGTTATTGAAGTATGAGTATTTAACCGACACAGATATAAGTGCCTTGATGGAATTTGTTTATTTTAATAAATTATATTGTTGTGGTTATTATACATATGTACAGTATGTACTGTATGTGTAAATTCCTCAGAAGTCCTTAAACATATGCAAGAAGCTGTAGAAGTGGTAGATAATGTCCTCCATGTATGCAGTAGTGTGCTGGGGAAGCAGCCTGAAGAAGAAGGATGCCACACGCCTGGATAAACTGGTGAGGAAGGCGGACTCTGTCATTGGCACTGAGCTGGACAGCCCGACATCTGTGGCAAAGCAAAAGGACACTGAGTAACCACCTTTTCAGTGGCAGATTACTATCACTGTCTTGCTCACCTGAAAGACTGAGCAGATCATTCCTCCCCCACGCCATCTCTTTTAATGCACAGTATAGGACACTTGACCAAGAGTGGTGGTGTTGCTAGAGCACAGCCCCTCTCTGGCAACAGGTCCACAAAGCTCTGGACCTCTCTGAATGCGGGACACGTGCTACCCAAACAAATTATTACCATCAACACTAATACCGTTTGTATTTATTAATCAAAATTCTCTTGCATGCATCTCTTTTATGCATAAAAATTATATTTACTGTACAGGGAATCTAATATTTAGCTTTAACACATTGAATTTCTCTTGGAGATTAATCAAGTATCTATCTATGTATGCTGATTGATATGTTGATATTTGATGATTGTATAATAATGAGTAATGTCACATTAATATTGGTAAGATGTACAGGGTATAACACATTAATAATAATGCACATTATACGTGTGTGTAGGTGTGATATCTTGATTATGTATTATAATGTATAACATGCTACATATCGAAATGTGGTGTGAGGTCTGGTGAACGTGGAGGGTATTCAACAAAACCCCTTTGTCCAATCCTCCTGTTTGGCAAGATCTCATCAAGAAAGGATCTAACATAGCGATGGTAGTGTGGGGGTGCCTTCCTTCTTGCCAAACAGGTGGATTAGACAAAGGGGTTTTGTTGAATACCCTCCACGTTCACCAGACCTCACACCACATTTCAAATGTGTTAGGTCTTGTTTCCCAACATGCTCAGTTACTTTTTCAGGAACACAAGCAACAAGCAGTCATGTGGAAGCTGAAGCTTGTCTTAGTGTGTAAGGCGGGGTCAAGTCAGGATTTACCAGAAGCTTGTCTGACAACATTCATTGTCACATTCGACACCTATGGAAAATGTAGTATCCGGTTGCATGATTGTTAGCACTCAAAGTGAGTCCACACCAGGGGCTGTTTTTTTATTGACCCCCTGCACATTCTAAGCATATAATGTGATTATTTTATATGTATTTCTTTTATTCAATGGCATGTGCTTCATTAATTAATTGCAATTTAAAAATAATATCAAAATATTAAGAAGAATAATGCTGTAATATTAAGAAGAAAAAGAACATAATTTAGTAGCATAAAAGTCCATCCATCCATTTTCTATACCGCTTATCCTCATTAGGGTCACGGGGTGAAATATTAAATTGTCACGAGGTGGGTTTTAGTTTGCGTGTCAGTCTATTTTCCATTCCTATGTCAAACTTCCGGTTTCAAACCCTTATTTTGTAGTCACTTCCTGTTTGGGGTCGTTCAGCGTCATCCACTTTTGCGTTCCTGCTCTGACACACCTGCACCTCATTTTGTGTTTGATTATTTAGCTGAGCGTGTGGCTGGGTTGTCTGGGTTGGAGCGATGATTATCTGATGTTGTTTGTTTGCTGTTCCTTTATGGATTCCTGCCGCTGCATAGCAGCTATTATGATTAAAAATACAACTTTTACCTAACTCTCACATCCAAGAATTTATGCACTTATTTTTATTCAAAACACTTATTTTTTTAAGTTGTGATACTTTGAACTACAAAAAAAGTTGTTATTTTTACAAAATTAGATTGCGGAAAAAGTTGTAATGTTTTGAGAATAAAGTCATAATTACGAGAAAATGTTAATTTACAAAATGAAAGTCGAAATTGTTAGAGAATTTTGCATTTTCGGATAATTTGCCAGAACCTTTTTGAGACCGACCACAAATTGTGCTCCTTGGCCTCACCCACCTCCCCCCACACTTAAGTTTTTGCCTCAACCACCGCCAAAGCCGCATGTCCTACTGATACCTGCCAGCTGCTTAAGGAGCCCCACAAGCCATCCATGGGGCTAAATGGGGCTCCTTCTTCAGCTTGACCTCTGGTGTCCACCATAGGGTTTGCCGGCTGTCACCGAAGACCTTGCAATCGCAGCTCTGCTCATTTGTGAACGGGAGACCCTGAAATGTTCCCAGCACACCATCACCGCACGTTTGGGCTCCCAGGTCTGTCCAGCATCGTCCCCCACCATCTAATCCAATTTATCACCAGGTGGTGATAAATTGACAGCTCAACCCCTCTCTTCACCTGCATGTCCAGAACATGCGCATAGACTCTGATAATACAAGTAGAAAGTCAATCATAGACTTGTGGCCTAGTGTGTCCTGGTCCCAGGTGCACTTGCGAACGTCCTTATGTTCAAACATGATATTTGTTATGGACAAACTGTGGTCGGGACAGAAGTTCTATGACATTCACCGCACACGTTCAGAAAGCCATTCCTTCGAATCACCCCCTCAAGGTCAGACTGTCATTGTCCACATGGCTGTTGAAGTCTCCCAGTAGAACTATGGCGTCACCAGCGCCCCTCTGATAGACTCCCATAATGCTGAGTGTTCCTGAGCTGCCATTTGGCGTGTATGCACAACCGGCAGTTGCGACCTTGTCCCCAACCAGAAGACACAGAAAAGCGACCCTTTCGTTCACTGGGGATGACTCCAACACAGGGGCACTGAGGCACTGAGCTGGGGGATTGTTAATATCCCTGCGGCAACTCCAGACCACCACAGCTGGGATTCTATGAGCATAAAGTCATTTTGTAACAAGAAAAAAAGTCACATTTTTACTAGAAATAAGTTCTGTTATTATGAGAAAAATAATGTCATTTTGTAGAAAAAATGCATTATTTAAAAGTTGTAGTATTGTGAGAAACAAACAAAACAAAATAAAGTTGTGATATTTGGAAAATTAAGTTGGACAAAAAGTTGTAATATTACGGGAATAAAGTCACAGTGTTACAAGAAGTAAATTTCTGAAGATTATTTTAGACGGTTGAAATATTTATAAAAAAGAAAAAGAAAAAAAAACAGCAAAATTGGAGAAAGACCAAAGTTTTTACTGATAAAAGCTTTTACACTTATATTGCAAAGGCGAGATGACATTTAAAATAAAATATATATATAACTTCTTAGCATATCTACATGTGCTGGTTTACAAAATCTCAAAGGGGCCCCCTGCATCCTTTCATTTTTCAGTAAGTTGCCCTTGGCAGGAAAATTTTGGACACCCCTTGTCTACACAATCAAAAGGACAACATAGCAAACCGTCAAGGTCAAGGTTTGAAGCAAGAATAAAACCATTCTAACTGTTATAACTGTTGGTGCTTTGCGACAATAACTTCCCTGGCACCCCCTTGTTGTGGAGTTGATGAATGTTGACCCAGTCGTCACAATGAAAAACTGACGACTGCTCTCAACAGCTTCCATCACCTTAAATTTATGAAGTTGTTGAGAGTCAATTGAAGTAAAAGTGCCAGCTGAAGGTTGAATTATGTTGATTTGAAATTAAGCCAAATACAACCACGGGGGCGAGACCAAACAAACACAGAACAGTGGGGATTAGATAAAGTAAGCAAGGCTTTATTTAATCAGCCCTGTATTTTCCCATCACTCTACTTGGCATTCATTTTTCACATTAATGACTCAGCATAAATCTGAATGCTACACATTCAGGACAGAGCATGAAGTTGTCACTGTGTTTGAGCAGTGTAATTGTTTTATTATTAAGGACGCTGAATGAGTTGAATGTTTAATGAGCTATGATGTTTTGATTGCTACCCCCCCTCCCCCATGTAAACACCATAAACTAGAAAGGGCAGACAGATTATAAAGCATAAATCAAAGACAATTATTTTGGACTTTACTATCTGATACACACAACAAAAAGACCCCATTCAATATGAAATCGGAGAAAGATCAAATTTTTAAACTAATGTAACAATACTTGTCACGATCCAACAGTTCCTCGTTTGTTTTGGGCATTTAGATTTAGATTTAGATCACAAACAACTGACTGGTCTGTGCATGTCAAACATACTGCAGGGTTGATGTTGCTGCAGGCCGCCTCTAGGTTGCAGTGTTGAATTGTCATTTTCCAGTACAACTACCTGCTTGTTGGTTCTGTTGAAATTGGCTTTGCAGATTTATTCCAGTGCTCCACCAACCTTTTAGTTATCAGCACACATTTAGCAATGCTTTGTCTCAGTTGATCTGCCCAGGAAAAATAATCATTAAATATACCACTATGAATGGCTGGGAAGTAAAAGTAGCTGTAATGACGTTATATTTGGAAAGATGGAAAATTGTCTTGAAATAGTGTTTTCACTTTTGAAAGTAGTTGAAAATTTCTTTTGAATTAAAGAAGAAACACAACTATTGTTGGTGGGGCTGTCAATCGGCCCAGGAAACTGATTCAATTAGTACCTATTCTTCTATTGACTGACAGCTACTTTGCTAATTTGTCCTGCTAGACCAGGGGTGACCAAAGTGTAGACAGGGGGCCATTTGTGGCCTGTAGCTTGTTTATTTAATGGCCCTCATCATATTGTAGCAATACAATTAAACCAAAAAATGGGAAAGTTGAATAAAAAGTCACAATGTAAAAAGGAAAATCTAAAATGTTGACACACACATATGCATATTTCTGCAATGTGTTTGTTTTTGGTGCTTAAATTAAACATTTTCAAGCATAAAAGTGACAAAATTAATTAAAACACAACTATAAAACATTCAACAGATGCATTGGAAGATGTTGATGTCAGTGGTGTGCAGTCAGGGTCATTACCATAAGCAATGACCTATATTTCACTTAAATTGTAATAATCATTCTATTAAATTATTATCAATTATTATTGCTTCCAGTAGTGTACATTACCTGTATGCGAATGTTGTTTTTTTGTCCAATCAGATTTCAGCTTTTATGTGTTGTCATATCAAAGCAATCTGCCCAGGGCCTTCAGAATCAGGAGTGCTGGCCCCTATCATATACACACGATTAGCAATTGGGATTTTCTCAATTCCAGCCAATTACATGTCTGATTCCACTCCCAGGGCCATTTTGTAATCCCCCAGGTGTAATTGATCGTTGTTTGATACTGGCTTTCACTGTGGCGGTCACTAGGTGTCAAAACTGTTAATGTAATGCTCAGGGAGACAAACACGTGCCAGACTTGATTTTTGGAACAACAGACTTTTATTGGTTAGAATTAGCTCACAACAGGCCCATTAATCCCTTATAAAATTTCAACTAAAATTACTGGCTACTGTTGCGGCCATAACCCATGCTTAGGTGAAACTCTGAACCCCCCATGTCACTTTCTGTCCTGCTCCTCAGGGGAGCACATAGAGAGCAACACAAGCACAAGTCTTGTTTATGACTTACATGTTTAATTTTCTTTTTTTATCTTGTACATTGGTTAATGCAAGTGTAAAAGTGACTATAGGGGTGTTATTTCCTGTCTAGAGGGCTCTAATAATATTAAAAGCTGTATTTAGAAGGTTGTACAAAGGTACATTGTACAATATTACGTACATCTGCACAATTGTAAAGCAAGCAAATATGAGAGCTGTTATTATAGCGTTATTCGTTTAACCATATTCTCATCTGGAGACGTGTTTCTTATAGTTTTGTTGACAAGTATAGCTAACAATACCAAATAGAGACATAGTAATATCTATCTTGCAGTGATCTTTTCACTACTAAATTCAGATGTAAAATTCATATAAAACATTAGTTTTCTTCAAACTTATTGACAAGCTCCCATTTCTATGCTGTCAGTGTTTTTCCACAGTGTTACTGAACACCTTATTGGGAATTGGAAATATGTTTCCATGTCTTAAATCATGGCTTTGATAATGTCAAATCCAGCAGAAATAAATGTTTAAAAGTCATCAATGTGCACAGTAAAGTTTTATCATCCAACAGACTTTGGTACTTTCCCATGCAAGGCTCATAAACACGGAAAAAGTAATACTCATGTTTTTTCTTAATTTCAACACCTCTAAATGTATATTGTCATCAAATGTACAAATTGCCATGGTAATGAAAGTGTTTAAGGTACTTTAAGGAACAGCACATGATCACACTTGCACATGTCATCATATCCAAAAAGGAGTACAGGAAGAGACCAATCTTAATTATGCAACTTCTCTATGTTTATTACTCATAATTCATTCGGTGTTTAACATGTTGACTCTTCCAAGAATTCATGTTTTACATTTTCTCATGGAAAACGTGTTCACTTCCTGTGTAATCGGGAGTCAAAGGAATGTAGAATGATTTTGCAATAACTTATTCAGTGAGGGGGGACAAAAAAATGAATAAGTAGAATAAATGAATACATAGATAATTATCAATTCATAAGTGAATAAAGAGAATGAGTAACAATGAATTGGTAATAAATAATAAATGCAGACCGAAACTCTGGCTCGTGTATAAATACTGTATATGCAGGATATAAATTAAGCATAATATATTGTAATCAATGCATGAAGATGTGTTTGATTTGTTGAAATTAGCATGCTAGCTTTTGCTGTCAAATCAATAATTGGTTATGTATTGTCAAACGAATGTTGACGCTGTGTTGTTCCGAGTGAATTTGCAGTTCCAGATGTTCTTGTTCAGCAATCCTTTGTGCTGTAATGTTCACGTTGTTGTTGAATGGTGATGACTTTATCCCATCAGACTGCATCGGTCTTTGTGCTGTGCCTTTTCATATCTAGTGTAGTCAAGCCATTGCTATCTTTAATATTTGTCCAGTTCTTTGATAATCCTTGACAACAAGTACAGTATTGCCTTCTGACACACTTTTTTCTCTGGGTGCAGCAAAAACAGATGACCCGACACGAGGTAGACTAAGAATTCCATCCCAAACCTTTAAAGACCCACCTCCCCACCCCTCTTCAATCCATTTCTCTCATTGTCCAGCCTCATTCATTTTTCATCTTTTTGAGTCACTTCATTCCAGATGCATTCATTTTCAATATATTTATGTATGAGTCTTTCGTTACCCCTCAACACCACTCCCCATTTTTAATTCCTCTTTTCCATCCTTCCTTTCTTTCTCCCATCCTCACCTCTTTCCATGGCTCTGTCCTTTTGCCTTCCCTATCACCCCCTCCCCCTCCCCCTCAACCCACCCCATTACAGTAATCCATCTCTCCTCCATCAGCCACAATGCAAACAGGCCTCCTGGTTACCATAGCAACCACCTCCCGACCCAGCACTGCACTGCCCTTCTCTGATTGGCTGGCAAAGCATAGGCAGTCTCACTCTGTCTGGGAGATGTGGTAATTGGCTGGTAAGTCATACAACACACACACACAAATATTTTCATAGATAGGAAAGGGAAACTGAGGTCATAGTGATGAAGCTCATAAGGAGACGGGAAGCTCCAGGCTGTGGGTGTGAGTGTGTGTATAAACATGCAATATAGATGGAGAAGCACAATTGTGTGTGTGCACGTGAGTGTGTGGCAATCAAGGAGGCATGGGGGTTTCTGGTGTTTTGGTGATGGTGGGAGGGGGATGAAGAATTTTTGTAAAGGTTGGAGTCCTGCCATAACGGTTGGAGGAATTCTTTTAGAGCCTCCTTGCCTTTATTCCCTCAAGGAAGCACTTGTGTTCTGGTTTTGGTGTCTGCCGTGTGGATGGAGGAAAGCAAAAGGAAAAGTGAATTGTTGATCAGCTCGACTTCACCTTGCTGCTGCTCAGTCGGGTCTGGCCAACACAGGCGCTATGATGAATGTCTCGTCTGCAGGAGTACATCACAAAGAGCAAAACTGGACCTGCCCTGAATAGCAAAGTGTGCTCTCTTTTGCAGTGGTTTTTTAAAAAAACAATTGCAGATCCATTTTAATAAACTTTGTTTTCTCATTCAAATGTTTCTCAGCTACATTTGGAGCTCTCTGGAAAGGAGGAATTCCGCCAAATGTGTTTAATTTCTAAAATGTATTTTCCCACCAGCACAGTAAAAAAATGGCTGTCTCCCAGCCTGCAAATCACACTGCATGCAAAAGTGTTACGGTGTGCTCGCGGCATGGTGTAATGACCCTGAGGATGCAGAGAGCTGGACGTCAGGCAGGTAAGGTTTGCAGGAATCTTTAATCCCAAAGGCTGCGACGCAGCGGCAGAAACAAAGCAGAGATACAGGAAGACGGAAAAGTAACAATGAACTGACGACCAAGGCGCACACACCTGAACTTAAATAGCAAGGCACTTCCTGAGACACAGGTGCGCATAATTAACAAATGGACAACAGGGAAAAAACATGAAACTAAGGAAAAACCAACAACAAAGGCATACAAACTCAAACACCAAACTGTCACACACACACAGATCGTGACGCAAAGGGCCTTAATACTTGTTAGATGAAAATAAAACCTTTTCACCAAGGGCCACATACTGAAAAATGAAGAGATGACATTAATATGTTTATATTATTTTAATATTGTAAAAAGGCTAAAGAAAAATACCATAATACTGTGTATTTTTATAATAGGGCTGTCAAAAAGTAAAACATTTTTAGCCATGAGGGGCGTGGAAAACCACGCCCCTCCGTTATGATGGAGTGTTTGTTTTTTTCTTCTACAATTGAGATACTGTAACCCAGCTATTTCTCTCGTGGATCAATAAAGTCTGTCTAAGCCTAAGTCTAAGTGTAAAATAAGTTTTTATCTATAATATAAGTAGGGGCCCGCACCTCGCTTGGACGTAGGATACCGGGGCCTCACCCTGGAGCCAGGCCTGGGGGCGGTGGCTCGCAGGCCTGGTGGCCAGGTCTTCACCCGTGGGACCTGGCCGGGCCTAGTCCGAAGAAGCCACACGGGAACTCTCCCCCGCAGACCCACCACCTGCAGGGGCAAGCATAAGGGTCCGGTGCTTTGTGATTTGGGCAGTGGTCGAGGGCGGGTGTCCGGGCGACCTGGTCTTCGGCGGCCAAATCTGGTTCTTGGGACATGGAATGTCACTTCTCTGGTGGGGAAGGAGCCCGAGCTTGTGGAAGAGGCGGAGAGATTCCGACTAGATATAGTCGGACTCACCTCAACCCACAGTTTGGGCTCTGGAACCAAATTCCTTGAGAGGGGCTGGACCTTGTTCTTCTCTGGAGTTGCCGCAGGGGAGAGGCGGCGAGCTGGTGTGGGCTTATTGTTAGCCCCCCGGCTTGGTGCCTCTGTGTTGGAGTCATCCCCAGTAAACGAGAGGGTCACTTCCCTACGCCTTAGGGCTGGGGAAAGGGTCCTGACTGTGGTTTGTGCCTATGCGCCGAACGGCAGTTCAGAGTACCCAGCCTTCTTGGAGTCTATCAGAGGGGTGCTGGAGAGCACCCCAGCTGGTGACTCCATAGTTCTGCTGGGAGACTTCAACGCCCATGTGGGCAATGACAGTGTGACTTGGAGGGGCGTGGTTGGGAGGAACGGCCTCCCTGACCTGAACCCGTGCGGTGTGTTGTTGCTGGACTTCTGTGCGAATTACAGTTTGTCCATAACGAACACCATGTTCGAACATAAGGATGTCCATAAGTGCACTTGGCACCAGGACACCCTAGGTCGCAGGTCTATGATCGACTTTGTGGTCGTATCATCAGACCTGCGTCCGTATGTTCTGGACACGCGGGTGAAGAGAGGGGCTGAGCTGTCAACTGACCACCACCTGGTGATGAGTTGGATTAGATGGCGGGGAAGGATGCCGGACAGACCTGGCAGACCCAAACGCGTAGTGAGGGTGTGCTGGGAACGTCTGGCAGAATCTCCCGTTCGTCGAGTCTTCAACTCTCATCTCCGGCAGAGCTTCGCCTGCATCTCGAGGGAGGACCGGGATATTGAGTCCGAATGGGCCGTATTCCGTGCCTCTATTGCTGAGGCAGCCAGTTGTGGTTGCGGCCGCAAGGTGGTCGGTGCCAGTCGTGGTGGCAAGCCCCGAACCCGATGGTGGACACCGGGGGTTAGGGCTGCCGTCAAGCTGAAAAAGGAGTCCTATCGAGCATGGATGGCTTGCGGGACTCCCGAAGCAGCTGACAGGTACCGGCAGGCCAAGCGGCACGCGGCTTCGGCGGTGGTCGAGGCAAAAACTCGGGTGTGGGAGGAGTTCGGTGAGGCTATGGAGCACGACTTTCGGTCGGCCTCGAAGAGGTTCTGGCAAACCGTCCGACACCTCAGAAAGGGGAAGCAGCCCCCAGTTCACACTGTTTACAGTGCGGACGGGGGCTTGCTGACCACGACTGTGGATATAGTTGGTCGGTGGAAGGAATACTTCGAGGCCCTTCTCAATCCCACTGACATGCCTTCCATAGAGGAAGCAGAGTCTGAGGATACGTACGTGGACAGTTCTATCACCGTGGCTGAGGTAATTGGGGTAGTCAAATCACTCCCCAGTGGCAAGGCTCCGGGGGTAGACGAGTTCCGCTCAGAATTTCTCAAGGCTCTGGATGTTGGAGGACTGTGTTGGTTGACACGCCTCTACAACATTGCATGGAAGTCAGGAACAGTACCTCTGGACTGGCAGACCGGGGTGGTGGTCCCCATTTTTAAAAAGGGTGACCGGAGGGTGTGTTCCAACTATAGGGGGATCACACTCCTCAGCCTTCCTGGGAAAGTCTACTCCAGGGTGCTGGAGAGAAGGGTACGACCGTTAGTCGAACCTCGGTTAGAGGAGCTGCAATGTGGTTTTCGTCCCGGTCGCGGAACACTGGACCAGCTCTACACCCTTGCAAGGGTACTCGAGGGTATGTGGGAGTTTGCCCAACCAGTCTACATGTGCTTTGTAGACCTGGAAAAGGCATTCGACCGTGTCCCTCGTGGTGTCCTGTGGGGGGTGCTCCGGGAGTACGGGATTGATGGTCCGCTTCTACGTGCCATTCGGTCCTTGTACAATCGAAGCAGGAGCCTGGTTCGCATTGCCAGCAGTAAGTCGAGCTTGTTTCCGGTGAACGTTGGCCTCCGCCAAGGCTGCCCTTTGTCACCGATTCTGTTCATAATCTTCATGGACAGAATTTCTAGGCGCAGTCAAGGTGTTGAGGGAGTCCAGCTTGGTGACCTTAGGATCTCGTCTCTGCTATTTGCAGACGATGTGGTCCTTATGGCCTCATCAGGCTGTGACCTTCAGCGTTTACTGGAGCGGTTTGCAGCTGAGTGTGAAGCTTCTGGGATGAGACTCAGCACCTCCAAATCCGAGGCCATGGTTCTCAGTCGGAAACGGGTGGACTGTACCCTCCGGGTTGGGAGTGAGGTCTTGCCTCAGGTGGAGGAGTTCAAGTATCTCGGGTTCTTGTTCACGAGTGAGGGAAGGTTGGAGCGTGAGATCGACAGACGGATCGGTGCAGCATCTGCAGTAATGCGGTCGCTGTACCGGACCGTCGTGGTGAAGAGAGAGCTGAGCCGGAAGGCAAAGCTCTCTGTTTACCGATCGATCTACGTTCCCACCCTCACCTATGGTCATGAGTTATGGGTCATGACCGAAAGAATGAGATCGCGGATACAAGCGGCGGAAATGAGTTTCCTTCGTAGGGTGGCTGGACTCACCCTAAGAGATAGGGTGAGGAGCTCGGCCATCCGGGAGGAGCTCAGAGTAGAGCCGCTGCTCCTTCACATCGAGAGGAACCAGTTGGGGTCGCTCGGGCATCTAGTCCGGATGCCTCCCGGGCACCTCCCTGGTGAGGTGTTTTGGGCATGCCCAGTCGGGAGAAGGCCCCCGGGAAGACCTAGGCGTCGCTGGAGGGACTATGTCTCACAGCTGGCCTGGGAATGCCTTGGTGTCCTCCCGATGGAGCTGGAAGAGGTCGCTGGGGACCGGGAAGTCTGGACTTCCCTACTGAAGCTGCTGCCCCTGCGACCCGGACCCAAATAAGCAGAGAAAAATGGTTGGATGGATGGAATATCAGTAGGGATGTAAATTTCTTTGTGGTAAACAATTCGATATGCAACTACGGTAGCTACATCACATTTTATGTATAGCGATATCAATATTGGAAATTTGGACTATTGTTTCATTAAAAAATAAGTTTTGGAATGTTTAATGCAAGAGGCAGTTACTCCCACTGCTTGACGGTTCTTGAACGCAGCTTCTTTGTTCTCACACGCTACACAGATCGACTACCGTATTGTATTTTTGCCCTGTTTTTTCACCTCATATTTTCTCCCAAATGCTGATACTATGTGGGAATGCATGAAGGTAAGATGTGATGAAGTTGTGGGTTGAGGGTCAGTGAGCATGTGCGTTAAACAAATTGGAAGGACACTTAATTCTTACATACTTAAAATACATGAATGCGTTAACAACTGTCCTCTTTAGTGTTATTAACACGTTATCTTTGACAGCCCTAGTTATTATTAGCTATTGGTATGATGGAATTTATTTATCCTGTCCAAAAGGTGTGGCAAAAACCATAACGCACAAAAATCGAGGTAGTTTTTCTCATGGGAAATAATGTAAATGTCATTGATCTGTTCCAGACACCCACAAATATGAACAAAAATGCTTTTCATAGAGAATAATTCTAGTTTTGCCTGCAGAAAACAATGCAAAATTAATTATCAATGACGCATGGATGGAATGTATTGTTGATGTTCACATAGCAAGCTCCCAAGCCAACCTTGTGCGTTCTTGCTTTTGTGACTCAAACCTTTATGAGTCGGTTCGCTTCATGGAAGCTTTTCCCCCCTTTATTGTTTAAACCCGCCGTGATGTCTCGCAAGATACTAGCTGAGCCTATCGTGACAGGTGAGGTTGAATTCATTTTCACCAAATTGAACTTGCAACCTCCTTTGGCCAATGGCAGGTTATTTATCACTAAATGACAGGGCAAAGTGACTTGTTTGTTAAGTGCAATATTGTTCGAAAACCGAGACAGACATTTTCAACGAAACCCAAATCATGCAATAAATGGGGTGTAAGAAAACCGATGTTTGGATACATGGGCGTTTTAGCTTTGCACTATGCTGTTCAACTATTTCCCCCCAATTTTTGTTTAATTGTATTTGTACAATGTACAAGCCGATAAAAAACTAACTGTGGGCCGTGTTTTGGCCACCGCTCCTGTACACAAAAACACATACAATGACAACGCAGACTAGGGTAATTTCTGATCTCATCTTTTTAATGGAAAAAAACGAGTCAAGGGAAGGAAAAAATGGCGACTGTTGGATCAACGTACAGAAAATGACTGCAGTGATGACAGCATGAGAATAAAAACTGTCTAAGAAGATTGGATCTTTTTCTCAAGGTAAAAAATACAAATTAAATTTTTTTTATCCAGGGTTATTTACAGCAGACAATCACATTATTTTTTTTTAAAAAAGCTAAAAATGATAAGTGGTCACGCTCTCACACATACAGTTCTTACAATTATCGTCATTTTTGGGGTAAAATTAAAAAGTGCAAGCAAGATCACAGAATGAAAATTTACAGGAGAGGCCGAGAGTGGCCACAAAAAAAAGCATCAAGTCTCTGACCTTGCCACCCCAACACGGTAAACTGCGTAGGGCGTTACGTTTCATTTTACAATAGCATGATGCCCACCCCCTCTCACAAAGTACAATCAACACTGACTCCACCATTAGGTGCCAGGCAAGCAGGAAAGCTTTTCATTTTAAAGGCTTTTCAGTTACCACCATTAACACCCATCCAAAAGAATCAAACCTTACAGTATTCATCAATCAGTCAGAATCATAATATCCACTCCAACCTGTTTCATACCATGATGGCTGCTTAGTGGACCTAACCAGTACATACACGATTATGAGAGCCTTGTGGGATTAAAAGATGTGTATCTTCATAGTGACAATAGATGAATTTCAGTGCGGCATTTTATTGAGTGCTTTGTAGCTGGAAATTAGTCCAGTTGAAACATTTCAACTTGGTTTCCTACTCAGTTCTGATGAGAACACACTTACATACACTGCAAAATGTAAATGATAAAGTACAGTGTGCAATGTCAGGTACACGTTTCTTGTTTTAACGTGACAATCCTCCTACGATGTCCCGGGTGTAAAAAAATAGTGATGAGCTGGTTTTAAAGAAAAGTTATTAACAATTAGTCAAACAAGAACATGATTGCACATTAGTTCAGAGCCCGGTGTGTAGTGGAGAGAAAACAAATACCAGGAAACGCGGCAAATGAAAAGTATAGTTTTGTCACCATCTGTGGATGCCTAGTATTCCCATCACTACAATGTGGAATTAGTTTCGGGTGTCATTCATACTTCAGTAGAATTCATCTTGAATAGAGAGTTTACACCAGGGGCGCCCCTCCCTACATGTGCTGTGCTGACCCACAATCTATGAAGAGTCCCATTTGTGGGGGTGCATTCTCGACAAATGCGCAAAGGATGCACAATGCGGCCATGAGGCGTGCAGAAAGGACAAAGTCAGGAGACAAATAAGGGATAGGGGGAGTTAGGACAATTCCAAAAAAGGTGAAAAATTTAAATGTGCTTTTTCTATCTTTGCTACTGTGTACTCAGAAAACGGTGAAACACAAACAAACAGTTTGTTTTTACTTGTTTTTGACAGTTAAAGGTCAAAGTTCAAAACATCCATACTGATTGGTCACCCCCTTATGTCTGCATGAAATGGTTTGGTCCTGCCTGAGCTAATTTACCATTGCTGGCGGTGCTTAGTAGCAGTCAGTAGTTGTGACAAGGCGCTACAGTGCTACCTAGTACTAAAATTAAATCTGGAAATGGAGCAATAGTTTGGATGCACATTTGATCCAATCAAACATCCAATCCAAATGGTTTGCAAAATTGCAATTGCTTTCTGCAATTTGTGAAGAAATTAACACGAGCGGCCCATTCACACCCAAATTAAACACAACTGGTTTGCTTTTCAATCTTGTATGAGAACTTCCAACCAGAAGTGAAATGAAATGTTACTGAAATGTAATACTAAAATGTTTCTTTTCATGGCAACTTGTGGAGTACACTATGGAAAATATGTTATACCTATCAACTGCCTGTCAAAAAACATCTTGTGTCAAGTTTCAAGCACATGATTTCAGACCAATGCATCCCCTGCAATAGCCATTAAAAACTCTTCAATTGTCTACCTTTAATGTGCAGAGCATACTGTATACTTTCTCTTTCATGTACTGCTTGTATTTTGCCTGTTACACATATTGGTTTAGGTGGTTTATTGTGTGGAAATGTAGGAATGTTTTGTGAATCTAATGGCATTATACTTCACATGCCTTTCAACATTCTCACCAAGCCCAACATTTAATATAAGTCACGCTGCTGTAAGTGGAATAGATTATAGGGAGTACAATAGGTTTGATCGTAATAGGACATACTGCATTTTAGGTGGAGTGTATTGATATACAAAGAGCAAAGCTGTTCATTGTGCGTATTCACCCCAAAATATGAACACCTAATCCAGAGGTTTGTCATAAAAAGGAGGTATAAACAGAAAAACTGCATTGTAGTGGACACTGGGGTGCATGTCTCAGTCAAGTGTGGAGTGTGGTTTGTATCCAGGGTTTGGGTGGGCAAGTGTGCGCGCTGTAAAGAAAATGTTACATCTTTTGTGTGGTTGAAACCAAACACAGAGTATTTCTTGCAACTGCGACACTAGATCACGTCGGGGTCACCAATCTGGAAGTTGCAAGAAACACTTGGTGTTTGCTCTCAAGCAGAGCTTTATTTTCCAACTACTCACAACAACTGCACAAAAGATGGAACTTCTCCTTTACAGGCAGCACACTTGGACGCCAAAAACCAGGGATTTTTACCACAATCCAAACTTGACTGCCAACTGGATGAGAGACACGCCCTCTAGTGTCCGCACAGCATCTTCTTAAAATAAATAAAAACTATGGTATGGAATGGCTGGTAGATGATGTGTGTCACAGTGAGATTTGTAAGGGTCAGTCTCCGGAAAGGGGTACCAAAGAGTTTGACGTCACTTCAAGATGCAACACCGTGAAAGATATAATATAAAACAGTGGAACTTACGTTTCAGCTGCTATGATTTCCGCAGCTCATTGTGCACCAAACGCATCCACCACATGGACGTTGACCAACAAAACTTTTACGTGTTGCTTAAAAAAAGGGAATTGAGGAAGTGCATATGCAAAAGAGCTGACCTCAGCTTTGAAACTATATGTGAACTTCAGAATATATGCATTTATCTGTCAAATTCAATACAATAACAAAAGTGACACAGATTCAAAATCCGAAATATGGAGTAGATACGAGTTACCTTTGGGATTTTTAATGATTTATTGTTTCTAATCAATACACTTTGTGGAACTGTTTTTTTCCCATCATGCTTACATGCAACTAACTATGTTTTAAAGAAAACTGTGTTAAGTTTTGCATGGAGTTTAAAGCGGGTTGCATTCACGAGCTACGAGCAAGATACCATTTTGGAGCATGTTAGTTTGTAACAATTTTAGATAAGTTTCAATAATGTGAATAAAGTGATAGAGAGAGAGAAAGAGAGAGAGAGAGAAAGAGAGATGCTACAGTATAGCAAAATATATTAAAGTGACTAATATGCCGATGGGTTCCAAAATACTTGACCTTTTTTTTTGCTATGTCACACTTTTGGTTCCTCTTTCAGGATACTGACCCCTAATTATACAGTACTCGTAACAGTACCTGTGACATTTCCTGGTAAAAGCAATGACTTTGTCTCATCTCCATCACTGCTGGAATGCACAAACAGGAAAACGTTGCTTTTTCTCACATTCAAATGACATCCCTCCCACACACAACGCTATCACTGAGTGTGGTTTTAGCTACAAATACTGCACTGGTCACATCCACACGCACAGACACTCAAAACACACCTAATTTGGCCAAAACAACTCTTATCACAAACACATTATTGCAAATTAAGTGTGCTTTCTTTTAGAGTTCAATTATCAAAATCAAGATAACAACATCCAGCCTTTCATTTTCTGACGCTTATCTGTGTCTGGGTCGCCGGGCCGGAAATGTTATTAAGAAAACCCAGACTTGCCAGCTGAGAGACAGAGTCCCTTCAGCATGTCCAAGGTCTACCCCAGAGCCTCCTTCCGGCCAGGCATGGCATCTCACCAGGGAGGCATCCGGACTAAATGCTTGAGTCACCTAATCTGGCTCCTCTCGATGTGAAGTAACAGCGGCTCTACTCTGAGCTCCTCTCAGATGGCTGAGCTCCTCACCCTATCCCTGCATCCACCCTGCAGAGGAAACCCATTTCAGCTGCTTGTATCCATGATCTTGCTCTTTCAGTCAGTCACTGCAAGGTGAGTGTAGGAATGCAGAGTGACTGGTAAAATGAGAGCTTTGCTGTCCGGCTCAGCGATCTTTTCACCACGATGGTCCGATGCAGCAACTGCATGTCTGTATATGCTGTCAGTGATCAAATTCCCAATTTACTTGGACTTACAACATGCAAATGAAAAATAATAACACAAAACCAAATCATAACTGTTAAAAAAAAGACCAGACACAGCAATCCTACATTCTCGACAACACACTGACAGTACACACCAAGCGCCTGGCGGTGTTCACAGTCATTTTCTCCGAGAGGGGAAAGGTGAAGACATCCAAAGACTAAATTGTCATTTTTGCTGAGTGATAACTGATTCCTCCAAACAAACACTAGAACCTTCATCATCCATTCCATAGTCTGTGGGAATCCCATGCAGGGTGCAGTAGTTTAAGATCCAAATGCTTCACTCTCTTCAAGAGCAGAGTTTTAGGATCAGTCTGAATTCTGTACAATTATTGGAAGCTGTCTGGGGCAGCAAAAGCCTATCCAGGAAGTTGACTCTGCCGACTTTAATAGGGGGTAAAGTTTATTTTCCACAGTTTTTACTACTAAAACATACTGCTCCATTGTTGTCCAGTGTCTTCCAAGTCACGTCCTCTGCCTCGTGGCCATCCATCTTTTTAATTCTCACTCACTACTTGACTAAGTTGCAGCCAAAGCTCATTAGGGCGCTTCTGAGGGCTCTTCAGTGGAGTAGTGTTGCTCCAAAGTGCCCTTGGCAGGCTGGAGTGTGTGTCTTTGGAGCAAACCTATTGCTGGCTGATGAATTTGTTCGAGCCAGAGGAGGAGAAAAGTGTGTGTAGGGGTGTGTGTATGTGTGTGTCATGGTGTTGGAAGGGGTCATCCATCCACAGCAAGGAATGTGAGTGACACAAATAAGATGCTTGAGGTTAGTTCTCCTCCGAAGAGACGTTGTAGAATAGATGCCGAGTTGTTGGTTTCTGTGAAAGGTGAGTCATATCATGGAGAAAGGACAGTCGAGGCACGCACAGACAGTCAGGGGGCGACAGAGGGAATGTTTGGGACAAGAGGAAGGGCCCTCTGTAGATTAGGTGAGGGTGATGTAGGCTGAGGCCTTCTCCTTCAGTTGTCTCAAACACAGATGACAGCTCCAGCTCCCTGAAACACACACACACGTAGACGCACAAAGCTTCAATCAATGGTCTCTCATTCCACCGTGTGCTGTCAATGAAGGCCGATGTCATCACATGCTGTTAGCGGGTGGAGGGGATTTGACAAGTAGGTTAGTGCGGGTTTGGCCTCGGGATTTGTGACATTAATTAAGAGCCAACACGCAGGCAGCCCAACCTTTATGCTAATGAACATAAGTCAAGATCTAGCTGTGAGTGTTAAATGTTGCTGAATGTTGAATCTTAACCTACAATATTGTTGCGTCGATGTGTGGGCAGACTATGAGTGTTGGAGTAAAGTGGCACCTCTGCTGTTGATGTTCACCGCAGGGACACTTTTGCCATGGTAACAGATGATCTTGCTAGTACTTATTTCTATGACAACACCATTAAGCACGCGCATAAATCCAGCCTATGCATCTGTAGTAAACGGCACCAACATTTCAGCAGCAATAGTTTTAGGTGTGACCCCGGCCCCCCTCGGCTTCTGACGGTATTTACAGTACCGTTGGCTGAACAGGAACACCTGTAGACTATAAAGGCTGAGGGGGGAGCAAGATTTTTTTTTCTTAGTTTTCCTTTGTGCTAGGAGTCCCCGATAGCCCCGTTATCCCTTTTGTGTCATATTTATGTTGTCTAAATGCAATGTCCTTAAAACCTAAAAACTCTTCAGTCAGCACTGGTCGCATTTTTATATATTTTGGGTTTCTCACTGCTGTTATTTAAGGGCTGTTTCCAATGTTGGCTTTTTCCAAAGAGCAGCACCTCATATAATACGGCTGGGGCCAAAAAACTGATTTTCTTTAGCATATTGTGTTTGTTTGATCAAATTTCACGGATTCACTCTATCATAGTTTGTCAAAAAGATATTAATAAATAAATTGTGCCGTTATTTTTTCTATATTAAGCACTTTCAAGCATAAAAATGGCTTATTGTAATACAAAATAAACATAAGGCATTCAAATAATGCATTGAAAGACAAGTGGAGTATTCTACACTTGTCACTAGGTGTCAGTAATGTTACTGTCATTAAAAATCACCAAACTTGATCCCCAGAACATCAGGCACAATAGTCCCTAAAATAAATCTTGAGTAAAAGACAGACTACTCTGATGCTCTGATATTACTTCTTGTCCGCCGTTTACTCCACTCCCATAGGGACCACATTTATAGCAACTCACATGAGCACAAGTTCTATGTATGTCCTAAATGGCTCATTTACGCTTCGTTATTAATTAATTTATATTTTTTTAACAGGAAAAGTGTTAGGAGGGTTCCCCACCTCTCGCCCAAACTCAGCTGGGATAGGCTCCAGCATACCCTTGCTATCCTAGTGAGGATTATAATAGAGGATGGATGGATGAAGCAAGTAGTAATGTAATGTACTAAGTAATAGCAAAAGTATGTCTACTATATTTGGTATTACATGTGTAAAAGTGACTGTAGGGGTGGTATTTCATGTCTGGAGGGCTCTAATAATGTTAAAGTTATATTTAGAGGGTAGTTCTTTATGCGAAAATTCCATTTATAAATAAAGAGTTCTACATCGCAGAAATTCACTTATCACGGTTGGGTCTGGAACCAAATTAAGCACAATAAACGAGGGGTCTGTGTACATCAAATTCAATCTGCACTGTGTTTTTATTAAAATAAGAGATTTGAGAAACTTAAGTGGAAACATTTTCACAATTTGGGTTGTGGATTGGGGGTGTGGCCAAACCAGTTGAGAAACAGTGCTGTAATTAAATATTTGATGGAGCAGTCTAAATTCAAAGTTTTTTTTAAATTAAAGCAGTTGCATACCCTCTGGTGGTTCGGACATAGGAGGGCTCAGACAGTACATGTGGTAGCCTCTGTCACAATCATCACAGAACAACAGCTGATCCTGGAATAGAAAAGAGTGCACAATTCAGAACATTTTTCATGAATTATGTCAAAAGTTGAATATTCTTGAAAAGTAACAACAGTAATACCAATGCAAAGTTTAGATACACTTTCTTATTCTATAAATAGGAATGTGTGACCGGTACAGTACCATAGATGTATTATTATCTGTTAACACTGACAGTTACACTGCTGGTGTATTCAGACGTTTAACAAAGTTTAAATTAAGTTTACCTGTAAAGGTCAGAGTGTGTTTTAGGTTCATCTTGAAATTTCACTCAAAAGCCGAATATCTCTAACCTTTCGTGAGTAGTATTTTTTTGTTTAGTGTGAAAAACGCTGAAAAATCTAACACTGATTTGGATGAATTGCCACCCAAGGTCTTTATTGCTCTGTGACTGACTGGCAACCAGTCTTCTGTGTTGTCCTTTCACTTAAATTCAGCAACTGCATCCTCATGTAACAAATCCAATACTTTGAAAATTCCTGTTTTTGTGAAGTTTTACAGTGGTCAAATTTTGCACAGCAAATGTCTGAAATGTGAAATATTAAATAAAAAAATATGATTCTCCTAAGCGAACAGTACATCATAAACAAAAATTGTGATAGAGTCTTACGTCATTCTCCGAGGTGCCACACAGGCTGCAGGACTTGCACTCGATGCACTGCCAGCGATAAGTCCTCACTGCAGCTGTCATGTTCACTGTGAACTGCAAACAGGATGGGTGGCCTGGGTGCACACGCGCGCGCACACACACGCACACACACACACACATGCCCACAGGTTTCACCACTACTTGCTGTACTGTGATGGTTGCCAGCCATCATCCACCTACTAGTGTGTCGCTATACATTAATTAGATTGCTTTTTGATAGTGATTTGTCAGATTTGAGGAGTACAACAGTGGTGTTTAATATAATTTGATTGTTTTAAACAGATAAGAGAAATGTACAAGTGAATTATCAGATGAAAATATATATTTTGTGTATAATGGTGAGTTTTTTTGGTAATAAATTCAAACTTTTTAATGTAATATAACATGTAATAGGTTCATAATTTCTATTTTTCTGATCTTATTTCCCATCATTTTATTTAGGTGCTGTAATGATTACAATAAAACTCATATAAAATAACTAATTAAACAATAATGTGATTCTTATTTCAATATTTCTATTTAAAAAAGGACCATACCAGTGTTTTGCATGCTTTAGCCCATTCACTACAAATCACATATTTTTTCATGTCTTTTTTTATTGTTCCACATAAAGAAACAAATATATGGACATTAAATACATACATATCATACACTTGATAAAAATACAAAAAAATATTTAATATGCAACCTTTGCATTTATAAATACTTCATGAATGTACAATGTTTTCAGCATTCACACCACTCAAGACACAAATGGATTAGATAATAAATTGAAGAAATTATACACCAGAGACAACAGCATAGTCAGTTAATATTCATAACGCTAATTCATGTGAGAAAACCATTCAATCAGGAAAACACAATGGTATATGGAAAATGCATGCAGCGTACAACATTTTTTTCAGATGAGAAAATGGAAACAAAATATATTTACAGTAACTTTATTGTAAAAAGAAAAATTTAAGTAAAATACATTGTAAAAAGCAGACCAATTGGAATTTGGGCAGGTTTTAATTTTGAGTTTAGGACTAAAGTTGACCCATCTCAAATGGACCAGTTTGTAAGAGCTACTGTATGTCCATTGGCCTCAGGGACGTCTCAAGCTTGTGTGTTTTGTTGAGATGACCACAATAAATTACTGAAATTGAAGTGAACTTTAGCCCTGAATAGCTGCGTGGGCTTCCTATTCACTCTAAGTTATATATTTTTTGTGTTGTTTTTTTTATTGTGAAGAAGCTCCTCTTGCTCACAAGATACTGTTACTAGTAACCTTACAGTTTCCCAAAGCAGATTCTAAATCTGTAGAATTCTAACAGATAAATATTTCTTGCAAAGTTAACGACTTCGAATAAGACTAAAGTGTACTCTCTGCAATGTGATTTTAAAAAATGAAACTAAGAAATGCTATGAACAACAATAAGATCAAAATATAATTTTCGTATACAATCATCAAAAAAAAGCACAGACTATGCCTTCAACATTTCCCGTTATTTACAATAGAGAACCCTGCCCTACAGGAACCCGATTCTTTGTACAATGGAACCCGCTTATCTTGCCGGCTCTCGGACGGTATGACTGACGTCGAACCATTGCTTGGATATTTTGTGCACTAAGACATTGAAAAAATTGGTGATAATAAAGGATTTAAAAAAATCTGTGACAGCATGTTGACATTGCATTCTTTGTGCACACTTGTATTTTGATTCTTCTGTTTTCATATGATATTCAAAAGACAGTATAGATGTGATTCAGTGATTGGCCTATTGGGCACAGTGGCATTTGCCTGCTAGATAGAGCCAGCCCAGGCCACTTTGGCGCCATTTAAACTGGGAGTGAGTCTTGTTGCATGGTATACAGTGCTGTTTTGTAGACGCCAATAAAAGGCTGACTTGTCCACAGAAGTCCTGCCTCATCGCCATTACGATATTTTATACTCTCATCTAACAGAGATGTTGCGCTAACTTCATTATACTGAATGTCTTGGCTACAATGACAATAAAGCTTTCATACACACATAAATCTTTCTTCCATTGGACAACAAGCTAAAAAGCTTATCTTGCACTGTGTGCACGTTTTATTGCTGTGTAAACTCGACAGTTTCAAGCTGTTTAGCATGAATGAGGAAGTAAACAATACTACAGGACATGTCAACATAAAAAGACCGATTTATTAAAAAAAAAAGAATAACCCTGTCGGTCTCACATTTTGTGTTGACAAAAGCATCGCGACTTTTGAATAAGAGCAAGAACACATGACTGGCACTTGATGAGCGCTCAACTTAAGCGGGTTCCACCGTAATTTGTCCATTTGGGCCACCATAGTTAGAAATTTTAGAACTGCTTGAAACATGAAAATCTTGTTTTGCTTGACACCATTGGAGATGGGCTGAAAAGAAAAACATTGGTATGGTCCATACTTCATTTGCTGTAATGTAGTCTACTTGATGTCTAGCACGAGTAAAGGAGGAACTGCACTGTGCATTAACAGAGAACCGCCTTGGTCCTCCCAAACATCCCCTTCAGCTTAGCCCTACCTGAGCGTCCACAGTCCGCACAAGAAATAAGGTCCTCGGGACAGCCAGTCTTCTTTGAGCCGCCGAGACAAAAGTCGCAGTATCCATTGGCGATGACCGAGCCGTCAGCTGCTTTTTTGGCTGGCGGAGGGAAGGAAAAAAGAGAACATGAATTAGCAAGCAGGCTGGAAGACTTTAGCAGTAGCATCAGTCACTTGAAAGTTAGGGTTAGTGTTTGGGGGTTAAAGAGACCATAAACATTGTAATAAAACAACAGAACAACTACGAACAAAGAACAAATCCTCATAGCAAGAGAGGAAAGATGAGCCGTAGACTGGGATATATTGCAAAGAGAAATCTCCAAAGGCGAACACACAAAAATTGTACGTTTTGGATTGTCAAAACGTTGAAGAGCCGTTTTAGCCGACTGCAGCTCAGAAAACCCTTTTTCTTGAGCTTTCCAACATCTGCAGCTATGATAACGGTCCACTATGTCCATTATAAGGTTTCATCAGAAAGTGACACATTTTGCTCCATTTTAGATGATTTAGGTCTATTAGACAGTACCTATGATCTCGTTATACTTGTATAACTGCAAAAAAAATCTTACGCAAAATATTGCCTGTACAGTGAAATGTTTTATGATGGTTTTATGGATGCACTTTTCATTATATGCAATGTCGTTTTTAAATTACAACAATTTGGTCAACCAGCAATACAAAACTATAAATTGGAAGCATTTCATTATTGCAAATATCTAATCCTCTTATTTTACTATTATCTTTAGCCTATATGTCTTATTTGTCTGGTGTTCTCCCAACACAAAGCCATGCTCTCCAACCACTAGGGGGCAGGAGTACCCGATAGGACAAAGCAATCAAGGCTTTATGACCATCTCTGTAATGTCTCTGCTTCTTATTCTGCTCTTGATTGCATAATAGCTTCAAAGCAAGAAATCACATGACCTCTGAAGACTGTTTTATATGTGTGCTCTTTCTCCAAGATGCAATGCATGCTCAATGCAACGCATCATATACATTTGCTCACACACACCCACACACATGCGTGAAGAGAAAAGACAACAAAAGACAAGTCCACAGACATCCAGGAAACCATAGCATATGCTTGTGTGTGCGTGCGTTGGTGTGTGGGTGTGTATGCGCGTGTGTTCCTGTGTGTGTTCAAATGAGCGAGAGGTCATTAATCCCTCCATTCCATGCTGGAATTTTGCTTGCCCGGAAGGAGGTAGGGGGTGAGGAGAGGGTGATAATGTGATTGAAAAGAAGATGAGAACAAAAGGAGAAGTGGATATTTGCTTTTTGATTCTAGCAGGTTCTGAGATGAAACAATTCTAACAAGTCTGTGATCAGGACAAGAGCCAGCAAACAGAAATGAAATATGGCTCAAGAATATAAACATGATCACTGAAAGTCTCCTCAGACCACTACTGACCCACCGACTATCACCTCTTTTGATTATGTTACGTATATATATCGTCCCATGACTATACAGGATATTAGGTCACGAGACGAGACAAATAACATTACTTTTAAGTAAACTATAATGCCAAAATATAGGATTGGACAAAATATTTTTTAATTTTACTGAGTCACAAAACAATGCAGGTACATTTTGAAATGTTTTAAAACAACATAGCATGACGTAAGCATGATGTTTCACAATTTTCCACAAATTGCAACAAAAACTAAGATGATAAAAGTTAAAATAATGACAGCAGTTGTAGCTGCCCTCTACCAAACATTTATGTTGATGTGTAGCTATAAAAAGACACACGTAAAATAGACTGCAGTTTGAAGTAGATTAGCTTTGTGTTTATGCTAAAAGAACTCCAGTTCCCATGATGCTTAGAGTGCTTTACGAAGGAGTAGTAAATTAGTTGCTTTTATCACATGTTTTGATAGAGGTCTTAAGCAGTGATTGTGTTTTGATCTGACAAATCTTAAGTAAGTTTAATCGAATGTAGACCTACTATAGCTTCTGCGTGGACGCTAATACCGCCGTAGCTATTGAATTCCGATGAAAGACAGCGCTCACCGAATGTGAAGGGATGCTGGGAACACTGAGGTAGGTTGGATTGCAGGGTTTATAGTGTATGTAAAGCACTTATTGTGCAGTTCCAGTCCTGCCTTACGTATAGCCACTTCCATATTGTGTGTATTATCATTCACGGTAGCAATGCCATAGTTCATAGTCTGATTTCTGGATGACCTTTTCAGCACAGCTCTTGAGGCATCACTGAGTGAGGTTTACCAGGGTACTTTTGCCCAGCCACACCAGGATGCACAAGTTTCATATATTTACTGTATACGTATATTGTCAGATTGTTTACAAAGCTCACAAGGTCACTGCACACAGAAGGGTTTTGGAGCCAAACAGCCAAAGAATATGAATGAAAGCTATGAATAGTTTTGCTTTTTGTTGACCTATTTTGCACTGTTAACTGCATTTGAATCAAACAGTTGTATGTAATAAAATAATAAAATTGAATAATTTGACGATATTACATTGTCTTATATTGTTGCTGTCTTTTATTCTCATTAGAATCGTTATTAATAAACTCATGGCAAAAATCACAAATTCATTCAATGACCTTAAAAATATTTAAGTGCAAAGTATCAATATTGGTATTGGCGATACTGGGCCAATGTCAGTATCGAACTAATACCAAAATCCTCTAATACTTGTGTCAACCTGGAGGAAATGTACTAGAAAAGCAGCTGAATGAACAATAAATGGTTTGTGGCGACCACCTGCAAAACCCATCCTTAATAGGGGTTGTCTTGCTAATTGCCTCTCCTTTCTACCTGGTGTCTGTCCCATTTGCACAGCAGGACGTCAAACTGATGAATAATCATTATTGCTTCCTAATTGGAGAGGTTGGCATCCTAGAAGTGAAGACACTGTGATGATGATGTGTTCCCTTTACTTTATGAGTAGATTTTAACAAGGTTGTACTGTACACACACTGAGACTATAAACAGGAAATACTAGTTGTAAGAATAAAAACAATAACGCGCACAGTTTAACAGCAAGAAGGGTCTGATAAAAACATTATTGCAGTACATATAAAATATATTTTAAGATGTGCTTGTTACCGTGAAGTACAATGTGCTTTTAAAGCACATTCATTCATTTATTTTCTATACCGCTTATCCTCACTAGGGTCGCGGGTATGCTGGAGCCTATCCCAGCTGACTTTGGGCGGGAGGCGGGGTACACCCTGGACTGGTCGCCAGTCAATCGCAGGGCACATATAGACAAACAAAGACATACAACCATTTACACTCACATTCATACCTATGGACAATTTAGAGTCGCCAATTAACCTAACATGCATGTTTTTGGAATGTGGGAGGAAACCGGAGTACCCGGAGAAAACCCACGCACGCACGGGGAGAACATGCAAACTCCACGCAGAGATGCCCAACGGAAATTCGAACCCTGACCCTCCTGACTGTGAGGCCAACATGCTACCCATTAAGCCACCGTGTGGCCTGGCCTTTAAAGCACAACAGCATTAAAATAAGTGGCTGTTGCTCACTGTGTTATCTTAAGACATAATGTCATAAGACAAATACCTCTATCACAATTTTAATTTTTGCCAGGGATAACACTCTGAGACCTTGGTGGTATCAGCTTTCCATCATAGCAAACATTCTCTGCAGTTCATCAAACCGGTGATGGCAAGCCTTAGATAGATGCTGCCCCGGTTTGTGCTTTAGTTGTGGTTACTTTTATTAAAAATCACCAGACTGTCAAATCACTCATATCACCACTCTCTACATGCTTTAGAATGATTTAGAAGGGATACTGTAATTACACATTGTCTTGCCACAGATTATATTAGCTAACAACTACAATGTGGGACAAAACCGGAGTACCCGGAGAAAACCCACACACGCACGGGACTCTAAATTGTCCATAGGTATGAATGTGAATGTTTGTTTGTCGGCCCTGCGATTGACTGGGCAACCAGTCCAGGGTTTAGCCCGCCTCACGCCCAAAGTCAACTGGGATAGGCTCCAGCATACCCGCGACCCTAATGAGGATAAGCGGTAAAGAAAATGGATAGATGGATGGATAACTACAATGCCACTTTCTAGAGAGTAAAACTTCAGCAAGGCTTAATTTTAAACATAATTGACAAAAACAAATACTTTGTGTTTTTGTCCACCTCTTTGCTAGTAGTACTTGTAGTACTTCTTGGTTCATGTAGGTTTGTGTGCTTGGTGTCTTCTCTGTGTACTCCAAAATACTAAATAGTCCATAGGTGTAAATGTGAGTGTGAATGGTTGTTTGTCTATATGTGTCCTGGTGACCAGTCCAGGTTGTACTCCATCTCTTGCACAAAGTCAGCTGGGATAGGCTCCAGGTCAATCATGACCATAATGAGGAGAATTGGTATAAAAAAAGGATGCCTCAAAGGATATCTCAGTGCAAGTATGGGCCATAAATAGACATTAAAAAACTAATGTACTATGTACTACGTATCCACAAAAAACACCAAAAACATCATCTGTAGTAGATGTAAATATAAAGTTTTACAAGGGTCAACCTACTGGAAACATTCATACACAGAAAAGCAAGATTATACATCCATTCATTCATTATCCTCTTCAGGGTTACTCGTGAGCTGGAGCCTATCCCAGCTTTACTTGCAGTAGGCTGTGCAGTTTGAAAACCACTGCCTTGAAATGTCACAGAAATCTATGTGGAACTGGGCTTACCTGGACACTCGGCTTCTGCATGATGATTGGATGATCTGTCTGAGGCGGAATCTCTTTTTCAATGACAGTTAAATGAGTAAATCAGCAATCTTGAAGTATAAAGCTCCACCGAAGCATTTTCGAAGTTTTTCATTCCATTGTTTTAAACTGATCTGGAGATTTTACTGGTCCCCATCGCCGCCACTGGCAGGAATAGGCCTAGTGACCAGTAAAATGCTAAAATTGAATACTTTACTTCAATAACTTTACATTGGACCTCCTAAAGTTAAATCCCCACCCCTGTTAAATGTACAGTTAAATTTACCACTCTGAACTGGTCACCATTCAATCATACGGCACATATTGTCAAACAACCAGTGACCTGCGGCAACGTTCATGGCTGGTGAGCCAATGACTCCCTTACAATTCGTCCCTCAGAGATCGAACATTGTAACCTCACTCCATCGCAGTTTATAAATAACAATAATAATAATAAATGGTCGATGTTTTGTGGTTGACAATAGCTTATTATTAGTCCAAAAACATGATGTGTATATCTAAGACGTTATATGTAGTATTTTGGTACTAGGCAGTAATGTTATACTGATAAGACATGACGGTATATAACGTTAGCTTCACACTGCATGGACTCAGCCATGACATGTCCAACATGAGAAGAGTAGGAAAAAAATTATCCTCCCATTCCGTGGGAATGTGACCTAAGAGGTGTTATGTTATGTCTACAGGGCTATAACAATGGTTAAAAAAGTAAGAAATATGTTTTCTATGCTTTAACTATGAAAGTATTCAGTTTTTTATTTAATATTTAATCCAACCTTGATTGACTTGGGGCTGGAACCAATCAACCACGGTAAACGGCTGTACTTCACTCACTTCACTTTAATTTCATTAAAAATGTTGTCCTTTATACGTCTTCGTCCCATGTAGTATTTTATTTTTAAACTGAGAAACATTTTTGGGCTTACCATGTATTTGTATATGAAGTACATTTGCTCTATCCTTCTCCAGAAAAAGCTCTTGCTTTGTTGTAAAAGTCTGATTACCTTCTGTTGATCTTGGATATATAATCCTCCATCTTGGCAGTCAGATTTGTTCATTAGTTCACCAGAACATAAAAATATGTTTAATGCATTTGACTTGTTGCGGGCATAAGATGACACTACTGTTTGTGTAGTTTAAGAAAGTGCAAAAAATAGCTGCCTTTTCCTCTCTGCAGAGGGACGTAGCAACAAGCACCTACCAGCTTACACACGCCACCACCATTTCATGGTGATGTGGAGTACTGCTCCATTATGACATTTCTCTGTATTTTATTGTCCAATTAGCCAAATAAATGATGTCACATTGACTTTAAGACCGTAATGTTGTATATTAAATGTTTCCCCAAACATGTTGGCGACATGCTGACAAACAAAAATCGCCGTCCAACTCAGTGCTTTGTGTTCAGCTTGCGCACCAACAAGAGATACTTGCTGTGGCCTCATCTCACGTTTCTGCCCTTTATTTGATGAGAAAATGTGCAAAATCAGCTACTACACCGTATGGTACAATGTGAGGATTGCTGACTCTTCCGAGGCAAAATTGCTACGATGCACAAGTAATGTACTTCATCACCACAGATACTACAATTCATCCCAAGGGGGGCATGAACACGTCTTAATTTCACTATATCTAATTCGGCAATCTTCCAGCTGGTTTTACAACTTCACTAGTAAATGTGTCAAATTCAATGCCACGGTGAAAACTGCACAACTGGATTTTGTGTGTTTTACTGGAATAAACGTGTGTGGTCATTTATAATGGAACATGAATATATTTGTTGTTTGGGCTGCAGTGAACCGCACAGCATCATATGATGCAGCAGGTGTGCCTATTCTTGTGGCGAGTTTGAGCATACTACTGTATGGTACGCTTTTGAGAAAATCAACACGGACAGATATTTTCTGTGCCAAGCAGTAAAACACATAAAGCTTTGTTGTACACGCCTGGAGCCAAAGCAAACACATTTTTTGTCTCCCTGTTCGGGTCAAATATATTGCTTTTATCTCTCATGTTATTTATGTTTGCTGCTTCTGATTGGGCCTCAGAATCCCTGGTGGGATACACCAGACAGTCAGCACACACAATATGAAACGCATTCAGGCTACATTTTAACTATGTGTCTGTGCAAGTGCAACTTAGCTTGCAGTTTGCATTGCAGCCTGCGATTGTGTGTGCACGTGTATGTGTGCGTGTCTGAAGACCCCTGGGTGTGAATCAGCAGGTCTTGGTGTATGTGAGCAAGTCAAGGCTGTCTGCTGGCTTATATCGGAGGGGGAAAAGCCCATCAATGATTAAATGCCTGTGGCCTTGATCTAAAGCCTGCAACTACAGTCATGCCCCCGCTGTCCATACTATGGGGGGGTTAGACTGGAGGAAGCCAATGAGCACAAATGAAAAAATAACACATATTCCAAATACGACCAAAACATCCTTTTTTTTTTTTTTTTTTTTTTTTTTTCTTTTTTTTTTTTTTTTTTTTTTTTTTTTTTTCCCTCCGCTAACTGACCCGCCTCCCCCATACCCTCTCCTCCTACTCTCCTCCGCCCCTCTTCCAATTACCAAGAGAAGCATGAGCAGAACCACACACTTCACAGCTTTCAAGTGTTGGAGAGACACCCTCCTGGGAATTATCTAGCAAGAGGTGAATCTACAAATACCCCCCATTCCTTATTTCTCCCCTCCTCGTTTCTCCCAACACCTACGCTTACCTTTCCTCACCCTTCTATTTTGTGCTGCTCTCTGACCCCCTCAACTTAATTCTTCCTTCCCCCACATTGCTCATTTGCCATATTGGATAACACTCATCATTCTTTGTGTCAAGAAATCATTTTCTATACCTAATACGGATTGCAGGTGAGCTTTTACCAGTCAGTGACAGGGCACATATAGACAAACATTCATTCACACTCACATTCATACCTATGGACAATTTAGAGTCTCAACATGTATGTCTTGGGGATGTGGGTGGGAGCCCAATCGCAGAGAATTTCCAATGAAGTTTCAAACCTATATCTCTGTGCTAACCCCTACTCATCCGCACTGCACTGTCCTGAAACCACTGCATATAGTGTATAATATTATACGACTGAAAAAAATTAGAGGAACACTTTGAAAACACATCTTTCCTGATAATAAGTAGGTAATGTGTTAGTAATGATGGAAATGCAAATGATCACCCTATAGAGTGGGGGAAATCAAAGACACCCCGAAACTGAAAGTGAAAAAATGATGCAACAGACTGGCCCACTCTGCCAAAAATGTCATTGCAGCAACTCAAGATGATTCTTCGTGTCTTATTGCTCCTTTACTGTACCCTTAGGAAATGTAACAAAATGCTTCAGATAATCTAATGTTTGCAATCAGAGCAGAAAGCACAATTTTGCAATTGCAATGCAATTGATTGAGAATATGTTGATTTACGCAATGGGGGCCATTCTAAGGTGATACAATTGACCAATAGCACGGCATGCAAATGTCCAGGAAAGATGAGCATTATTATCTAGGTAAATGCAACATTGCTGATAGGTAAGCACACAGTAACTCTACAAACAAGGCTAATGAGATTGGTTATAATAAGAAACAAGAAATGAAATCACACAGTTGCATCTATTGTTTGCAAATGTAAGAGATCAGATGCTGAAAGGTGAGGGGGACAAAAACAATGTGGAGGTCGACGAAGACAATAGAAAAGAGGCAATAATAGATGACAGAAAGATTGAGAAGGAAAGAAAAAGAACAAGAAATGCAAAATAAGGTGGAGGTACAAAGAGAAAGGGAAAAAAATGTGGCTCTGGTTGTATCGGTGCAGTCGTGTGTGAAAGCACACACTCTGCACTCCTGTCGCCTGGCTGCTTAATGAGGAGAACCTCTCAAGAGTAAAGCACAGTACAGTACACACACACACACACACATACACAAAAATTTACTACCCGGCCTTTGCTTAATAACTTGTGCTGTCCAGTTTCGATCCCATCCCCCACTTTCTCCCATAATGTGATGAATGTGTGCCTGTCCAGGCATACACACACACACACACACACACACACACACGCACACCCTCACACACAGACAACTGTAATCAATGTGATATTTTATTTTGAAAGGATTGCAATGCACATAAAGTGGAATATGTGTGCATGGACACACACAGCAATAGAAGAAGGGAGACATTTTCAGGTTTTCTTGGCAGACAAGGTAGGCATGCAGCCAGATGGAACGTGTCAGTCACAGAAGAAAAGTCACCGCCTTTTCCTCTCATCCCACCTTTCTCCCCGCTGCCTATGTGTGCCCATCCTCCTCCTCTGCCTTCCTTTTTGCACTTTCATACATTTTCATTATTGCTGTTGTTCTCTCCACCTCACCATTCCATCACTGCCATGTGCTTTTTTGCTACCTTTTTCGTTTTTAGTCCTTCTTTCTAAAGTACCCTTCTACCCCGCCTGCAAAAAGGAAATTGGAATTCTGTCCTGCAATACATCTGGCATCACATTAATGCCTGCACCAATGCCATGTTCTCTTCTTCCTTTTGGTCCATTTCTGTTTTTATCCACTGCAGCCATCAAACAAAACTCAATTCCCCCACCTCTACACACAAACACGCACGCACACACACACTCACTGGTGATACTTTCACTCACTCAGCAGGTTGCGTAACTCCTGATGCGTTGTGGCTCTGGATGCATGCATATGTGCGTCGACAGTATGTGTGTGTAGCGATGACATTGCACAGTAAGGATGTTTGCTGCATAATAAAACGGGATCTATGGCTGCAATGTAATCACACACAACATATTCACATTCTGCAATCTGCACTTATGAGTTCATTGCCTAAATAGCCACAGATGTGTGCTAAACCACACACTAGCGCCTGCAATATGTGTCTGTGGCTGTATTTATGTGTTTTATGCACTCTTTTGTGCACCCCCTTAAAAAAAGATAGAAAGTAAGTACAGGCTTCTGTCCCTTCTGTTAGAATGCAAATTATAAATCCTATTTTGTTCCAGGGTGAAATGGCTTTGAATGTGTGCCCAACCTCCACAACCTCCTGTCAGCCTGGCACTTGAAAGAGCTAAAAGAAAAAAGTAATCTTACGGAAATTTACAGTCAGTTGGGGATTTTGTCCTGAAAAAGTAAATTTAAAAGTGACAATAGCCAAAAAAAACATATGAGAGATAATTCTATATCATATAATACTATTATAATACTATATTTTTGAATCAATGACTTTCCAACTATGTTTCATATTGTTTTCTTTGCTGGGTGTTGGTAGATGTATGACAGTCAATGCAGACAGAAAAACAGACAAAGATGCCAACAGACAGGATGAGGGTGGATTTGGGAGGTGCTGTGGCTGTTATTCTCTCCTGGTGTGAGGGGGGAATATTCAAACATGGCCGAAACAAGTGTGGAACCACAAAACAAGCAGCTGGCAAGCCACAGCACAGCATCTTGAGACAGAATATCAAATGAACCCAATGTTACCCTGCCTTCACCAGCCCAACACTCAGGGGGGATCTATATGATGAATCATGAAAAGACTTTTTTCCTTCTCATTCTGTACAACAAACACTACATCTCCTCTTTGTTTCCGCTTGTACTTTCCGTATGTTATTTTTAATTATCTTTGCTGTGCTCATAATTCAGCTTTATTATTATCCCCCCCCCCTCTCTCTCTAGCTCTTTCTCCATGACTGTCTGTCTTTTTTAATGTACATAACAGTGTACTCTTTAGGTGGGAGCCCTGGTGGTATCCATGGCAACCAGATTGCTAGGCAACAGCCAATTCCCTTTCTTTCCAGAGCTGTGCAGCAGTGGCAACAATCAACCAATCAACAGCTGAGAAGAACATGTCTGTGTACATGAAAAAGTTCTGAACATATCCAGGAAATGTATTCTAATACTGTGGATTAACATGCAGTAAATTTATCGCATTTGCTATTATACAATTCATTATTAAAAGGCTCTGCACACATGATTACAATTCTTACTATAGTTTTAAAATAAACTAACACGAAACAAGCCAAAAAAAAATGAATACACTCTTGCCACACTGCAATTTGGATTTCACTCTATCAAGGTTTTTCAAAAAGATATCCATTATTAAATCATGTTTTCTGGTTAAATACAGCCTATTAGTTTAAAAAAAATGCATATTTAAGCAAATGTACATTTAAAATAAGCATTTTCAAGCATAAAAATGAACTATTCATCCATCCATACTAAAGGAACTAAATAAGGCATAAATAAAACACCTTCAAATTGACATATGTAGTATTCCACATTGGTCACTAGGTGCCAGTAGTGTTACTTTAAAAAACATACAAGCACCAGACTTGATCACTGGAACAAGTGGCTTTTATTGCAGCTTTTAATTACCTCACAATAATCATAACATAATAAACATAATCATAATAATAACATGGGTTACTGTTGCGGTCGTCACCGATGTCAAGCTAAAACTGAATTTTATTCACTTCCTGTCCTCCACACACCTGGAACACACATGAGCACCGGTTTTATTTATGTCTTCAATGGCTTATTTTTTCAGATTATATCTACTATATTGGGTAATAGGGGCGTAAGGGTAACAATAAGGGGGTGCTATTTGATGTTTAGAAGGTCTTAAACATGTTTTCTATGCTCTAAGTACAAATAAATTATAAAGAAGATATCCTGCTTTGATGAAATTCACTTATCAGGTTTGTGTCTGGACTAATTGAACAACGATAAACAAAGGTTTCCTCTATATGTCTTAAAAATGCTATGGAAAGCCTAACATAGCAATGTCACATTAGCAAAAGTGCTCATAACCTAATTAATTCACATATTGAATGATTTTGAATTTAAAAAACTGGATGTTATGTCTTTGAATTCTATAGATATCTGTGGTACTAAACAGAAAAATATGTCAATATGTCAAGTTGAGTTCCATTTACCATGAAAGCCCAGTCTAAACTACACTATTCATAAAAGGTTAGGGACCTCAGGGAAGGCCAGACTTTCTGGTCTTCGGCCACCTCTTTCAGTTCCACCGGGGGGACACCAAGGAGTTCCCACGCCGGCTGCAAGATAAAATCCCTCCAGTGTCTGCTAAGCCTCTTCGGAGACTCCTCATGCTCGGAACATTTCCAGGAGGCATTCAGACAATCCACCTCAACTGGCTCCTCGGCAAGGAGCAGTGGCTCCACTCTGAGCTCATCCCGGATGCTACCCATCCTATCTGAGATCCTCCCGGATGCTACCCGTCCTATCTCTTAAAGTGAGCCCAGTCACCCTATGGTGGAAACGTATAAGTCACTTGTATCAGCCATCCTGCTCTTTCAGTCCCTACTGAAACTCGTGACCAGAGGTGAGGGAAGGAGCGTATCTTGACCAGTAAATTGAGGGCTTTGAACTTCTGGCTCAGCTCTCTTTTCACCATGACGGTCTGGAACAATGTCACGCTGCAGCCTTCCCCCACTCGTGAACAATATGCCGAGATACTTGAACTCCTGCACCTGGGGCAAAACCTCACGCCAAACCCTAAGAGTGAAATGCATTGTTTTCCGACTGAGAAACATGGCCTCAGATTTTGAGGTGCTGCGTCTCATCCCAGAAGCTATAACCTTTACAAGTGAACTTAATCTGACCTTCGCTAAACGTCTGAATGCGCATGTTCAGCTGTGGAATGTTTTAATACCTTTTACACAACTTGCTGTTCTCTAACAAGGAGCTGAACGGCAAAATTCTCAAATGTGTGTGATCCATTCCAGTTACAACCCTCTTCATCATGCTGTTTGCGTTTTGACATCATGAGACCAAGACGACACCACAACCGATCAACAGTACCTTTGCATCGTGAGGCTTTAAACAGGAAGTTTAAACGGGATGAAGTGGCCATTAAACTTAAATCAGCAGGTTTGAACAACGACACAGAGATACTGGATGAGTCCCAGAAAGGCATATCGTATGCCCACCAAGCTGTGCAAAATGTACTGAAACATTAAACAGGTAGTCATGTGTCAAAGTTTAAAAAAGGTCAAATGAAATTCAAAGGGTTAAGGTTTTAGTGTGTTTAGGTTTATCCTGAAATTTAATCTCTAACTTTTGCAAGTAGTGGATATACACTATAACATCACACATCTTTGACATTAATTAGTAGTAGTCTTTGTTTGAATTTGAACAATTCCTGTTCCAATTTCTCGTTTCAATTTCTGTTCCTAACAATTTTTGATTCTGATGCTTTTAAAAGGCATGGTCATAAAAGGTTTTCATTGGGGTGTAACGGTTCATTTTAACAACAATTAGATTCGTATCACGATTCGTGGCTGCTGATTTGATTCGAGGACGATATTGGTTCTTTTAGAACAATACGATACGAAACGATTCAGTAACTTTAAATCGATTCAATAACTTTTTAGCCAAAAATTCAAGCAGTCTGACTGAAATAAGTAATAATAAGCTGGATACTAGACAATGCAGGTGAAGTTTCCTGAATTCTCTTGCTTTTTGTAACGACATCAGGTGTACAGTACATTAATTATGGATATAAACAATTGTTAACTCAGTAAACAACAATTCATGGCAAATGAATTCACGTTTTACTTGAATAAAGTGCAACCAACAGTTCAGGGTGCTGCAATGAATGAATTAACAGGTTGAGTTAAATTATTCTGTGATTAATTCTATCTGATAAAACATGACTAACTTTAATTTGATACCTCATTCACTTCTCTAACCAAAGTAATAAAGAAGTTATTTCACACCACCAGATTTGAATTAAGTTTCATGTGCAGATAGATATTAAAGTGAATGAATATCCTCCATACTGTAATGTTTGCACAGACACCATTAAAACTATGACGAGGCGTTTGATTGACACGCTTATTATTGCAAGAAAAAATGGCACCCACAACAAAACAACGAACCCCCACCCCCCCCACCCCCCGGGAAGGTTCAACATGCGCATGAGCATTACATTACAGTCGCTACGTACCTTTCATCTTGTCCTTATGCTCCCATCCAAGAGTTTAAAAGGCTTCAAGTTGGACTTAACTTTGAATCTGGTCCAACACTCAGTATAAATCCCATATCAACATGAAAAGGAAGAAGTCATCTAGCTAACAAGCATGTATACCAAGGAAAATACATCCCATATCCTATGAAAAATGGTATATTTTAGAATGTCCACTCAAACCTTTCTAACAGCGCACACGCTCAGCGTTACATAATGTAATCCGTGCACCAAGATATAGTTGGTCGGTGGAAGGAATACTTTGAGGCCCTTCTCAATCCCACTGACATACCTTCCGTGGAGGAAGCAGAGTCTGAGGATACGCACGTGGACAGTTCTATCACCGTGGCTGAGGTAATTGGGGTAGTTAAAACACTCCCCAGTGGCAAGGCTCCAGGGGTAGACGAGTTTCGCCCTAAATTCCTCAAGGCTCTGGATGTTGGGGGACTGTCTTGGTTGACACGCCTCTACAACATTGCATGAAAATCGGGAACATTACCTCTGGACTGGCTGACCGGGGTGGTGGTTCCCCTTTTTAAAAAGGGTGACCGGAGCGTGTGTTTAACTATAGGGGGATCACACTCCTCAGCCTCCCTGGGATAGTCTACTCCAGGGTGCAGGAGAGAAGGGTACGACTGTTAGTCGAACCTTGGTTACACCCTAAGATATAGGGTATGGAGCTCGGCCATCCGGGAGAAGCTCAGAGTAGAGCCGCTGATCCTTCACATTGAGAGGAGCCAGTTGAGGTGGCTCGGGCATCTAGTTCGGGTTCCTCCCGGGCGCCTCCCTGGTGAGGTGTTTTCGGGCATGCCCAGCCGGGAGAAGGCCCCGGGGAAGCCTTAGGACACGCTGGAATGACTACAGTGAGGGAAAAAACTATTTGAACCCCAGCTGATTTTGCAAGTTTGCCCACTAACAAAGAAATGATCAGTCTATAATTTCAATGGTAGGTTTATTTGAACACTGAGAGACAACTGACAAAATCCAGAAAAATGCGTATCAAAAAGAGTTATATATGAATCAGCATTTCCATGAAGAAAATAAGTATTTGATCCCTTTGAAAAACGTGCTTCAGTACTTGGTGGCAAAACCTTTGTTGGCAATCACAGAGGTCAGCCGTTTCTTGTAGTTGGCCACAAGGTTTGCACACATCTCGGGGGATTTTGGCCCACTACTCTTTGGAGATCCTCTCCAAGTCATCAATGTTTCGTGGCTGATGTTTGGCAGCTCGAACCTTCAGCTCCCTCCACAGATTTTCTATGGGATTAAGGTCTGAAGACTGACTAGGCCATTCCATGACCTTAATATGCTTCTTCTTGAGCCAATCTTTTGTTGCTTTGACCGTGTGTTTTGGATCATTGTCATGCTGGAATACCCAACCACGACCCATTTTCAATGCCCTGACGTAAGGACGGGACATGGCCCCATCCATCCTCCCTTTGATGCGGAGCAATTGTCCTGTCCCTTGGAGAAAAACACCCCCCAAAGCATAATGTTTCCACCTCCATATTTGACGGTGGGGATGGTGTTTTTGGAGTCATAGGCAGCATTCCACCTCGAGTTGAGTTGATGCCAAAGAGCTCAATTTTGGTCTCATCTGACCACAACACTTTCACCCAGTCTTCCTCTGAATCAGTCAGATGTTCAGTGGCAAACTTAAAACGGGCCTGTAGATGGACTTTCTTGAGCAGGGGGACCTTGCGGGCACAGCAGGATTTCAGTCCTTCACGGCGTAGTGTGTTACCAACTGTTTTTGTGGTGACTATGGTCCCAGCTGCCTTGAGATAATTGACAAGTTCCTCTCGAATGGTTCTGGGCTGATTCCTCACCGTTCTCATTATCATGAAACTCCACAAGGTGAGATCTTGCATGGAGCTCCAGACTGAGGGAGATTGGCAGTTAATTTATGTTTCTTCCATTTGAGAATAATTGCACCAACTGTTTTCACCTTCTCACCCAGCTGCTTGGCAATGGTCTTGTAGCCCATTCCAGCATTGTGTAGGTCCACAATCTTGTCCCTGACATCCTTGGAAAGCTCTTTGGTCTTGGCCATGGTGCAGAGTTTGGAATCTGGATTGATTGATTGCTTCTGTGGACAGGTCTCTTTAATACAGATAACAAGCTGAGAGGGCTGCCAACGTCAGCTTTTTGGCAGCCCTCGTAGGGATCAAATACTTATTTACTTTATTATTTTTCAAATACAATTTACTAATGTGTGAACATTAATCATGTTTATTGAGCACCCTCCTTTGCATGATATCATTGTCTTGGAAATTTTTATTTAAGTTAAGCCAAACCTTTTAGCTGTTTCTTCTTTGCTGGTGTTCGCCAGATTTTTGTCTGTTGGCGTTCAATGAAAATGCCAGCTGTCCTTATGATATTTTCCGGGTCAAAAACCAAATTATTGAATAATGCGGAATCTTACCCGGGTCATTGAGATGTCAAGAAGTAAACTTCCCTCCTTTAATCAACTAGTCAGCTAGCTAATTCTGCAGAGCCAACCCTTTAGACAAAGAAGATGAAAAAAAGAAAGAAAGATACGGAGTATGGTGCGAAACCATGCGGCACCAAAGTCACATTAATGTAACGAGTATTTTGTTTCCTATTAAATTGCTTCAGTGTAACATTGTTATTAAAAATACATTCAGAGGCTTTTTACAGTATATTCTAAAATTATTGGTCTTGCTAAAAATGCACACATTTGGTTGTGTTCAATGTTAAAAAATATGATATGGCTCTCATGGAAATACATTTAAAAACATGTGGCTTTCATGGCTCAGTTCAAAAGCACCCCTGGTATATACTGTATAGTATTTTAAGTTGGTCTAATTTCTGTCTCGAATGTGTGGGAAACACATACAGTATGGCAGTGTGAATTACTTCACTCTGTCCATGAGACTCAAAAGTAAGTGTGATTTACCACGCTTAAAGGTTCTGCTACAAAAATAAGAAATCAGAGAGAAACCATAGAACTCGATGTGACCAAGGATACAGAGCAGCCATTTTAGCACTTCACCTGTTTTAGGTCGGCACTGAAGTTACTTGATCACAATTTGCCTTTAAATTGCCAGTCGGGAGGCCATTTTGAGGGAGAAAAGGAAAGCAAAACAACAACAGTGAGAATAAACAAAGGGGCGCTGACCTTCAAAGAGCTCTCCTGCATGTCACGCACACACGCACGCACGCACACACACACTCACGTCTACTCATATAGCACATGCATGCAACTGAAGGCAACTAGACAACACACACATACACACTGTGTCCCTGCTGCTGCACACTGCTGCACCGTCTGTCCATTCAGATAAAATAGCCTCTAAATCTCAGTTTGCATCACGATTCTCTCTGCCTCTTCATACTGCCTTCCTCTATTTGTCCTTTACTATTTGACTCTATGTCCTCATCAACCTCTACCTGCCTCTTCATTCCAGCCAAACCAATTTTCGGGTGGACACACAACAGCCACCCCCAAAGAAAGTCCCCTCCTTTATTCATGCACCTCTTCTCAGCCTCCTCCACCCATCTGTCTTCTAGCATTACCACTCTCACAACGCACACCCTCCCCGCTCACCATGCAACGTCATACTTGTCTACTTATTCAGGGAGAAAATGAGAAAACACAAAGCCCAAAACAAACGTTTAGCGTACATACTGTACATTTCAATGCAACATTTGATTAAATTGCATATTGTCTGCTTTCCAGGGGATGGCAAACACCTACAGTATCTGGATGATGGACGACGTTACAGAAGAAAGGAGAAGGAGCAGAAGAAAGGGATGACATGTCATTTTCTGAACAAATAATCTTTCACTAATAATGAGTTTTTGTGATACATTTCACTGTAGATGCTGCATACAGTATATGGTCTACTATAGCGTCTAGACAGCTTTTTAGAACCAGAATAGGACATGAATTATGCATGCTCTCGTTCAGTGGAGCCATATTAATATTATTACATATGGGGCAATATAAAGAAGGGTGGTGGTGCTGTGTCCTCCATGACACTCAGACGATTGGGGAGCCATAATGCCGCACCATAGACATGAATGCATGCACGGGCGAACATGTCTACACATTCACAAGATCCAACACACACACACTCATATATACAGTATAGCCACCAAGACAGCTAAGCTTCCTTTTTTCATTTCAGCAGAGAAGATTGCATTTTTTAGGGCCTTGTGTATGTGTGTGTGTGTATGTGTGATTACCGACTGTTTGAGAGGGAGGGATGGGGGATATTAAACATTTTAAATTTACACACGTACAATCAGAGACACACCAACAGACACATATGAGCATGCACACAGAGGCCCTCACCCATGTGTGCACACTGGACCAGTCTGTTCTGTGAGATAGGCCAGTCTAACACCATATACAGCCAATTAGCTGAGAGGCATGCATTACAGCTTCAGCAGGGACATTCTTGCAGTGCAACAGTGGAGATAGCGAATGCATGATTGCACTCACTGGCCAGAAAATTAGGTAAACCAAATCAATATTAAAAATATCCAATGCAAGAGCTACAGTATGCAAAAAATGTAGTATGCCTTTACAATGATAATAATGCTCAGTTTGGATTGACACTATTATTATTGTGGTTTAGACCTGCAATACATCTTACTTGCTCTAATACTGTATTCTAATTAATAGCTTGATACATTTTGTAAATTCTTATTCTTTTATATTACTATATTTCTGGTAATCCTACAGGTGCACCCCATGCTCATGATTAAAAAAAACAGAAAGAACAAAATATAACCATGAGCTCTACAATTTAAAATGCTCACATTTTTCCATTTAATTCGTGGACAAATTAAATATTATGTGTTATCATTGAAAATAGGCAAACCAAGCAAAAATAGAGGAAATATTTTTTTTCTAAGAGGTTACTTGAAATGCTCCACATCCTTACATATTGTGGTGTGTTGAGGATTTTGTCATGTGCATAAATTTGTCAACTGCATAAAATTAAATTAAGATCAATAAAATTTGATAAACCACTACTGCTTCTACTACTAATACGTTCTTGGTACTATCTACCTTGGTGCCTACCATTATTGATAGTACTGGTATTACTGGATTATCGGTAGCGTCTTCAAAATGATGTATCCTTTGCTTGGAAATGACACATGGAAGTGTCAAATACTTTTAAGATGTGTTATAGTTGGGGCTGTCAAAAATAGCGCGTTAACGATGGCAACTAATTCATTTGATGCGTTACGCAACATTTTTCGGCGTTATTAACACGACATGGCAAGCCAATCTTCTGTTTTGACGACAGATGGAAGCACATTATAGCTTCCCACCGAGTCACACAGAGTCTGCCGCTCTTTTATTACTTTTTTCTGATGTGAACACATCAACAGCTGTGCAAATCCAACACCATATATGTATGTCCAACTCACAAACACGTCTCTAGTCGCTTTGTCATTGCAACGACAGTTCCTCGTTGTCACTAGTCCAGTGTTTCTCAACCTTTTTTCCTTCCAAAATTTTTTCCTTCCAAAAATCCCAAGGCACACCACCAGCAGAAAATGTAAACTAATCTCTATACCTATCTCTATACTCTATACTCTACACCTATAGAAACAATATAAAGTCAAAATAAAGTGTTGCCACCTACTGCTATTTAGCTTATTACATGATTACTCTGCCAATCATTGGACAGCACAGACACTTAGCAACGACACATTATTGGCGGACTCATTTTCAAAAAATATTTATACACCAATTAGGTGAAAGTGGATGATTTCCCACAGCACACCAGACACTACGCCACGGCACAGTAGTGTGCCACAGCACAGTGGTTGAAAAACACTGCACTAGACTACCACGAGATGCATTCAGGGACACTCTGAACATTACCTCTTTATTTTGTGTGTATGCGTGGTCTAAATAAACAAATAAAAAGAAAAACAATAAGTCGATATTCTTATCCCCCCATTTGTAACTCATGATGAGTACATGCAATTTTCTGCATTTGAGTATGTTTGGAAATCCCAAAAAATACACTCAGAACTTGTGAATTCAGCTTAAATGACGTGGGGTCTAACCACAGCCCCTCGTTGCTCATAATACCACAGTTAAAGTGTGATTCAAATGCTATGTTATTATTAACCTAGATAAATCGATTTTCAGGCGTGTGCTATCTTTTAGCCTGATTTAAATATCCAGCTAATATTCTCTTCCGTGATTTATCTTTATTTCAATAAAATACAGTTAAAAATTGGCATATTTCATACTTGAGTTGCAAATAATGACTAATCCTGATTAATTCATTTAAAAACCATGATTAATCAGATTTAAAAAAAACAATCATTTGACAGCTCTAGTTATGAATGTCAATAAAAAGTGCCTATTTTTACATTTTGAAAAGGGTTAATATTGCTGACTTTAACGGAGATGAGTATAACTTTAGATCACTGAATATGCCTGTACTAACAATTCTATTTGTGGTATTTTGCTTCTTTGTTATATCCTTCTAAAAGACACCATTCACCAAGTAAAAATTCATTTAAATAGTTGGACAGTTTTGGGTCGAATATGAACTTAAACTGAACTCCTAAACCTACTGAGAGTTTCTGGAAAATACAATCCAGGAAGACGTCTGCAGCATGCAGAAATTCCCTGATCTCACACAGGACACTGCTTAGCAAGAAAGCAATGTGGAAGTTGTCATGGTCCTTTTTGGTTTATTCTTACTACCAACCTTTTTTTGAGTCAATTAAAAAAAAAAACTTTATTTCTACAATGCGCCGCAATGATATAAAAAAAAAATCCACATTCCTCAAATGGTCCCAAGGCTACACTTTGGAGATCCCTGCTTTTGTAAGTCTTTGTTGGGGTTCAGCGCAGAATGGGACATCAACTGTGTGACTATTTATCTTATTTGCTGGTGAACAATTGTAATAAAAAAAGAAGGGGAGTATTACTGAAGCTAAAACAAATCAACTCTTCACAACAGTCACTTTAATTTCAAATGGTGATCCAAAATTGGAGCACAAGGCTTTCGCAAAGGTAGGCGATACACCCTCCAACTGAGTCGTATGCACAGGAAATAATGAAGCCAAAGTTTGGCTGGCAAAGGATCCAGCTTACCTGTGACCCTAATGAGAACAAGCAGAATCAAAAACAGATCAATGGGAAAAAAAAGCTACCTAACAACCGTACACACTTACAGTGTATGTACGGTGTAAGTGTGCAGTAAAGTGCAACTTGTTCTCTTTTTCTTTTTGTACAGTATCGATCATTTATGGGCGTGTGCTCATAAGCACAAAAGGTCGTAAAATGGAACATAGCAAAACAGGGACCACTGTGTGAATTTGCACTCAATGTACATAAACGTAAACAACAAGTCAGAAGACTCACGCTTGTGGTTGTTCTTGCGCTGGAAGGGTAGTGTGTGCCGTTCTGAGTCTTCTTCGCCCTCTTCATCTGCCAGATGTGTGTGAGTGTAATGGTAACTCAATCCTGGGCGGTTCTTATAGCGCTTTCCACATACTAAAACACACAAGATAAACATAATGAGGAGAAAAGAATCTTTTTTGTCAATATAAGGTATAAGATTGTTGGATCACGTACTGTCACAGACATAAGGCTTGTCTCTGTCTTCAATGGCAGGTGGCTCTTGTCGCTTTCTCATGCCACCAACGCCGTAAGCCTGACACGCACATACAATACACATCACAGACAAAGTACACAGAAAAGTTACAACCTCCTTTTTTTTTTTTACATGAGGGCAAACACACAAATTAAAAGAGTGCAGCATCACACTCATCGCTCAAAGTGTTGAGACATCCCCGTCTGAATTCTAATCATCTCTTCTCAGTGAAAAGCCCCACTTCCAGCAGGAGGAGACTGATGACACCTAGCAGGGGATCAACAGCTCCAATTAAAAAGGCTGGTGTCGCTGTAGAAGAGTGGTTATGTGTGTGTGTCTGAGATGATTTCCACGATACATTGTTAAGACTTGATTATATTCCCACAGGACGCCCCAAAGAGAGGGGAAAAAAATCCAACAACTGCGTAGTCTAATCAAAGTTGTAAAAGAAAAACAGAAAAATATCCCACGATGACTTCAACGTGTTTGTGCATTCCTGTTTGCAAGTTAGAGGGTTATTAATAACGTATGTAATAACTCGGGGTGTCAATAGCACGTTAACGCTGGTAACTAATGTACTCCATCAATTACATTAACATGCAATTAACACATGCGCATCATGTGGAGCCATGCCTATGTTATTATGGAAGCATAGTGTGGTGTCCCCACACAGTCACAGTGTGGCGCTCTTTTATTACTTACTTTGACCTGAACACATCAAAAGTATGGAATCACAGGAATGCAAGAGTTAAAAGGAAATAAAAAGAGAATGAATAATAAAAAATTATACAAATGTAGTCATATTCTTTTTCCATTTTGTCTTTGCTTTTTCTGTATTGTCTGTTTTTTTCATTTTGTCTTTTCCATTTGCTTTCTCATCGCATTTACTGAATGGCTCAAGCTGGCGACAAAAGGCAAAGGTAAAAGGACGTGCCCACAATTTTTGCTCTGCTTAAATGTCGCTCTTAGCACGGGTCATGCCCATGAAGAAACATTACTATCATGCCATCATGCACACACTGTGCAAACGTCTTACATGATGGAGTCCATAGCAAAGCTGCTGAGAGAAGCAGCTAACAGGCTGGATGGGACTAGGACCTGCCCACAGCCTCTGCTTTAGGCGGGCCCTTCTTTTGCCCTTGCTTTTTGTCGCCAGCCTGAACTGCTTAAGTCATTTATTTCTTTGATATGACATGAAATATCTGCCCTACCCGTGCTTTGGTACGGTTCTTGCGCTTCGGCACATCTTCCTCCATCTCGTCCACCTCCAACTCATGAGGGAAATCTCCAACAAGCAGTTTCTGCAAGGGAAACAAACGTGTACACTGACTCAACATCACTAACAACCGCTATTCAGTGTATTGTTGAATTCATATCCAAAAAATGTTTTTATTTGTGGAATAAATCTACCTCTTTGTATGTTTATTTTTTTGCAGAAAACCCATCTCATTCACAGTAGGTCAGTAATAATTTATAAATATGTGACAACCAGGCTAAAGGCAGGATCTGTTTTTTCATCATCATTTCTGTGGCGAGTACCTATACATTTTATCATTGAAAATGCATTCAATTAGAGTGTGAAGCATATTTAAGTGCCTAAAGAGTCCAAAATAGTCATTTTCATGGGTGCGTCCATTTGTTTTGCCATTTGAGAGGAGTCTCGGAGCATAACGATTAGCGAGGCTCTACTGCACCTGCTCAGCACGGAGAGCATAAACATGCAAATACCCCATGTCAAGAATATCGGCAGAATATAGGTGTGAATTTTTGAATTTATGAAGGCACTGCTGTGAGAGCCAAGAAAGGACCTCTACGTGCACCATGCCTGTTCTAGTTCATTTCAGCGGTGTTTGATCAAGTTTAGGTCTTTACTCTTTGTGGGACATTCAAGTGTACAGCAAAATTATCCATTGTCTTTATGGACCTACCCAAAAGAGTGGAAACACAGAATTGCACCAATGTGAAATTTATAGGGAACTATGGTGTCTGATTGATTATGTAACGGAGAGGACAGCCTCATTACTTTTGTTCATACAATATCATTTTGTACTTTTGAGAAATAACGAGGAACAAAGACAAAAAGAAACAGTAAAATGTATCAATGTATATGTATATGGTATGTATTTGGTATGTATGTATATGGTATAATAATGAGTAATGTCACAAGCTTTACAAGGATTTAGCACAATAATAATGTATATTGTACATGTGTGTTTGTAGGTGTGATACCTTGTTCATGTAGTACTGTATATTCCATTAACATAACAGCTACGAATAAGGGGGTTTAATTTAGTACTACGAATAAGGGGGTGGGAGTAAATAAGCTTGTCTTCTTCCCACTCCTTTTCGAGACAAATTGTTCCTGTTTATAGGTATATGTTAATTATGTTCTGTCTGGTGTATTTTGTGTGGCTCGAAATAAATATACATCAAAAATCAAATGTTATAATGACCACAAACAGCCACAATGAAAAATGAAGGGTACTTCCTGGTTCAAACAGATGGGTGGTGCCACAATCATTCTGGATAAGTCATCCTCCAGTTTGCATCTGATCAATGATGTGCGGTGAGATGGACATTTAAAGCTCTTCTCTATCTCGCTAGTCAAATCCATTCATTCATTCAAAAGAGTATATATATCTCTCTGGATTCGACTTGTTGCTAAATCTAGCTCCAGCTGGTGCCGCTGTCTGTGTATTTCAATTTTTTAAAACTTGGCACCTCCTTTTTCTCAATGTAGAAGGACTGCAGTGACAAGTACCTACCAGGGGCCGCTTGGTGTATGACTATCTCTGTAATTTATTGCAATTATGTCACACTTACATTAAAGCCATTACACGGAGTATACAAAGTCAATATGTATAATAAATGTTTCTGCAAACATTAAATTGGAAACATACTAACAAACAGAAATTGCGAACAATCTCAGTGCAGTGAGTGCTGTGTACCCAATTGGTATGCCCAGCTTGCGCATATAAGTCAAAAAGAAAGACTCGCTGCAGCCTCATCTAACATTTCTGCCCAGTATTTGATTAGGAAATTGTAAATTTAGCTATTTTTGTCAAAGCTGCATCTTCATTAAGATCCTCACCTAAAGCTAGATGTCTATGCATCACAAAGTTTTGTGCAAATTGTATTTTTGCATAATTCTGCAAATTTTTTCTGTCCAACTTTTTACTATGACATTAAAGACTTTGAAGGGTTTGAAGAAAACCAGAAAAGTGACATGCTTTACCTGACACTCGCTCATTGGTTCTTCCTCTTTTGTTTCCACCTTCTTGTCCAGAGATTCCCCAGCGAGCAGTGACTCCAACACAGGACCATCTGGAATACCCCCCTCTTTTTTTAGAGAGGCCTCATAATCTGGTAAGGAGTCATTGAAATGAGAAAAGACATTATAGTAGGATCACAAGAGACATTTACAGGACATTGCTTCATTGAGCCCCCAAAAATAAAACACCAAGCCAGCATGTATAAATCTGAAAGTGCCTTGCTTCCATTTCCCCCTTACCAATCTTGAACTCAATAGGGACCAGCCGTGGGTCCTCCAGAATGTTTAGCCGCCTCTTCTTGCGCCAGCAGCGTGCGGGATATGTGTACAACTGACCAGGAGCGTGACCTGAAGCTCAAAGCATAAATACAACTCAGATAATTATAATGCAAGCATTATAATGACTGAAATGTTACTTTCTGATGCGTGCATTATATACAGTATTTTATCAAAGTATTTGGTAGTGTGTTTAACATTGCTGCTGAGGCACTGAACAAGCAAAGTAAAAGACTACTGGCAAAAAGTACAAACAGCTTGGCACAAGTACAGTATGTCTCTCAGGAGTAGCCGGTGCCAGCGGCGTATCATCGCCATAGGGGTGTCTGACTCTGCCAAAATACACTAATGTTAGAAAGAGTAAGGGAAGCAGAGGCGCGGGGACACAAGCTAGAAGGTAAGGAGACAAGATATGCCAGGATAGGAGGACACAAAGAAACATTGGGGTGCAGCTTCCATACACAGACACCCACCTGGTCCACGGTGGTTCTTCTCCATCCAGATGTAACAGTTACTTTGGGCCACACCTGTCTGGGAGTCCAGGAAGGGGAGACGCATGGACCGCTCAGCACAGAGACGAGCATTGTAGCTGCGACAGTGCTCAATGGCCTCCTTGTAGAACTCTTCGCCAAGACTGGACCGGAGGAAGGAAAGTGTCCACAGGGTCACACACACACTTTTGCGTACAAATGAATCAGGCTGGATTTACACTACATTTTGAATACCTAATTCTGTGGCACGGTTGGAATATGTGTCATGGCAATGTAAGCAAAATGAATGTATGGGTTCAGACAAATCATTTAGATTCGAATCAGAAATAAACTTCTGGCTAATAGGATAGCTAATAGGATGGTAACATGGAGGGTCATTTTCATTCATTCATTCATTCATTTTCTATACCGCTTATCCTCATTAGGGTCACGGGGATGCTGGAACTTATCCCAGCAGACTTTGGGCGGGAGGCGGGGTACAGATAAAAAATATATATATATATATTTTACTGCACACACATATATATATATATGTTCACTGTATGTGTGTTCTCTGCTGCTTGTTAAAAAAGCAATTGAAAGGTATTATGAGTCTATTCTACACAGGTCATACAGTACATTGTCATTAACATTACATTGATGAGACATTACTACTGCAGGAAGCGTGCTGTCAATGCTAACCTGTGAGTATTTATTATGTCATGTGCCTAAGATGTCATTATTTTCTATTATTAGAACTACTATATTAGTTAATAGGAGTGTAAAGGTGACTGTAGGAGTGTTATTTCATGGCAAAAAGGTTCTAATATTGATAAAATCCGCATTTAGAAGCAAGGAAACAAGTTTTCTATGCTTTAACTATACAAAAATATTCCACTTATAAATAAGAACTCCTACTTTGTGGAAATTTACTTCTGCCTGGCTCTGGAAACAATTAACCGATATAAACGAGGAACGACTGCATATGTAATAAATGGATAAAGTGCACAATAGTGCTTTTTGGAGTCACACACTTAAACACAGCTCATTAGCATTAGCGCTTTTAAATTCCAGCCTCGGGCAACATGCCTCCAATACACTATTGTCTAAGTCCAAGAGACTTGTACAAAATGTTTGAAAAGTATATTAAAAGTAATATAGAAAGTTTAAGACCTGCAGTGTAAATACAGCCGTAGTTAGTCAAACATTATACTAGTGTAATTATTATTTTAATTGTGGATACATTTACACAATATAGAAAAAAAACAGAAAATGTTGAGGGTTTTTTAAACATGGTTAAAATGATTAATGAATAAACAATTGAAAACACTATAATTATTCATGCAGGCCAGAAATTGGAAATGTCACTTTGTAAGGCAATACTATGCTGTTATGAAACATTAAAATATAAGTGCACAAAATGCACTGTGTTTTTTTAAATTTATTGTGAAGTACTTACCCATCCCTATACACCCCACACATGCACTTCTATCATCTGTTTTCACAAATACCAGCTTTCAGCGTTTGGACAGAAGCAATAACATGCCCCTTTGTAAATGTATTTTCAATGCTGTTGTCATGGAAACTGGTGGCCAAAAAACCTGTTTTTAACCGTTTTCAGCTTTAAAAAAAAGGTGTCCTGTAAATGGTCCCTGCGTGTACGATTGTTGAGATAAGCTTCCACAATCCCATTAAACTGCAGCAGATGAGCTGCCAAACACACACACACACAACATAAGGCACACACAGTCAAATGTGGCACCATCTTCACTCATACTTGATTGAGTTTGATTAACATTCAGTGCCATTCTCTGTCTCTCTCCCTCCCATCTCATACCTGTTCTTGATGACTGCACCTCCAGATTGCCTGTAGGGACAGAGAAAAACAACCCCAATAAAAGCATTATAAGTCACTTTTCCTCTCGCCCCGTTCTCCCTATTTTCTTACACTCCTGTTGCTTTCAATTTTCACTCCTTCCTTCGCACCTTTGGCTTACTTCTTCTTCATAAGTGAATCTTTATTTACTTTTATGCTCGCTTGACATAATTTCTTTTACGTTCACACCTCCCTGTTCGTCTTGCTACTGTTAATCACGTTTCTCTTGTGTCTTCCTGCTGAGTAGAGGCACCAAGGTCACTCTGCTCTACACACAACACAGCACACACAGACCCACAAGTAGATAGATACACATGCACATGCAGAGTCATGCTGGACTGAATGTCAGTGTATAAACAAATAATTATGCAAGGCCATTCTTTGCCATCTGTACCGAGGAAACACAAATGTTCCTCCAACGAGCTAATTTCTGTCCAAAATTCCTCCACTTCTTTGTCTTGCTGATTTCCATGAAATTCACGTGCATGCGGCAATAATCCATTATATTTAAGTTCAAATGGGAATAAAATGTATACTTGCATATGTGGTTGTAAATTGTCACTGAAACTACAATAGGTCAGCAATACGGATTATGTAGACGCGGCTTAAACGAAACGCCTTCTCCAGCAGCTAGCCGGGATGAGATGACCCAGCGGCTTGTGACTCTGACTCCATCTGGTCTACCAATCATCTTATCATTCATCAGTGGTGTGTATCTATATCTTGTAGAGTTCAAAATGTGTTGAAGTGTGTGACTCATATTTACGGCTTAAACCTGGAATGTGCTTCCAGGGCTGTTAATTGATTAAAATATTGGATTGCGATTAATTGCATTTTGTCTATAGTTAACTCAAAATTAATCACATTTCATTGCAGGTAAAAATAAGTTTTTATCCATAATAAGTAGGGATTCAAATCTCTTTGTGGTAAACAAGTCTCTACACAACTACAATAACTGATCAAATTTTATGTAAACGGATGTTTTTCAATGTTTAATGCAAGCAGCGATTTGTCCCACTGTTTAACGGTCCTTGAATGCACCTTTTTTGTTCTCACATGCTGCTCTCAGATTACTATACTGTATTTTTACCCTTCTTTCTTCACCTATTTGGTCCGAAATGCTGTTGAAGGTAAGATTTGATTACCTTATTTAGTGCTAATGTGCATTATGGTTGTACACAAAACGTACTACAGGTGGATGGTGGTTCTGTCCTCATTTAGTGCTTTTCATTTTTTATTGTTCCTGTCAGAGCATAAATAGCACAATCCCTACTAAATAATATAAATTAGATGGCTACAATGTACGTAAATTTGCTATTAAGCTACTGTGTCAATGGCATAGCATCAGCTAGCACCCCAAATGGCTCTCAGCGGCTTGGCCGGTAACTAGCAGCTCCTCCTAGCCTAAATTTTAGCTAGCAGTTCAAAGCAAAACGAGAGACGGCTTGCATCTTACACTCGTTAATTGAGACACTATGTGACAAGGTACCACTGTAAAAATGACAAAACAGTACCTGCAGTGCGCCAGTGACTTGTCACTTCTTGCAGAGGCGATGTACTTTGTGACAACTCAAGTCACAGAAGTAATCTTGCCATGTAAAATACCCTTTGCCCATTTCTGCTCAATATTTATTTCAGTTTCTAGCTCCATGCAAAACTGCTGCTTCTGTGCTTCCTCAAGCAATGGTGTGGGTCGAGGGTCAAACAGGACATGTGCACATTACGCATTGACGTACTAAGAGAGATATCCCTAGCTTCTAAGCATTCAGCTTGTTAGCTTCCTTCGCCACAAATGACCCCTCTTACAGATAACCTGCAGGTTTTACTCCATTGATTAAGGTCCTGGGACTGGCCACCCCAAGATCTTAATGAAATGTTTTTTTTCTGGATGTTGTTTTTCTTTTTATGTTACCATAAACATTTGGACATTACATATATTTATAAGAGGGGTAACAAAGAAGATGCTGTGAGTGTGTGTGTGTGCATATAGCATTTTTAAACCCTCCTGTTCTAATCCTGCAACCATGCGGGCCAACGCTGGACATGTGACATTTAAAGGATGTGATCGGGGCAACAATATGTGGGGCAAAGCATGCCAATGTTTGTTAATATGTCACTGCAAATGAGCAGGCCACCGTCTGTTGAAGAGAATATGTTTTTACAGCCATTGTGTGTGTGTGTTTGTGTGTTAGCATCTATGTATGTTGCAGCAGTGCCGGATATTTCACTTACTTTTAAGGTTGCTATTTATTATTTTAATGCCGTGCCAGTACTCCCTGTAAGCCCATGAAGAGTGCATGTAAAGACTAAAAGAAAAGTGCTGAAAGATACCACTAAAAGATAGATGTCTGAAAATGTATTAATTGAATTCACATATTTTGAGTGTATTTTGTGGGATTTCCCAGCATACTTAAATGCAGCATTAAGAGTTTATTTTCATTTAGTTTTATTTAGACCACACATACACACACAATAAAGATGTTGTGATGTTCAGAATGTTTATGAATACATAGATGGTGTTGGAATTGCGGCCGCACAGTGGTCAAGTGGTTAGCATGTTGGCCACACATTCAGGAGATCACAGGGTATGCTGGAGCCTATCCGAGCTGACTCTAGTCGAGAGGTGGGGTACACCCTGAACTGTTCGCTAGCCAATCGCATGGCAGACAAACAAACATTCACACTCACATTCAAACCCATGGACAATTTAGTGTCGCCAATTAACCTAACATGCATGTTTTTGGTATGTGGGAGGAAACAGGAGTACCCGGAAAACACGCAAACTCCACACAGAGATGCCCAACTGAGATTTGAACCCAGATCTCATGACTGTGAGGCCAACATGCTACCCACTCATCCACCATGCGGCTTAAAACAAAACACATATAAAATTATACTATATTATATATATTTCATGATTTATACATAAATCATATATGTTAATCTTATCAATCTGACTATATTCCTGTCTTTATCAGAATTACAAAACTTCACAAAGATTCAAAATATTTTCTCGATTTTCTGATATAAAGTGATACACATCCTAATGGTTTATAAGACCTTTGTTCAAAAGCTGCCACTCATCCCCATTGCCCATTCATGAACAAACGGTGGTCCATCCTTTCCCCAGTTTTTGAGAAGGATTTGTCTGATAATCAAGTCACTTGCTTGAATCCAACTCTTGTCTGCATTTCTTTGCAAAACCATAAGGCATGAACCAAATTTCCTTCTGCTTGATTACAGCGCCAATAATTAGGACGGAACAGTCTCATAGGGGTCCAGTAGATAGATAGATATTAACAATGCAGTTTTAAATTGTATGTGGCATACCCCAGCATCTCTTCATATTATGTTTTATCTCTTTAAAGGTCCCCTCCCAACTCTTTTTATCAATTATGACATTTAATTCCTTCTCCCATATCATCCTAGTAACATTAAGAGGGGAATCAATTAAAGTCTGTATCAACATTGGATATTATGCAGGCACTTCAGGGTCGTTTTTCTATCTTAAGAAACATAATCAAAGACCTCGCCAGTCAAAGGGGCCAATTGAGGCACAATGAAAACTCTAGAGAGAAGGTGGCGCAATTGTAAATATTTAAAGAAACCATCCATCCATCCATCCATTTTCTATACCACTTATCCTCATTAGGGTACCCACTTAGCCAACGTGTGGCTTAAAGAAATCAAATCATAGAAATGTTATATTGTTCTAATATTTCTTCAAATTATTTTAATATGCCAAGATAGATAGACAGATAGATACAAATCCAGCCACTATTTTCACAGAATAGGTATTTTATCAATGCATAACATGGTGTTGAACCATTGATTACAGCAGACACCAAAACGTATTAAATGATATGAAACCTTATACAATAGGGTGTTGCTTAACTCTATCACTCAATTTGGTACATATACTTTGTAGAGGCTGGATTGGATTTTATATAAATATTTCTTATTTTAAACCAGGGAGGGGTCGTTTCAGGGGGCAATATCCACTGAGCAATCAGCATTAAAAAAAGCATAATACTAAAACATCTTGGCAAGGCCAAGCACCCCATTTTCTACGGGCCGATGCAACTTATTTAAATTAATTCTTGGGCATAAAAAAAAACTTTTCTATTAATTCATCAAATTAACTAAAATGGGACCAGGAAAGGGAGGGAATGCAACATACAATTAATTTTGGACACAATTTCTTTTCATTTCATTTATTTTACCTACCAAAGATAAATTAGGTACTCTCCATCTGGTAATATCACAAGAAATCTTTTGCATTACTGGTTCATAAATTACTTTTATGAAACGAGGATGTAAAATGCCCAAATATTTAATTCCTTGTTTTGGCCAGTGAGAGTGCCCTGGTTTTAAAAAGAGTTGCTGGACAGTGGGCTGTCAAAGAAAATGCGTCTGACTTGGAGCAATTTACCTTGAGGATTTTATATTTTTAGATAAGGTAGGTACAGATCTTTCCCCTTCTGAGACAAACAGTACGTATAATTTTTTTGTGTCTTGTCCAGCATTATAAGAACTAAAGGGGAGTCAAGCTGCCTTTACGTGCTGAACAAAATTGCTTTGCCAAGGGAAACTTCATAATCTATATGAGGCTCCCTTGACATTTTACTGTGTTTATTATGAATTGTGTTGAACCACATTTCGATGTCGGACCTGACATGAAAAAATGGGGTGGAGGGTGGGGGACCAAAAGAAAGGGTGCAGACAAACAGACAAACATATTTCAACAATATTATAAACAATAACAACCATGATAACCACAATATCGACAAAAACCAAAAAAGTGACAGCAAAATGGGCAAAAAGACAGGAAAAGAGGGAAAAAAAAAAAAATATATATATATATATATATACTGTATATACATATATATATACCCTAATAATACATATATGTGCTGTGTATATATATCTTATTGATAATAAACATAATACATGAAAAAGAACAAGAAAAACAAAACCTCATGAACAGTGACACCCCAAAAGACACCAGCACCAAATCTACAGCACCAGTTTACATTACTCCGAAGTGACAGAATCACTGCATCAGAGTCAAACATAGAGAATGAGGAGGTGTTAGTGAGGAACACAGCCATGCATCCAAACCACACTCCCTCCAAAAGCGAGGGAGCAACTGGGAAGACGCCGGGGCCCAGCCCCCCAGCAGGAACTTCAGAGAGTGGCCGGCTCGACTCCGCCCTCCCAAGAGGCGACCGCGAGTCCACTCCAAAGAGGTGCCAGGAAGACCCAGCCGGATGCCCCACAGTAGCCGAGCAAGGGCCACAGGGGGCCACGGACACCAATCGCCGGAAAAAACCCACAGGAGGCCGGCCTGCTAAGCAGGGCACCCGCCCCCGAGCCCCTGGGCCCAGAATCCACCCGCCCCCCAAAACAGGGGTCCTACCCAACACCCCAGGAGACCAAGCCGCCCCAGACACCAGAGGCAGACCACCAACCGCCCCCCACCCCCTCACACACTGCACACCAAACCCTGGTCTCTCAATCACACGTACTCACAAGCATAAACACCTCTTCTTATGGTCATCTTGTAGTCTAGTTATAAATAAGTTATAAAAGAGTGCCAGACTCTGCCTCCACACTCTGCCTCCGCATGTCGTAGCTTGCCGTAATGTATGTTTTTATTATGCTTAAAAAAATTTGTATAATCAATATAATTAATTTGTTACCACCGCTCACGTGCTATTTTTGACGGTAGTAGTAAAAAGCATATTATTAGGGAATAATATAACTGTAAATAAGTAAAATATATAAAAATGCACAAAATATGTAAGGCCACTTATTAGGAATTAAGCATTTTACATTCAGTATAGAATCTGTATGCAAAAAACAAACTGAGCTGGAATATGACAACTGCTTGAACAAAAGGGTTTAAAATGTGACAATTAAAAGTCACATTTCACGTAAACTTATGGAAATGCACATTTTAAATACCCAGCCTTGCATTAGCACATGACAATCATAATTATGCGCCTTATTTGTAAAAAGCGATGACGAGAAGGTTTTTATAAACAGCGATGACAAGAGAATGCGTTTTTTTAAATATATAAAAACGGTAAGACTTGACATTTAAACCTGCATTGGTCAAGAAAGTGAAAGAACACAGAGAAAGACTGTGAAAAAAGGGAACACATTCAAAATGTATAATAAGCCACCAAAAGAGCTCCCCATCCATCTTAGCACCCTCTCGCTTCAAATCCACTCCCCTCCATCACATTTCCTCCTGCTGTCCATAAAGATATTGAAAAAGGTTCCCGAATAATACTGTAAGTTGACAGCTGAAGAAAATGGCTTCCAATTTGACTGCTCCCAATTTTTTTATTGCTGAGATAGGGAGGATGCAAAGCTATTTGCATGTTTGTGAGATGGAAGGCATAGGAGCCAAAGAAGCAGGAACTAAAAGGGAAATACCTTATATCAAGGCAGTGTGATTAAAAAAAGTGGTCATCAGAATATAGCTTGACAAGGGCAAAGTAGATGTATAAGTGTGACCAGTGAGGGACAAAGAAACCAGATAGGAACAAGATGACCTGTGAAAAGCTCATTTTTCTGCAAGGACATCGCTCCCTGATAGCACATCTTTTATCCTGTTTTTTTAAAAAAAAGGCTGCAGACATATTATAGAGACCATAAAACCCATTATGGTCATCGGAGGAAGTTTCACTTTTCAGCTATGTGTGGTTTGAACAAATACGGTAGTATATTCTTTTGATACGGTTAATTCCTTTTACTGAAATGAAAGACAGCTAAGTTATCCTGTAATTTACAGGGCACATGAACATCAACATCCAATTTGGAATTCAATCACAAATGTAAGTATAAGCTCGCACTAAATTTCAGAATTTCCGAACGTGCGAGAATTTAGCTACACAAGCATCAAATGATAATTTAGCGTGTGAGTTATCTTCTTTGAAAAAAACGTTTTACTCCTGACATGCATGACAAAGCCAATTAAAGGCTAATTTGTGCACAGTCATCCTCCCTTGTCGCCATTCTGCTTACATTGCAATATTTTATACTCTTATCTAACAGAGTTGCTGTGTTAATTTCTTTGTATGTCTTGACTACAAAGTAGGGATGCAAAATATGCTGCTCTAAAAATAAAGGTTAAAATAACACAACACTTAAATCTGATTGAATGAAATATTCTTATTTTATACTTTGTTATTTCCATAGTTGAATGTTCTGGCAACAAAATCACACAAAAATTATCAATGGAAATCAAATGTATTAACCCATGGATGTCTGTATTTTGAGTCACACTCAAAATGAAAGTAGAAAAACACATTACAGGCTGATCCAACTTTTATGTAATGTTCTTAAAACAAGTCAAAATGAGGCTCAGTAGTGTGTTTGGCCTCCACGTGCCTGTATGACCTCCCTACAACACCTGGGCATGCTACTGATGAGCCGGCGGATGGTCTCCTGAGGCATCTCCTCCCAGACCTGGACTAAACCATCCTCCAGCTCCTGGACAGTCTGTGGTGCAATGTGGCATTGTAGATGGAGGGGGATATGATGTCCCAGATGTGCCCAATTGGACTCAGGTCTGGGGAACGGGCGGGCCAGTCCATAGCATCAATGCCTTCGTTTTGCAGGAACTGCTGACACACTCCAACCACATGAGGTCTAGCTTTGTCTTGCATTAGGAGGAACCCAGGGCCAACTGCACCAGCAAATGGTCTCACAAGAGGTCTGAGGATCTCATCTCAGTACCTAATGGCAATCAGGCTGGCAAACACACGGAGGGCTGTGCGCCCCCAAAGAAATGCCACCCCACACCATTACTGACCCACTGCCAAACCTGTAATGCAGGAGGATGTTGCAGGCAGCAGAATGTTCTCCACAGCATCTCCAGATCTGTCACAACTGTCACAAGTGCTCAGTATGAACCTTCAAATTGTGAAGAGCACAGGGTGCCAGTGGCGAATTTGCCAATCTTGGTGTTCTCTGGCAAATGCCCAACATCCTGCACGCTGTTGGGCTGTAAGGACAACCCCCACCTGTGGACGCCGTGCCTTCATCCCAACCTCATGGAGTCTGTTTCTGACCGTTTGAGCAGACACACGCACATTTGTGGCCTGCTGGATGTCATTTTGCAGGGCTCTGGCAGTGCTCCTCCTGTTCCGCCTACACAAAGGCGGAGGTAGCAGTCCTGCTGATGGGGTTGCAGCTCGCTTTGACATGCCATCCTGGATGAGCTGCCCTACCTGAGCCACTACTGTGGGTCGTGACTGTGTCTTATGCTACTACTACAGTGAAAGCATCGCCTGCATTCAAAACTGACCAAAACATCAGCCAGAAAGCATAGGAACTGAGAACTGAGAACTGAGGTGTCCTGCTATTATTTTTTTAAATTTATATTTAACTGTAGTTTGTGCACACCTGGCGGTGAGAACAATTTTAAAAAAATGGGATTTGACAAAGTGTACCTGGCCTAAGCAAATATCATGACAAAAGATAGCAATGACGCAGAAGTACAGGAACCGTGGCTCGAATTAGTTTGCCCTGAGTTGAGGCGATGGGTGCTTTCGAGATGCCGTCGTGGTGATACTGGTGTTTTGGGTGGCTGGTGGGGTTTGGTTTTACAGAAGGTTGATGTTTTTTTCTCTCGTCTGGAAGTGTTTGCAGAGCGTTTGATGAGGCTGGTGCTGGAGGTGTCTGAGGCAGTGGGGAAGTTCCACACAATTAACACCATAGTTGTTCACAGCACTACACGTAAAAGAAAAGGAATGCTTGATTTGCTCACTCTAAACCACCGACTGCACAGTACGGGCAATTTTGCATCATTGGAACATTTTTTAAATTATAGGTTATTGGAGCTATTTTTTATGTAATTAGATTTATGGGTATGGCCTCCAGGACAGGTACCGGGTACATTTCCAAGCGCTGACAATATCTGTCTCTCAAAGATGACCGACATGATTATCAGAAAGGCAGAGCCCTCTGAGGAGGAGGATCAGGCAGACGTAGAACAACTAAGGGTAGACAAAAGGTGAGGTCAGAATCTGAAGCTTGCTAGTTAGTTTACCAATTACCGGGTCAGAAACAAGGTCCAGGACAGATACAGTCAGCCACGGTCCAAAAAGCGCTGTATGAAATTCTTACCAAGGCTAAATGGACTGTCAGGGTATTTATGCTGAGCAGATAGATGTTAATTGGGTGTTGGAGCACAGGTGAAGGTGTTTGAGATGTTTTAGGTGGAAGTGGCAGGCAGGTAAATCAGAGCAGATGAAAGTACATGGAAGAGTAGTGGCTGGGTACAAGTAAAACCAAGCATAGGTTGTAGGATGGATACGCTGACCTTAAAACAAGCATCCATCCATTTTCTATGCCGCTTATCCTCACCCTAAAACAGATTAGGATTTTTTCAATTACCTGTGCTGGAACATGTTTTTCAAAAACAACAAATCACAGGTTGACCTGCGTCCCAGTGCAGATTCCACAGTATTTAAAAAACAAAGTGAAACTAGCAAGTACATTCTGGTGGGATCACTTCAAAACAGGGATGTACAAACGTTTCATTTTGTAAAAACAACAACTAACTAATACCAATCCAAGCTAAGATGTCATGTATATTTATTTAGATTTAATAGCTCTACTTTATTAGCTCTGTTAGTGTCAACATTTTAACATTTCTCTCCATTTATTACACCTTTATGTTCTTTTATGGGTTTTTTGTGTAACTGTATTTTTAACACATACAATAAAAAATGAGCCAAAGCCCACAAAGGCCACAGTGTAGACACTCATGGTGTGTGCTTAGTATGTATGGGCTCACTCTCTGTTGTAAAGCGCTTTTGAACCACAAAGCACCATGACACATTAAAAAAAACATTATTTTTTTTTACAAGCTGATTAAAGATTATTTGGTTTGGGCTTATTTGAGGCATTATATTTGAAAGACATTTACTCCTAAACACCTACAAAAAGGGCATCCATTGGCCACATGAAAAAATGTAAATGATGCTGGGGACACTTTCATATGATTAGCTTTTCTTTTTAATGTTAAAAACTCTCAATTATAGGTCTAAGATGATAAATATATTTTGATTATTGTTTTTAAAGTGATATCAAAGTGAGATAAAAAAATCTCAATTTTCCTTCACTCTGTGTTATGTTTAAGTGTATATGTGTAACATACAATGGAGATCCAATACAAATCAAGCTGAGGTCTGCACTTTAGACACTGCTGACCTACAGAAATAATGCCTTTGGGACATTATCTGGCATATGGACAAACACAGAACAAACACTTCATATTTTACAGTATATAGGGGTGTTAAAAATAGCACTTTAACTGGGGTAACTAATTTACATAATTACAATAACATTTTTAATGTAATTAAAGCCTAGGCCCCTATGGCCGGTCTATGTGCAGAAAACACAAGAAAGCACGTGTGACGTATAGCTAAGTGTACTGTAACTGTGCAATGTTCTTCAGCTTCACAAAGTTCTAATTGCATAGGCAGGGGATTGCCATTTTCACAGTGAAAAGATTTTTATAATATGGTCAAAATATGCTGTATATAGCCCTCTTCAATCGTGGCGTAAACTGTGTGACAAAGTTTGATGGAGACTGCTTACTTACGCATGTTGCGTACAAATGGAGAGACAGCTGTGCATTCGAGCATTCTCAAATTTTGTGCATGGTACGCATTCTTTTACATTCTTTTCTGTTTTTTTCACTCACTATCACTCACTAGCATAAGTCACTTAATCAGAGAATGAAGCAATCAAGGCAAGACAGGAGAGATAAGAGAAAATAAGAAAAGAGAATCTATCTATCAGTGGCAATTGTTCTAAGACTGCAAGGGAAACTCAGCTTCTCGTAAAATGTATCCAGAAAAAGTGGTGAAATATGTACTGCTCTGTGTACATTTCATTGACTAAATATGCTCTAAAATATCTTCTTCTTTTGTTCATAACCAGCTACTTATCAAGGGTAACTGACACAAATTCCTTCCTTTTAATGTTTTGTAATTGAAGTGGTTACTTGCTTGTCAGGATTTTTGCCAGCTGAGAGAGGTTTTGAGGGACATCTGTCATGTACCAACTTCTTCAGGTCTTGCCACAACTTTTGAATTGGATTAAGGTGTCTGTTTTGACTGGGCCCATCTAGAGTACAAATCCTGTTTATCTGCAGCTACTGTGTTTGTAGTTTTGCTGCAATGCTTGGGTCAATGTGTTGTTGCATGATCCATTTTCATCACAGCTTCAACTCCCTGATTGAAGACAGGAGATTCTGGACAAAAATGTGTCGATAGGACTGAGAATTCATGGTTCCTTAAATAATATGAGTTGTCCAGGTCTGGAATCAGAAGAGCAGCCCCAGACATTTACGCTTGAAAGGATATTATATTTTAGATTCATCTGTCCCGAGAATGGACTTTCATAAGGTCTTCTGTTTGTCCATGTGCTCTTTGGCAAAGTTAAAACTGACAGCTTGGTTCTTTGTTAAGAGCAGAAGTTTCTTAGGACCACATACGTTTAACAGGCAAGGTATGCTGTTTAGCTCTGCCATCATGTCAGCGGCGAGGAGTATCACAGGAAATTTTTCCTACCCCTCGGTTTTAAGTGAGGTCACTTCATTTCAAGGGCTACACCTTAGCCCTTAACCTTACTTTAGAGAGAATTGGACACTCCTTGCTTGATGTCAATGTGCAAATCCAAGGACTAAGGCAGGGGTCGGCCACGTCTAGCATCAAAAGAGCCATTTGGCCTTCTCTTCCAGTAAAGAAAAAATGTCCGGAGTTGCAAAAACATGATAGGGCTTATAAACTTTTAAAAGCATTAATCTATTTAATTGTACCTATTACAACAATACAATTCAACTAACAGAAGTGCAGAGTGTATGTGTAGGTCTGCTTTTAAATAATTTAAACAGTGGCCTCCGTAGGCCTTTTTGAGTCATTCCCTTATTTGTGTAAAATTAAAACAAGATGTTAACATTGAAAAGCTCATTAGAGTTCCCATACTTGCATAGCAGTGCAGTCTGCTTTATATTGTTATTATTATTATTATTTAATATTGTATTATAAAATTCTATTTGTATTATTGTTTTATTATTATTGTCACTTGACTCATGAACGGCAATTGACTTTTCTTATGCTGAATTAATGTCATCACTTTGCCTACCGGTGATGTTTGTTGCCATTCTCTTGGTCCTGTTTTTGCAGAAAAAGGCATTTCTTTAGATTTCAGAATAATTTATTGTTTTTCTCTCGTGTTATGGTTTCATTGTGATGTTTTATGAAGAATTATGTCATGTATTTTTCATCTGTAAAAAATGTTCCCCTCCTAACAATCTCCAGTGCAGCCAACCAGTTGAGTTTGGAGCGTTCATCCACTTCTTGAAAGTATGTTTGCTCTGCTCAGTCTTCCATAGTAGGTCTGGAATCGCTCTCTTGTGCCCATCTGCAGTTTAGCACTTTTCAGTTTGCTAATTTCTCGCCACGTACCAAGCATTGGGTGGGCACGCCAGCGCCATTAACAGTGAAGGTGTTACGTTCACTTGCGTTGCCTTTTGTTTTTCCCTTGCCTTCTCCTGGGCGTGTGCTTTGGGTTGCAGGAGCTGCCACGGCAACTGGAGGCGGGGCCACGGGACGCATCTGCATGTAATCTGCGGACACCCCTTATAAACAGAGGGCTCGCACCTGGGTGACGCTGGATTATTCTCTTCCACTCTGGAAGGATCACGTATGGACTTGCCTGTTTTCCCTTTTCCAACTCTCCTGTAGTTCCTGCAGTTTCTGACTCCAATTCAGCTTCGCTCCAGCGTCTCCCAGACGGTACGTTCCGTGACCCTGTCTACCACGTTGGCTATTCCGAGGCTCGTGTGTGTCCCACTGCCCATGGTGCACTCCCCGTTCCAGTGCGACCGCACCATCGCCTTCTGTTTTGTCCTCGTTGTCTACATTAAAGACAAGATACATCGCCTCAAAACCTGCCTCTTCTGTCCACGTCCGAGGGTTCGCTCCTGCTAACCCGTACAGAATAATCCAGCCACAAGTATGGACCCTACGGAAGTGGACACCAGCAGGCTCGCGCTCCGCCATTTGGCGCAACGCCTCACCCAGCAAAAGGAGCAGTTCGACGCCTTGGGGCAGGGCATTAAGAGCATGGCTGAACACCAGGACTCCCGGTTGGAGGCCATCGAGGGTCATATCCAGGCCTTGCTGGCGGGGTTGCAGCGGGGCACCCCCCCGGCTGCACCTTCCGCCACCAAAGTCACTCCTCCGGATCATGCCATCCCTCGTCCCCCCGTGGACAGTTCTCCCACCGCCAGCTTACAGCCGTCCCGGCCAGTGAAGTTCTCGGGCAACGGTGACGTCCGCGCCTTCTTGACACAATGTGAGCTGCACTTTGAGCTTCTGTCAACCCCCTTCCACTCGGAGCGAGCGAGGGTGGCGTTCGTGATCTCTCACCTGTCCGGACGAGCGGGAGCCTGGGCCACGGCGAAGTGGCAACGTCGTTTAACTGTGTGCGCCACCTACGCTGCATTTGCTACAGCGTTGGAGCAAATCTTCCAAAGGAACCCCCCGGGTCGGGAGGCAGCGCGCGCGCTTCTCAGACTGCGACAAGGTCTGCGTAGCGTCTCGGACTACGCAATTGAGTTCCGGGCCCTCACAGCCGAGAGCGAATGCCGCGCCGCAGCTGGACGTGTTTCGCTCAGGTCTTTCGGACCGCATCCAGGACCACATGATCCCCTCGGCTACTCCGGAGACCCTCGACGGACTCATTACTCTTGCCGTGCGCATAGAAGGACGCCTCCATGACCGGAAGTGGGACCGGAGTCAGCACCGTGGGCGCGGTCTGGCTAGCTTCATTCCGGGCAAGCACGGCAACGAACATTCCTCAGAGCACCTACCACCCGTCACCGCCTCCCCGTGGACATCGATCGTGGACGAGCCCATGCAGCTTGGAGGAGGCCGACTCACCGCAGCCCAAAGGAACCGGCGTCGTCGTTTGCATCTCTGCATTTACTGTGGCCAGGCGGACCATTCCGTTGCCGACTGCCCATCCCGTCCGGACGGCCGCCCCCCACGAGCGCCGCAGCTGTCAGGTGCGAGTTCCCCGGAGGACTCGTCCCCTCGAGGCCGCTCGTCGTTGGAGCCCAAGACAAGTCGTCTCCAGCTGGCAGGTACCCTCTCGTGGGACAACCAGAACATTGCCATTAGTGCTTTTATCGACTCGGGGGCGGACGATTGTTTTTTTAAATGAGGCTTTGGTAAAGCAACTCGCGATTCCTAGGTTGCCGGCCCCCAAGCCTGTCCGTTCCTTGGATGGGCGTCCTCTGGCCGGCATCACTCACCAGACACATGCCCTTACTCTCCGCCTGTCCGGCAATCATACTGAGCTCATTCGTTTTTTTGTTATCCCCTCTCGCTCCGCGCTGGTGGTTTTAGGCCTTACGTGGCTCCCTAAGCACAATCCTTATATTGACTGGACCAAAGCCACTATTTTGAGTTGGAGGGTGTTTTGTCACATTCACTGTCTCAGGTCGGCAGGCCTCCACAACTCGTCCGTTCGGGTTAAGACTCAGGAGGAAATAGACCTGGCCTAGGTTCCCGCTGTCTATCACAACCTCCGCAAGGAGGTTTAGCAAGGTTTAGCAAGGAGCAGGCACAGTCACTCCCGCCTCATCGCCCCTACGACTGCGGCATCAATCTCGTTCCGGACGCGGTACTTCCCCGCTCCCATCTTTATAACATCTCTCGGCCTGAGAGGGAGGCCCTCGAGGAGTACATCTCCTCCTCCCTCGCCTCCGGTCTCATTCGCCCGTCCTCGTCATCTTTGGCCGCGGGGTTTTTCTTCGTTAAGAAGAAAGACAATTCTCTGCGTCCCTGTATCGACTACCGTGCCCTGAACGAGATTACCATTAAGAACAGGTACCCGCTGCCCTTGCTAGCTTTGGCGTTCACGTCGCTTCACTCGGCTCGTTGGTTGTCGAAGCTCGACCTCCAATGCCTACCACCTGGTGCGGATTCGCGACGAGTGGAAGACGACTTTTAATACTCCGCTGGGGCACTTCGAATACCTCGTTATGCCATTCGGTCTTACAGATGCACCGGCGGTGTTTCAGAGTTTTTTAAACGATATATTGGGGGATATGATCGGCCGATTTGCTTTCGTCTACCTAGATGACATCTTAATTTTTTCCCGGACACTTGAGGAGCACACTCAGCATGTCCGACTAGTTCTCCGTAGGCTCCTTGAGAATAGGCTATTTGTTAAGGCGGAGAAGTGCGCTTTTCACTCCACCTCAGTCCCTTTCTTGGGTTTTATTGTTGGAAAGGGGCAACTTACGACCGACCCAGCCAAGGTTCAGGCTGTGGCCGAGTGGCCCGTTCCCACATCAAGGAAGCTGCTCCAGCGGTTCCTTGGGTTCGCCAACTTCTACCGGCGGTTTATCCATGACTTCAGCAAGGTGGTGGAACCGTTGACGAGGCTCACATCCAGCAAGGTACGTTTTGTATGGACTCCGGAAGCTAATACCGCGTTCACCAGACTTAAGACTTTATTTACCAGTGCTCCTGTTCTTCATCACCCTGATCCGTCTTCCCAGTTCTTTGTAGAGGTGGACGCCTCCGACACCGGCGTGGGGGCCGTTTTTCCTCAGCGCTCCGCCGAGGACGGGGAGCTTCACCCCTGTGCCTTCTTCTCGCGTCGCCTGACCGCAGCAGAGCGCAATTACGACATTGGCAACCGAGAACTTCTTGCGGTATTCCTGGCACTGCAGGAGTGGAGGCACTGGCTGGAGGGCGCCAAACTTCATTTTGTTGTGTTTACAGACCACAAGAACCTGGCATATCTGCGCACGGCGCCAGGCTCCCGAAATGGCAAGCCGGACTCCCTGTCCAGGATGTATTCTCCACCGGTAGAGGACACCCGTCTGGAGACTATCGTTCCCCAATCCCGGATCCTGGGATTCCTACAATGGGATGTGGAGAAGCAGGTTACAGAGACCCTGGTGGACTACACCCCGCCAGAGGGATGCCCGACGGGTCGACTGTTTGTGGTTCCCAGGCTTCGCCCGGAGGTCCTTCTCTGGGCACACGGGTCTAAGATGGCCTGCCATCCCGGCGTAGCCCACACGATATTCCTACTCTCGCAACGGTTCTGGTGGCCGTCCTTCCGGGCGGACGTGAGGAAGTTCGTGACCGCCTGTACGGTTTGTGCCCGGAATAAGTCCTCCCACAAGGCCCCCGCGGGACTTTTGCAGCCACTTCCCATCCCTTCCCGTCCTTGGTCCCATGTAGCACTGGATTTCATAACGGGACTTCCCCCCTCCAACGGGAACACGGTGGTGTTCACAATCGTCGACAGGTTCTCCAAGATGGTCCACTCTTTATCGCTCTTCCCAAGCTGCCCTCGACCCTCGAGACGGCGGAGCTACTGGCGACTCACGTGTTCCGGCTACATGGGATTCCCTTGGACATTGTTTCGGACAGGGGGCTGCAGTTCACCTCCGCGGTATGGAAGGCCTTTTGCAGGGCTTTGGGCGCCTCCCCTAGCCTGTCCTCGGGGTACCATCCGCAGACCAACGGCGAGACGGAACGGGCAAATCAGGACCTAGAGGCCGCCATCCGCTGCGTGTGCCATCAGCAGCCGTCATCGTGGTCCGTGAATCTCCCGTGGATCGAGTATTCCCATAATACTCTCACCAGCTCCGCAACGGGCATCTCCCCATTCCATGCCGCCTATGGATATCAGGCTCCGGCCTTCCCATCTCTCGAGTCGGAGTGCCCTCAGTGTCCGCCCATCTAAAACGTGCCCGCCTGGTCTGGCGCAACACACGGGCAGCGCTGTCTCGTACGTCAGAGCGGAACCGACTGGCTAATCGTCACTGCTCGGCGGCACCCGAGTACAGGCCGGGGCAGAAGGTTTGGCTGTCGACCCGCGACCTTCCTCTTTACTGTTGCTCGAGACAGCTCCAACCGCGTTTTATCTGCCCTTATCCCATCGAGACGGTCCTCAGTCCATCAGCGGTCCAACTGCGGCTCCCGGACTCCCTTAGGTTACACCCTACTTACCACGTCTCCCTCCTCAAGCCTATCGCCACCTTTGCCCTTCTCCTCCTCCTAGGCTGATCGATGGGCACCCAGCGTTTACATTTAAGGCCATCTTGGAGGTGAGAAGGGGCAGGGGTTACCAGTTCCTGGTCGACTGGGAGGAGTACGAGCCTGAGGACCGTTCATGGGTACCACACGCCCTTATTCTAGATCCTGCCCTCCTTTCTGAGTTCTACACCCGCTTTGCGGAGAAGCTGGGTAGGCCGCCAGGGGGCGTCCGTTAAGAAGGGGGGTACAGTTACGTTCACTTGCGTTGCCTTTTGTTTTTCCCTTGCCTTCTCCTGGGCGTGTGCTTTGGGTTGCAGGAGCTGCCACGGCCACTGGAGGCGGGGCCACGGGACGCACCTGCTCGTAATCTGTGGACACCCCTTATAAACAGAGGGCTCGCACCTGGGAGACGCTGGATTATTCTCTTCCACTCGGGAAAGATCACGTATGGACTTGCACGTTTTCCCTTTTCCAACTCTCCTGTAGTTCCTGCAGTTTCTGACTCCAATTCAGCTTCGCTCCAGCGTCTCCCAGACGGTATGTTCCGTGACCCTGTCTACCACGTTGGCTATTCCGAGGCTCGTGTGTGTTCCACTGCCCATGGTGCACTCCACGTTCCTGTGCGACCGCACCATCGCCTTCTGTTTTGTCCTCGTTGTCTACATTAAAGACAAGATACATCGCCTCAAAACCTGCCTCTTCTGTCCACGTCCGAGGGTTCGCTCCTGCTAACCCGTAACAGAAGGCAAAGGATTATGTCCATTCACAATAATACTCACTATTTTCTTTTAATGTTTTTCTTTTAGGTAGCACACTCCCAAGATGTCTTTTTTTGTGTCTCACTGAACACACTGGCGCCCCACCGCCTTCTCTTGCTCATCCAATTAGCAGCTAGAACACAGTGAGTCAAAAATTCACGTTTCCTCCGTTTTGTTTTTTAAAAAAACATCACAGGGGAGGCAACAAGAAGGCTGATGAGTATGGAATCACAGGAGTGCCAAAATGAAAAGGAAATGCATACAAAGAGAATCAATAATAAAAAGTATACAAATGTAGAAATGTTCTTTTTCCATTTTGTCTTTGTTTTTTTCCATTTTTGTCATTAATTTTCCTGTCTTGTTTTTGTCTTTTCCATTTGCTTTTTATCATTGCCTTTGCTTTTTGTCATCAGCTTGAACCAGTCAATAAATGAAATGTGAAAAAGCAAATGGAAAAGACAAAGACAATACAGAAAAAGCAAAGACAAAATGGAAAAAAATATGACTACATTTGTATATTGTTTATTATTGATTGTATTTACAGTATATTTCCACATGTATTTCCTTTTCATTTTGCCACTCCTGTGATTCCATAGAAGAGCCACTGGGCTGAGGGCTAAGACAATGGGGAAAGTGGTAGAATTTGGATTTGTCATATAAGACATGGTCAGAAGTCAAAGAAGCCAATCCAAAGTACTGTATGTATTAAACACTTAAAAGGGCTGTTTCTGTTACTGTTCATGGTTTGAAAGAAACATCTGATCGTTCAATGTGATGCAAAATCTGTTTAACATCAAAGTAGATGGTATTGTCCTTCCAACAAGCCAGTGTAACAAAACAATTATTTCAAGCTCCTATTCCAGTTCCCTTCATATAGCATCTTGCATCAATATTTATCATTCATTCATTTATCCTTTATTTAACCAGATAAATCTAACAGAGATAAAAAAAATTCTTTTACAAGAGTGACCAGTCCAAGACGGAAGCATAACACAAATTTTCAGACGAGACGTTCCCAACATACAGTACCGCATTCACAGTACCCAAGCAACAATTTAAAAACAATTTAAAAACATTGGCCAAGTCCATTCTTTTCACGTTCACTTAAAATAGCCTTGAATTCTCCTAACGTAACAAGATGAGATACGTTTAAGTCATTTTGCAGATCATTCCACGCATATATGTTAGAATGCATTAGAGAGGATGTGAGGGAGAATCATACAGAGGTTTGCACAGCGTTTATTTAGCTTTGATGCTGTCTCGCTGTTCCCCTTTCCCACACCTTACACTCCAACCAAATATTTTATGCTTCATATTCACAGCAGCACTGCTGTGGTCAGGCTGGTTGTTGAGAATCACACACCACAGACAGACTCATCCAGAACCCAAATTAAGCATCAGACCACACATTTTAAGAGCAAATGACACAACCACTTTCTAGTCAACACACAAACACACACAGTCATGCAACATAAAATAAATGTCTTTTTCCAGTATTTTCATTGTTTTGTTTCAATTTACCAGGATTCGTTCAGTTAATTGTATTCACAAACTCTTAGGAGCAATTAAAAGTACTTTCGAGCTTGGTAAATTCATTGGCATTTTGCCCACTATACAACACACAGATAAACAGACGCTATGATGAACAAAAACTGACATGACAATGAGAGGGTGGTATCATTTTACCAACATGTATTATCATTGTAGCGTGTGTGTGTGGTAGTGTGTGTGCACAACCATTTTAGAGCGCTGTGGCAAATAATATAGTTACACGTCACAATAGGATGCATGCAACCACAATTACTACAAAAAATGCCGTATGCAGATCGATCCCAGTGTCGATCACACCAATACCACTGTTAGTATCAGCATCAGATCCATACTAGCTTAATGAGATCAATATTTTATATTTGTACTTATTTTTATTGTTTATTTTTAGAAATATCAGTGTGTTGTGTAGATTGTTACACAGTATAGTTGTATATTATTGTTATGCAGCACATATTTTTATTTTACCTCCGCCATAAAGGTTATGTTTTTGCCGACGTATTTTTGTCCGTCTGTGTTCAAAATAACTGGAAAATATCTGACTGGATTTGAAGTTTGAAGATTTCAGGAAATGTCGGAAATTTGATATGGAAGAACTGACTATATTTTGGGGGTGGTGAGGATCCCAAATTTTTTTTTAAAGGATTCTTTAACCATTTTCGGTATTTGTGCATATATCTCCACAAAAAAGTTTCAAACAGGATTTACAAAATATCTAGAGAATGATCCAGATAATGCAATCATTCTCAATACTATGATCGAGAATTTGAAAAAAATAGGGGAGCATTGGAATTGGAAAATGGTACCGTGTTTTGGTACCGGGCGGCAGAGTTCAAAGCAGCCTGTTGGTGACGCTCTATCGTGCTTTGAGTTCAGTGGCTGCTTCCCTCTGGGAGCATCCTATTTGCCGTCTCGCATTGTTTTAATCAATTCCTTGATCACATACCCTTGTGGGTTTTGCTGTCCGGCTCCGGGCTGGGAACAGTGGGTTGTGCAAGGGGTGCTGAGGTATTGAGCGTGTTACATTTGTCAGTATCTTCAACTCCCTAGCGTAAGGGCGAAACTTCCTGTTGCTTCCAAACTTTTTATAACTTGCAACCTGTCAGCAACTGAACCGTTCCGCCCACCACCCACCAGTCGTCTTCCTTCTCCCTCCTCATTTAGGGTCAAAGGTCACACAAGTTCCTCCACTACATAGCTGTAGCTGTGGCAGCGCTCGGCAGTGGTGGCCAAGATTTTCTGCAAGGTGGCATTAAAGCGCTCCACTTGACCATCCGACTGGGGGTGGAACGAGGTGGTGTGAGTCTTCTCAATTCCCAGCAGTCCACACATATCTTGGAAAACCGCTGACTCAAAGTTGGTGCCTTTGTCACTGTGTAGGCTATGGGGGGCACCATACCTACACACCCACTCAGCTGCAATTCGTTCAGCAACTGTTACTGCTTGTTCATCGGGGATCGGGTAGGCCTCCACCCACTTACTTAAGTAATCCTGTACTACCAATATGCAGCGGTTTTGTCGTTCTGTTTCATTTAAGGGGCCCATCAGATCAACTGCCACCCGCTCCATAGGGGAACCCACCCTCACAGTTCCCATGGCCGCTTGGGGCGTCTTCCTGGGCCGAGCCTTGGCAGCACAGCTGATACAGGTGCGGCACCACAGAGTAACATCGTCCTTCATGTTGTACCAGTAAAGTCTAGTCTGGAGCCTGGTGAGTATCTTCTCCACCCCAAAATGCCCCCCCACAAGACCGTCATGCATCCGCTAGCTTCTCTAACCACCTTGCCAACTGACCTTAAGGTTCCCGGAACCTGGTCAACCAGCGCAAACTGCTGTGGTCCGTCCGGACCATCACAGATCGCCCCAGCAAATACTGCCGAAAATGTGAAGTGAACTCCACTACCGCCAATAACTCGCGTCTAGTAGCGCAATAGTTTTGCTCAGTGGCAGACAGCCGTCTACTTCCGTAGGCCAAGACCCTCTCCTCCCCACCTTGGACTTGGGAGAGGACGGCTCCAATGGCCCGATCGCTAGCATCAGTATCAAAAAGCATTTCGCCACTGTCCAGAGGGTAGCCTAGAATCGGTGCTGAGACTAGATGCCCTTTTAGTTCCTCAAATGCCTTCTGACACTCAGCATTCCAACAAAACCGCGCATACTTTTTAGTTAGCTCATAAAGCGGCCTAGCCCCTGTTGCAAAATTCTTAACAAATCGTCTGCAATATGAAGCCAAACCAATAAACTGGCGCACCTCAGAGACATTTTTCGGAATAGGCCATTCCGCCACCTTCTGTATCTTTTGGGAATCTGTAGCAACACCTTTAGCGGAAACAACGTGACCCAAGTACGCAACTTCCTCCCGGAAAAGACAACATTTGGAGGGCTTCAACTTAAGGTTGGCTTGACGCAGCCTGCTGAACACCTGCTGCAAACGCTCCAGCATTTCGGTACAGTCTTTGCCCAACACAATAATATCATCCAAATAAACCAAACAAGTCTCCCACTGCAACCCAGCCAACACCCGGTCCATTAATCTCTGGAAGGTGGCTGGCGCGTTGCAGAGTCCGAACGGCATTACGTTCCACTCAAAGAGCCCCTTTCTAGTGCAGAAAGCGGCTGCCTTGCGAGCTCGAGGAGTCATCTCCACCTGCCAATACCCAGATGTTAAATCAAGGGTACTAAAGTACTTAGCCGTGGACAGTGTGTCCAGGGTGTCCTGAATACGAGGCAGGGGATACGCATCTTTAATTGTGCGCTCGTTCAAAGACCGATAATCCACGCACATACTTGTAGCCCCATCCTTCTTCCTTACCATTACAATTGGTGCATCCCAGCTACTGTTGCTGGGTTCAGCGACACCAGCTATCAGACTCTGCTGCAACTGCTGGTCTGCAGCGGCCTGCTTTTTGCTGGACATTCTACGAGGAGGTTGTTTGACAGGGAGACCTGGAGTTAGCAGGATGTCATGTTGCACCAAATTAGTGCGCCCTACATCGTTGGGCCCTACAGAAAACACATCACTATGGTTCTGCAACAACCGGACCAAGCCCGGACGGTCATGCTCATGGAGGTTGTCGCAGCTCTCCGCATATAAAGCTTGCAGGTGAATGGGTACTTCCGCAGGGATATAATCAACCGACTCACAAGCTTCTTGGGGCCCAGTCCCTTCCAACACTTTGGCCGGCTGCATGACCCCAGCTACCGCCCCCCTCTTTAAGGAGAGTGGCTCAGTACCTGGGTTAAAGACTCTCATGGGTACGGTAGTAGAGTATTTTGGCCGCACAACAACATGAGCCACCTGCACTTTGTGCTTCTCGACAAAATTTACATTAACAGTTTTGCTTCCTACACTGACTGGCCGGTCAGCCTCCCCTAAGACAGCTATTCTACCAGGACCAACGCCCTGTAGGACCCGAACATTAGACGGCTGCAACTGAGGATTGAGCTCGGAGGGCATAGAGTCAAAAAGGTGGAATGGTAACACGTTCCTCCGGGCACCAGAGTCTAAAAGAGCACACATTTCCACCCCATGAATAACTACTAAAGCACTCATCTCATCTGCGTCCCTACCCCCGGTGACAACAGTATCTGAGGATGGGTGTGAGATCGTGTCAACACCAGGGACCCTTTGATGGGGTTGGCGGGGTGAGGGGCAGTTTTTCTGCACATGTCCTACACCGCTACAGTTGTGACAAATAACATTTCCTCCTCCCCTTTTTCTACTCGGCCAGGTGCGAGATGCTTTTGGCGCCCTCTCTTGTTGGGTGTGGAAATGGTCAGCCACCCCCACAGACTCCTCACCTGTCGTTGGGCTGCTGTCCTCACGTACGACTACTGCTCTGGTGTGTTCGACAGCCCGAACTGGTTGACTCCATCGCGCTGACTAGGCGACAGCTCTGGCGGCCTCTCGCGTTGTTTCAAAACGACAAGCTATTTCAAAAGCTTCGGCTAAGGAGCTCGGCCGTTCCTCCTGAAGTCGCTGCACCAGCGTGGCGTCTGCCAAGGCGTTGGTGAAGATCTCCACGCCCACTGCCTCCTGCTCCAACTCCGTGCGATCAGCATACACGATCGACACCTTCCCGTAGATGTCATCACAGAGGCTGTGAAGCGCTTCGTTGGGTCCTCTGCGCCTCTGCTGCAATTCAATGCCGACTGCAGCTGCATGCTGGGAGTGGGGTCCATAGGGGGACTCAACTTCATCTATGATCTGGTTGTAGCTCCACCTGGATGAACGGGGGTTCTTATGGACAATGGCACCGGCCGGCCCCGTCAGACTGAATCTCAGCTGAACAGCCATGGTATTGGTCGACCAATGGTTAGCTTGAGCGCAGCTCTCAAATTTGTGCAAAAAGTCCCTCCAGGATTCGGAACCATCAAAATGGCCTGGCTGCAGCGTGGGTATCCTCTCACATGGCTCATGACCAACTGGCTGGTAGGTGCGTGGCGCTTTGGGCCCGTTGGACTGAAAAACAAGTCCTTGGGCCTCGCCATTATTTGCCTCCGCTTTACAACACTCTTGGTTCATGGCATAGAAGGGGTTAACGTGACCATCAGCCTTATTTATCACTCCAAATGAACGCGTCACAGGTGTAGACGCCCTGACACCACTCATACAGCCATCAAAACTACTGTCAAAAGTCTCTGGCCCACCTGTGGTTGCACACCGCCGCTCCGTTGGCGTCGTGAAAGGGTTACTGGACAGTATCGGGCTGAGAAACATTGCGTCATATGCCCGCGCTGCGCGACCGACGGCGCCATCTTCAAAAGGCGCTAATTTCATTTTGTTTGTCGGTGCTTTCCCCCCGTCGAGCCCGCAGACACATTCTCCGTCGGCAGCATCCACACTTTTCACGTCAGCGCCAACACCCCTCTGAATGTCCACTACGAACGGGTAGGTGCTGGAGTATTCACAGCGCCGAGCACGTCCGCTCTCGCTAGCTTTAGCACTGTCTCGTGCCGACATCTTCGCTACTTCCACGTTCACGTAAAACAAACAAACAAACAAAAAAAATATTAATATATTTATTTATTTTTCATCCCGGACGAGCCCCCAGTGTTACATTTGTCAGTATCTTCAACTCCCTACCGTAGTAAGAGCGAACTGAACGCAGCAAAGATGGAAAACTTCCTTTTGCTTCCAAACTTTTTATTACTTGCAACCTGTCAGCAACTGAACCGTTCCGCCTACCACCCACCAGTCGTCTTCCTTCTCCCTCCTCATTTAGGGTCAAAGGTCACACAAGTCCCTCCACTACATAGCTGTCCCAGGCACTGCCTGTAACAAGCGTCTTGACGTGTACAATTGGGCATTGGATTGGCGTTTGCCTGTGGAGGTGGTGGTGTGCTTTTGCTTCATCCTTGGGTTTTGCTTGGGGGTTCGATGTCCCAACCTTTGTGTAAATAGTGTGTAATGCACACAAGAAGTAGCGACTGTGGTGTTGAAGAAGGGATACGATTAAAAAAGCTTTTTTTCGGACATGTTGAATTGTGCATCTGTTGTATTACTATGTAACTTTGTAAGCATGTTCGAAATAAACAAAAACTGAACTGATCTTGTACAATTGTAAGCAAAAAGTATCATTGGTATCAGCAACAAAAACACTGTAACGTATTGACATGCAGTATCACCCAATCCTAACCCATCCATCCATTTTCTACGCCGCTGATTTTCATTGGGGTCGCGGGTCCACCCCAACTCCTGCAGGGTATTGAAACTAATAAGGTTGTGCAGGTGTACCTAATATTGTGTCCAGTGAGTGTATTCAAACAATCTTTATTTGCATGTTTTGTGTGAGCTGTTCGGAGCTGACTGTGTGGAGGAAGAGGACGCCATGAAAGACAGACAGACAAAACAGACCTGCAGACATGCACAGCAATCCCACCAGGCACACCCTGAGGAATCTATTGTCTGAATTTACTTCTTGCAAGTCCAGTCCAGCAGAAGCAGCCCACTTCAGCTCAGTCCAATGTTTCATCCTCCCTCTAGCTCTCTCTATGTGACACATTGCCAGTTCCTGTTCCCAGCAATTAACGCTCATTAGACTGCAATAGGGGAACACAGAGCTCCCCCTAGAGGTGAAATACAATCATTGAGGCTGCTGATGAGAAGTATTAGGACATTTTTAGCGGCTAATAAAAACCAGGATTCATTTGTGGTTTGTGAAACAGTCATTTAGCACTATGTGTCAGTGAACTAGGCCATGCGTAGACGACTTTATGAAATAATTATCTTCACATGCTGGTGAAGAGCTGTGTAATTGTGTGTGTGTGCGAGTGTGGGATTTTATTTTAAGACCGCAAAACACTTGTGCCAATATACTGAAGTCTGCACACCTGGTTGGCACACCTGTTTTACCCATAGCTGTCCGTCTGTGCACTTGCTCACAAGCACTAAAAAAGTACAAAGAAGCCCACACTGGTGTTTCCTGGCCTTGTGTGTGTGCACAGTGTAGACGTAATATCAGGCGGCCTTCTGTACTGTTCCTCCCCTCCCCCAACTCAGTCCCTCCATGGCTGAACTCAACAGATTAAACTATGCAATATCACCCGTACCAATCCCCCCCAACCCTCTACGTCCCCACCACCCTCAATTCAATTTCTTTTCCACTGCCCTCCACTCGCTCGCACACTGAAATGCCTCTCGCTCTCTCGCCTACTAATATATACAACTCCTGCAGTATGTTAGATGAGTCTCAGGTTTTAGTGCAGTGTTTAGGCAACACAGAAAGAGGTCACACTTTGGCAGTGTATGTACTGTATGTGCATAATTGACATTTCAGGTAATTATATGATGATGCCTCACACACTGTATGTGCGTGTACCTCACTGTCCAAAAGGCGTGGTTATCTTATCTCTACAGAAACACTCGTTTCCCTAGATGTGTGCGTCTTTTGCAGTTTTTCTGTCCACGCCTATTTGTGCATGCCGAGTATATGTCTATCATGTGCGTGCATGCATATCTGGTCTTTGTGTGTGGGTGTACATAGCGCATAGCTATAGCTGCAGTGTGTATTAAAGGCAGTAAATCAGTGTAAGGCAATCTGCCTCTGAGCAGCTCCTTCAGGTGAGATTTATTGCCACTGCACTTGGCCTCTTACAACAGCGATGGACTTCTTAGCCTTGTATCTGGCCCGGTGTGCGCATGTGAGCGTATGGGTTGCTGATTTCTCAGTTTAACCCCCTCCCGCCCTCTGAAAACACACCACCACCAAAAACAACAACAACAACTCCTCCCCTGTCTGCATTCCTGGTGCAGAAAGAAGCAGGGTGTTGGTGACTCCACCTCTGAGAACTTGCGATAAAAACAAACCAACTGCACGTACACAAACGTGAGAGTACTCTCCCTCTCTTTCTTGACCACACCTCTTCCATTTGGACTTGACGTGCACATTCCTGGATGGAAATCACGCAAGGTCCCAGAAGCAGTGGAGCTGACTGACTGTCAGTTAGGTAGCACTGGAGAAATAGGTCATAGAGCTAAAAATACTTATCTATGTCTCTCTCTTTCCTCTCTTCATCCCTCTCTCACGGTCTTGCTCAATCCTGTTTTCTAAAAGAATCCAAAGTGAAGCAGAATTCCAATCCAAATAAAGAGATGATGAAAGGAATAACTTGGAAAAAGAAACACCCTTAAAACATCCGACCTGAGGCCTGCGTGCTCTCTTATGAATAAGGCATGCGATGGTGTGCGGGAGCAACTGTGTGTGCACATTTGGGCACAAGTGTCTACGGATGAGCAAGTGGAGGAACGTAAAAATGTAGATATGGATGCTCAGCCTGTGCTTCAACACTCATGCACACAGCCAGTTATTATCAGAAGAGCATCAGAACTACTGGCAATCTCCCGTGAAACCACAAGGAGAAGACTTTTCTCAAGATTGTTTTTTAGTATTTTCTTGTGGAGTTTACTAGCAGTAAATGGAATGCATATTCTGCCAGGATATTCCCTGAGTCCACCCAGAAGGACCTCAAAAAGACTTAAGGAAAATCTGCAAAGTGCAAAGAGACATTTCTTCAGGAATTCTGACAATGAAAAATGTTTTAAAAAAACATGACAGGAGGGTGAGGCCAAAGCAAGAAAGCAAATGATGTGATGGAAATGAGTGATGCATGGTCCTGAATGTGGAAGCGGGTCAGCAGGGGTAATGGAGGGGGAGACAGAAGAGAGACGGAAAGAGAGAGATTATCACTAATCCAAAAGAGCGAGTGCATTGGGGGGGGGGGGAGTAGGAAAATACCCACTAGATTGGAGCGAGTTGCTGCTCCTCACACAAATGAAGCCTCCGCTGTCGTTTGCACGCACACACGTCAACTGCAGTGTACAACAACTGGAGATATGGCCTCCCGCTTTTACATCCACTGGATGAATCAGCAGCTTCGGGGGCAATTGGGGACAAAGACAAACCAGCTGTGGGACACACCTAGAAACCTACGCTGACATTGTCACCTGACGGATACTTTGGATGGATGCTGTGTGAATACAGCATAGAGCGTTTGACTCTTTGTAGGTCTCTTTTTATTGTTGGACCAGAGTTTTCTCACTCTGCCTTGCCTTATTCTTCTCTGTCTTGCCCTCTCTTTAGCACCACAGTGATACATACATTCAGTGTGATCAGCCACTTCCATCCAGTTGACACCATGTGGCTGAAGGACTGTCTGCACAGCCAGTCAGCTTCAATATTAACGCATCCCCCCGAAACAGGCTTTTTTTAATTATTATTGTGGGAAAACACGCTCAGGTTTTAAAAATGAGCTTCAAGGCAGCACATTGTTAGTGCTCAGTTTCCTCCTGCATGTCAAATGCTCTTTCAAGGCAGCACAAACAGGAGAGTCATTCATGGATTTGCACGACATGTCGACTATGCCCGCATCACACTGAGACAGAGTGTAGACCGAAACGGTGCAACCTCTCATGTGGGTTAAAGGTTTCCACGGAATCTATTGTGCGTTTCTCTTTGGATGGACCCACGGTTAGAGACACGCATGCAACGGGGTAGCAGGCGTCTGCATTCCGCTGCAGCCAGTCACCGAAAACCAAAAAGAGACCCCAAAAAACTTCCCCTCCGACACGAAATGGGATGACTTAAATGCGTGCTAAATTGGAATAGAAAAGCATTGTTGTTTGCAAAGTAAAGCTACCTTCTTCCTACCTGTCTCCACCCCTCTGTCCAAAATTGAGCATGCACAGGTAGTGTAACGCTATTCACACTGCCTCCAGCCAGCCTCCCCCGCCTGGCTCCGACCGTGCTCTTGGCTGGCTACAGTGGCAAGGGACATACCGGGTCACCCTAATCCAGCCCCAGCATTCCAGCATGCCCGTGCACACATGCACGCCGCTCCCAGCGCAGGGAAATGATAACCCCGCTTGCACCGGAACGCGGAACCCATTGTGCGGTGCGACTAGACAAATAGAACTTTCCTGCATGATTATCTGCAAAGAGGTGTTGGCAATCGTGCTGAAGGTGGAATGATCATTTAAATCACACAGACAACGTGCAGCCATGCAAAACGACGGCCGAGCTCCGGAATGCGATGTACTTACGATTTGAGGTGGTTCTGTACCGCTGTGGCCATTTTGGTGTAGTATGATAGAATGCAACGCTGCGGAGCCCGGTATTGTACATGTAATGTAGCAGCTATTTCAATTTCATTCATTCTCTGGGGCTGCGGCTGCAGCGGCCAGCCAATGGGAGTCGGGAGCGCACGTGACGACATTGGGGAAGTGTAGTTTTTTACACATGTCAACATGAAACCTGTCCAAGAGGAGCGCACTACAAGTACCAGCGTGGGTTGCGCGTGCAACGATGCCACAGTCCCGCCTTGGATCTGAAAGGGCAAAACCACCCCTGAACATCCACATTTATTAAACAGTTCTACATTCGAGACAGAGCCCGGTTCTCTCTCTTTTCGCTGGGATGGTTCAAACGTGCAATCAATCTGAGTGATTATTAATGAATAATCAAATTCTAATAAGCATAAAGACTGTATTTATGCATGTGTCCACCAAATGAAGAAGCATTGTTGCCACATAGCCTTATAAGTCCTGCACCCAGCACCTTTAATTATTCATTAATCAGGAGCAATAAGAGACCGGCTATAATTGATTCTTTCAGCCTTTCATGACTGAGTAAGGCTGAGACGTTTTCTGACTCCCAGCAGCCGCTTTCATTAAAAAGTACATCATTGCACAACTTTAGGGAAAACTTTTTCTACAGAGAGCCACAAACTGAGAAATCCAAAAATGTTGGGGCCTTTGTGACACTTTTAATTTTGTAAACAGGCTAAAACACGTAATATACTACAAGAAAAATGCTTAGATACAGCAATGCATTTTTCTCCTTTGTAAGGGACAAGTGTTTCGACACCTTATTTGTAATGCAAAACACTTAATAAGTGTGGCCCAGGCCCATTTTTTAGCTAGTCTGTTTTGAAGACTAACCACTACCACATACTAAAATAATGAAGATGATTGATGCAACAGATGCATGTGTGAAACCAAAATAACTTTTTACAGCATCACTCGTAATATGAGGTGTATATAATGCTAGAACCAAGAAAATTCAAGTTCAAGTAATGGTTTTCAATGTTTTATTTGTATTTGTTAATATAACTGATGTTATAGAATATAAACTATATAAGCAAGTTAAGGAATAAATTGCTTGACATTGTAAACATCTTTATCCTAAAAATAAAGAAGTATATCATATATAAGTTGTATTATTGTTTATTTTATTAAAAAATATCATGTTCTCGCATCAAAATAGCTCATAGGGGATGAGCTGCAGACCTCAAATAACCCTTAGACTGAACTTTGAACACATCGCTTTAGGTGTACATGCAGTGCATTTTTGACCCTGGAAAGTGTTCAGACTGTCACCTTTTACTTTAATCATTTACTCTTATTAGTTTTGTTTCCATTTATTGTTAATTTGCACATTTAAATTGGATGCTTCTCATTACATGCTTGGGCCTATAATTGAGCTACAAAACCTGCAGCACAGAAGAATGCAGGGCTATCTCTCCTTATGTCATGTTAAGAGTGATGGCGCCGGCCTTAAGCCATTCAGTGACATGCGATATTTATAGATCTGTGCTAACAAATATTTAATGAACATTAGCAAGCAAATCCAGTATGGTGTAGAAGCACTACTTACGTATATTATGTCAACCCATGACATCATTGTAATGTTTTAAATATGAACTAAAGTTATGTAACGTCCGTAAATAAGTATTTTTGTTAAAAAGGTATAAAATGATCCCCCGTAACAAGGCACTGTACCAGGGGTAGGAAAGCTATGGCTCGGGAGCCAGATGGCTCTTTTGATTACCGCATATGGCTCTCAGAAGTTTGTAAACACCATAACATTTATTTATTTTAATTTAGTTTGTTCTTCAAATATATGTAACATATCTTGCTTTACAACAGGCGTGTTCAAAGTGCAGTCTTAGTGATTTATTTGCCTGTGGCACAATCCAAAAATACAATTTAATAAAAAACTTTAAGGAAACAACAAAAATTTAAAAATGAGCAGTAACTTTACAAAAAATAAAGCCAAAATACTATGGGAAAAAAGTTGTAATCTAACCCAAAAAAGTTGTCATTTCTTGGAAAGTGAGGTTGTGGAAGAGGTTCTAATATTAGGGGAATAAAGTCAAAATATCACAGGAATAAAGTCATAATTATGTGAAAATTTGAAAAAAATTAGAGTAGAAAGTCAAAATATTAAGAGAAAAAAAATCACTATTTTATGAAAATAAACAAAACAATATAAAGTTGTAATTTCAAAATAATAATCGTTGTAATTTTAAGATATTAGGTTGGGGGAAAATCAATTTGGGAATCAAGTTAATATATTGTAGGAATAAAGTCATAATATTACAATTAAACATATCATTTTTGTTTTCTAATGAAAAATCCATCCATTTTCTATACCGCTTATCCTCATTGTTTTGTGTAATTTTTTTGCTGACATTTTAAATTAAAACCTGACAGAAATCACAGTGTTAAAAATAACATTCATAATATAAAACCTTCCCAGCACTTTAGTTGATCCAATTCAGAAACTAATTATCTTCTAAAATTGTTGTCACACTTTTAGTTGTATTTACTTTTTTAAAAATAGGATATGGTTCTCACGAAAATACATTTGAATACATGGGTCGTTCGTGGCTTTCTTAGCCCAAAAGGTTCCCAACCGCTGCAATAGACAAGAGTGTACAATATGGGATTTGAAGTCAATAGAATTGCACAATTGTCATTCAGCCTTTTAGCCACTAGATGGTACTTACGAGCCAAGGAGTGAGCCAACGTAGTGCGTCATTGGCTGCGTCCGCTTTGGCTCCTCCCCTTTCAGCTGTACACGCGCTGTTGTTTTGATTGACACCAGTAGTCGGGGTTGAACTTTCGTTTTACCCTCCGTCGTCAAAAACATGCATTAAATAATAGAAAATCGACGTCTGAAATGCTGATGACAGCAACCGAGGAGATATCACTGTGCCCAATGAAAGCAGGGGAGCATCCAGGCGGTGTACGTAGCTTCCTTTTGGTGGACGACCAGGAAAATCTCCAGGTGAAGTTGGCTAACAGTCGATAGCCTTTAGCTGCTAGGCTAGGAAGCGACAGACAACTCAGTGTGATTTTCATTGTCGCGTGTTCGTATACGGTTTGTCCAAAAACATCATCCACCCCCTCAGTAAAATACACGTCCACGCTAACGTAACAATTGTGAAAGTCTTTCGGCCAAGCTTAACTGTACGTGGTGGCAAACGCTGTCATTGGTAAGAACTTCCGACATCACTATACTATGTTATCAAAGATGCAAACCAATGACTCATCCAGACCTACTGACCCGCCTTTAGGCCACTTGTGTTTTTTATCCGAAACTATTAACTGGCTTCACAACAAAAACATAAATGTTGTCATGCAATCTTAGAGCCGAGACTGAAGTGAATTGTTTTTATGTGTCACCTATGGAAATACAGGAGTGCCAAAATTAAAAGGAAGTACATGTGGAAATAATACAAAAAGTCACAAATGTGGTTATATTCTTTTTTACATGTTGTTTTTGCTTCTTCCATTTTGTCTTTGCTTTTCTGTATTGTCTTTTCATTTAGGTATTTATTTTCATGTTTTGTCTTTGTCATTTCCATTTGCTGTTTGTCATTGTATTTACCAGATGCCCCAAGCTGGCACCAAAAGGCAAAAGCAAATGAAGGCTGTGGGCTGGTCCTTCCACCGGGGCGACTAGTCCATACCTGATCACACAATTCCTGCTTGCAGTGACTATGTAGTAGCTATGTTTAAATATAGCCTTTAGCGGGGTTGACCGGAAGCAGGGCACGGACAGGGCGTATGACGCCACCATCAGTTTGAAGCATCGGGTGAATGCAATGACAAACAGCAAATCGAAAAGACAAAACAAGAAAATAGACTGCAAAATGGAAAATAAAAAAATTATAAATATGTCAACATTTCTATATTTTTGTATTATTGATTATCTTTATATTTCCACATGTATTCATTTATCCATAATTTTATATACTGCTTATCCTCGTTAGGGTCGCGGGTATGCTGGAGCCTATCCCAGCTGACTTTGGTGGGGAGGCGGTGTAAACCGTGGACTGGTCACCAATCAATCGCAGTATTTCCACATGTAATTCTTTTTTATTTTGGCACTCCTGTGATTCCATAGTCAACAGCAGTTTCAGTTTTGCAAAATGCTGACAGCATAATTCTTCTTACTGGGAAAAAATTTAAAAAGGTGTAGCATTTGCAAACCCTAATAATACCGTACATAGGGTGTCCCAAAAATGTTTGCACTATTTTGATTTTAGCAAGATGGGTAATAACCATTCAACAATTCATGTAGTGCCATAGGTGAACTGTTTTCAGGCAATAGGCGGGGTACATCCGGGACCAGTCGCCAGTCAGTCTGAAAATCTATTTACCCCACAATAGTTTGTTTAATAGTAGGATACATTTGAATCACACTTTAACCCTGTTGTAATGCATACAAAGACACCACGTAAAATTTTAAGTTTATTTTGCATGTTTTTATTTTCTGAAATTTTGGAGCATACTTAAATGCAGCAAATTGTTCTTCCGCCTTAAGAGTTACAAAGTGAGTGATAAGAAGATCTTTAGGTATGCTCTTTCTGTTTATTTAGATTGCACATACACACATAATAAAGACGTTGTGTTAATCAGAGTGTCCCGGAATGCATAATGCGGTCATAGAAGTGACAATGAGGAAGAGTTGTTCCGCGGCTTAATGGACTAAACATGTGAGTTGGCGTTACATATATTGTATGGTGTTGGAATTGCACTGCTGCTGATGTGTTGAGGTCAGGATAAAGTTATTAAAGAGCAGCAGACTGTGGGACTGTTTGGAGCTACACTGTGCCGCCGTCTGTTGTCATAACAGAGGGGCGTGGTCTCCCATGACGCGTATGCGTTAATTACGCTAAAAAAGTTAAAGTAATTAATGGTTTAATTTTATTTGAACATGCATGTAAATTACGTTGGAATACATCACTTAATACAACTGACAGTTCCACAAGTCCAAAAGGAGTAGGAAGAAACAAAGCTTATTAAATCCTACCCCCGTAGGCTCTCCCCTATTTCAATACTTTTGTACACTTCCTGTAGTTACTAAGTTTGAATGCATTAGTTAGGTCATGTGACAGTTTGTTGAATAGTAGTCCCTGTCATGGCTTGTCATGGTAAATAAATTATATTGCCGTCTTGATGAATGATATTCATAATAAATAATAATAATAGTGATAATAGTGATGAGTGGTGTATAACAATTGTGACAAAACATTGTTGTTGTACAGACAATGTTCTCACTAGGAATAAAAGGTTCCTAGTACAAGTATAAGATGATAGTGACAAACATAGCATTGACAGTCAACAGACAGAAAATTGACTCTCCAAGAAATTTAGTGATATGACCTTGAATGTACACAATATTTCACGAGTCTTCTTCTTTGTATTTTGTAAACATCAACTGTTTGTCATGTTTCTTGAAGTCACTTATTGTAGAGCATTGTTTTACTTCTAAACTTAATCCATTCAATAGTTTGATTCCACATAACAAAGTACTGAAATTAATTAAATAAATGATTTAACACGCTATTTTTGCCAGCCCTACAAAAAATATAACAACACCACCAACAAGTGTATGTTTCCAAAAGTAGTCTAATAGAACAGATTGTACAAACAAATGTATATTTTTTACAATTACAGGGGCATAAAAGTTGTTGTAAATCTTTATTTGCCCCGAATAAAATATCTGGTGTTCGTGGCTGTCACTAACGTCTGTTGGTATTTGCACAAAAAGCACTATTTAGATGTTTGGTTATTTGTCAGATAAATAGCAATAGCATTTGTAGATTTGAAAGATGTTTTAAGATTATTAGTATATATTTTGTCATTTTTATGACAGTTGGTCGAAAAGCTTTGAAAAAGCACTACGTATTAGATTGGTTTTAGTGTGTTTAATGAACAAAAGTGGATAAAGGTTGGACACCCCTGACATAAAGCATCAGCTACTATTATATTCCACTTTATATTCTACTATTATGTTCCATAGCTATTCATATTTCCACTTATATCATTTTTTGGGACACTTTGAATTGTGTCGGTTGCAATTGAAACAGCTCTTAGAAGTGAAAGCTATCAAAGCTGCACATTATTAAATTTGTGTTGTTCTGTGTGAGAAAAATGAGCAGCGGGAAACAAAAGCGAGGCCCCTTTGTGTTTCTGAACGCCACTCTCCACAAAAGACAAGCAAGAGCTGATGTGTTTTTATTGAGTTTTGCACATTTGAATATAGATTTGGTTGTGTGATGTTTTGCTGGTGTGTTGTTTCACTGTAAATAGTTTGAAATATACATACAATCAAATTTGTTTAATTGAGGTAGGCACAGTTTTGTATTTTATCATTTGTTTTTTGTACCAATCTATTCCACGATGAGCATATAAACAAAGCCAGATAAATGATAACCAGTTGATATAATTATATTTTTACACTTTTCATACATTTTACACCTTTTGTGGGGATAAATAACACGCAACAAAATATTTGTGAAGAAGCCAACCCAAGAGAACCGGCTCCCTTAAAAGAAATTATATTCCCATTTAGGCCTGCCGTAGTCAATAAATCCATTAACCACACAATAAATAAAATAAACTTGACAATTTTTCCGGATGTGCTTGCATGTTTGTTGGTGCTAGTGAGTGTACGCACAAGTGTGCTGCAAGTGAATGTCGTGAGGAGTAATAAACAAGCAAATGCAAATAAATGGTTGACTATTCTGAAACGCATTCACAGGCGTTCCAAAGGCGGCGTAGTTACGTCAAGGGTCATTCAATTCAAAAGTAATTCAAAATTAAGAAAGAAATATTGTGATTGATTGTGATTTTTATTTAAGAGCAATTTTTATTTCAGTGCAAAGAGACAGGGTGTTTTTGTTGGTGTGTTTTTGTTTAATGTGGTTTATTTAAAAGCTCTTGACATTTCAGTTACAATTATAATACTATTGAGAAAGTTTACTGCTTCAGATATGACCCACTCACATTATTATGTCATATTTACATTATATTAATAAAAAATGGTCTCAAAATAATGTTGACTATAATATACTGTAGTTCATCGGCAATAATTTGTAGGATAATTATCATTGAGCAAAATGTGTTATTTTGACAGGCCTTTTCCCATTCCTACACTGTAACTTATGAAACTGTTCAACTTTCCATAATTGTGTTCTCTCCAGGTCCACGATGAGTCTGATTTTGTTGAGAGGCTCAACTGTGGGGATGTTGGAGGTGTCAAAGTTATCTCCATCTTTGGAAACACAGGGGATGGCAAGTCCCACACCCTTAACCACATCTTGTTTCGTGGAGAGAGTGTGTTTTACACTTCCAAGTCTCCTAGCTCATGTACGGTGGGTGTGTGGGCCGCTTATGACCCTTCCCTTAGCCTGATTGCCTTGGACACGGAGGGCTTGTTGGGGGCCGCTGCCAATCAAAATCAGAGAATGCGGCTGCTTCTGAAGGTAATTGTAATTGATTGCTGGTTATTTGATAGCTTGGTATGTTTAATCAAAATATGAAATATTAATCATCACATAAATGTATAAATACATACCGTCGAGCCGCAACATTATGCTTAACTGTTTGTGTATAAACGTCATTTCTACCAGACAAATCGGAATCTGGTGCTATTGCTATTGTTTGAAGCCTGCATAATGTTTGCATAGTATTTGATTGGCACAGTAGTTCTTGACATCTGCGTCCTCTCCACTTTTGCAGGTACTGGCAGTGTCTGATATAGTAATCTATCGAACGCGAGCCGAGCGCCTGCACAACGATATGTTCCAGTTCTTGAGCAGTGCTTCGGGGGCTTATTTGAAGCACTTCACTCCAGAGCTTAAGGCACTGTCCAACCGCTGCAGTCTGGACGTGCCCCTCTCACATCTTGGCCCTGCCGTTATTGTCTTTCAGGAGACGACACACACACAGCTACTGGGCCATGGTAAAGGAGGGGGGAAAAAAGCAGATTTTTTTATAGGTACATACTTAAAAACCACAACACTGTTTGCACCTGGTCAATATATGTGGGGAGGAAAATATTAGTAATGCAGTTCTACACCACTGTAAACTGCCGTCTCTTTACTGCGGTCAAGTGGTTCCAAAGTGAATTTCCGCGAAGTAGGATTCACGAATAATAAATGGAATGTAGTTAGAGCATAGAAAATCTTCATGATGTTCTAAAAACAATTTTAAGCCATATACACATTAAATAAAACCCTATAGTCGCCTTTATACTCATATTACCTAATATACTGTAGTTGACATGATAAGCGGTAATAACACATAACTCACTAGCATTCAGAAAGTTCCTTGTTGAATATAATGTGGATCGAGCGCATGACACTTAAAAAAAAAAAAAAAAAAATAGATGGAGCAGCCTATCATCTATCCTCACTGTGCCGTTTGGCACTTGATTGATATACTAGACAATCAGTCTGACATGAATCTGTCATACACAGACATACACTCCGACACCACTGCCGGTTTTGTTTACACCACTTGCGCACCGCTTATGCGCAGGCTACGGGATCTCCGAGGTGACACCCGGCGGTCGCTGCATTTAGTAAAACAAGCTACTGAGCTATCCTAGTTAGCCAACAATATTTTATTTCTAAACTTAAAAATTGATTTGAAACTGAGTGGGGGGGAAATGGACAAAGTAAGAAGCCAAAAACACACCATTTCCACTCTAAATGTTTTTTTCACGTCGGACTCTGGATCCAAAGTTAAGGTAAGGTAAGGTCATTTAAGGTCATGTCATATTTTTGAGCAAAAAGGGACCACAGTCAGTTAACAGTTAACAGTTTTTTGTAAAGCGCGATATAGCGAGGGATGTCTGTACTGAACTTATTTACTTACAACTTATAACTTATACCTACAACAAATGGATAACCCTCTGAAAAGCAAGCATACACACAGCTGTTTTCCACCTTTGTTCTCAGGTGACCCTTGGCTTAATTGAGGTGCAATACATGCTTTACTAAGTGCTATTCTAATAAGTTATAGAGTCAGAATTTGTGGCAGAGTTCTCCACTTAAATGACATCAAATTGTGAAGGTATACTTGATGTGGTGGGTGAGTGTATGTATTTAGTTTTTGTAGAAACTACTCTATCTCCACTGAATGCTGATTGTGAAAGCAGATGTTGTTATGTGTGGTTAAGATTCAAAGGTGGCAGGCCTTGGTGACACGCAACTTCAGAGGCGTTTTCATGACCTGGGCTTAAGCACAGACGCCTTCAGCTCAGTACAGTACGTGGGTACCCAAACAATTACTCCTCCTACTGACTACAGCGGCCTGCTGGAAGCCGTCAGACAGCAAGTGAAGAACACTCACACACGCTCGCCCCGACATCCCAGCATAGTGTTTCATGCTCTAGAAGTAAGCGGTTCATGTCGTAAGATACACATGAAGTTGACACAATTGTATTTATTATGTTTGCCTGGTCTCTGCCAGTGGTGTTATTTTTTTATTGTATGTGTTTCCAGGCTCTTAGTGAACGTTTCTGTGGTGAGCTTTCAGACGACAAGGTGAATCTGTACACCTTCTTTCCTGACGAGTACTTCACCTGCTCTGCTGTTTGCCTGAGTTGCAAGTAAGTCACTTCATTCTGCCATGTCAGCATCAGTGCCATCCACTCATACTCATGGAAATACATATCAAATATGCGTATATTTAGCAGTGTGTTTATTGTTGTGTGTGCACTTTTTAGTGGCGTCAGACTGTCAAACCTTTTTTCTTTAGCTACCGAATTCAGTGTCAGGGAATCAAACAAGAACTCATTTTGATGCTGTGGTGTAGTTTTCAGGAACACACACTGTTCATAAACAGTATAATTTATAAATTTGATCATATATTTTATTTCAATAGCATGAGAAAGTGTGTTCAAACTTTGGACTGGTGCTGTATGTGATGTGGCCAATGCACCATCTGCTTGCATGCATTAAAGACTTAAAGTCTGCTATGTTGTGTTATCTAGTATTCGCTGCAAGAATGGAATGAACCATCTGCGAGATAGGGTTCCCCACATGGCAGATGGACTGTGCCAGTATGGTCACCAGTACAACAACAAAGTCCTTATTTGTAAGGTACAACCAACTCTTGGTGTCATGTGCAGCCAGTTTAAATTGACTTGACACTGCTTTGGAATCCTTTTTGGATTAAATGGTTAATTTTGGTTATTGGTTTTGGTTAAGTTTGGTTTTATGTGTTCTGTCACCAGAGGTGCTACGAAGGAGGCAGGGAGGTGACAGTTGTGCCTAAGACCTCTGCATCCTCTGACAACCCATGGTTTGGACTGGCCAAGTTTGCCTGGTCAGGGTAGGTGTACAAATGCACACACCTGTTTTCACTTCCCTTCATCTGGTCCTTTTGTGGTAACTCTCTGACTTTCTCTTAGTTATGTGTTAGAGTGTGCCAGCTGTGGCGTCATCTATCGCAGTAGACAGTACTGGATAGGGAACCAGGACCCAGAAAGCAGCGTGGTGCGTTCTGAGGTCAAACATGTTTGGGAGGGGGTAAGTACTCCATTGGTGCCTCATTTACTGCAAAATGGGAGCTTTTAACCTTAATACAGTATAAGCAAACAGATCACATGGAAGATCCCGAACTTCACAAACTTTGGAAGTCTTTGGAAGTAAATTTTGATAGATGTCAGACACAAGATGGCAGATTTCGTTTCATTTCATTTTCATTATCATGGTGGCAGATTAATTTTGAATGTAATCCTGTTTTTTTAAAGGGCAAACATGACTGCTCTGTAAATATATGCGATCTCAGACTGTTCTGGTGGTACATTATCCTCCTCACACGTTCAGAGATTGCTTCTTCTTGTTTTACTGATTGTGAACTTAGTCTGACAATGCCTTTTAACATGTTTGGCACATTTTCTTTCAGTCGGACACATTCCTCACCAACAACCAGAATGCAGCTCAAAGGGTTCTGGATGGGGTTAACTATGTGATTCAGTCTGTGTCGGAGTACAGCACCGGCCCCACCAAAACTGTCACATCTTGGCTCACTGACCAGGTGGCACCACCGTACTGGAGGCCCAACACAGAGATTACGGTATGCGTCAAATCTCTAAATAGTTGAAAACAGTATGGGCAATCTAGCAGGCGATAGTACAGCAGCAATTAGCCAAATGCAACGTTAAGAGGACGTTGCAAGCAAACTATCCTCTTTCACACACTAAAAAGAGTGTGTGAAACCTCTGCTAACCTGTTCTAGGCATGTCATGGCTGTCACAAAGTGTTTGAGGAGGCGGAGCGAAAGCACCACTGCCGGTCATGTGGCGAGGGCTTCTGCCACCCTTGTTCCAGCCACAGGATGCCAGTCCCAGAGAGGGGATGGGGCAGCACCCCTGTTAGGGTGTGTACGCCCTGTTACCAGCAGGGAGGACCTCCTGAAACCAACAATGAGGGTAAGACATCAATGCCCCATTGATGACACTTGATCTTTTTTCTTAACAGCATTTTTATCTCTTAACAAGTTGGATATAGTTGTGCCTTCATTCTGTGGCACCTTTTGTTAAAAAATCAATAAATGATTACTTTTTTGTAGTTAAATATGGCCTATTATTAGTAAACAAAAAAATGCATATTTACGTAAATTGTAGGTGTTCTTGGCCTAAATTAAGCATTTTGACACACAAACATTGCTAAATGGTTGAAAATACAAATACAAGGTATACGGAATACAAGATGTAGTGTAATATCTGTGACTTGTTTTGTTCGCCTTAACGGAGCAGGGCCTAGGAAGTGACATGTGTGACGTCAGCTAGCCAGAGTGTTAAGCTAAATGTTAGAAGCATACAGTGGTGTGAAAAACGATTTGTCCCCTTCCTGACTTTTTATTCTTTTGCATGTTTGTCACACCTAAATGTTTCTGCTAAAAAAATAGTTAGCTATTAGTCAAAGATACATAATTGAACACAAAATGCAGTATTTAAATTAAGGTTTACATTATTAAGGGAGAGAAAAAAATCCAACTCTACATGGTCCTGTGTGAAAAAGTGATTCCACCTTGTTAAAAAATAACTTAACTGTGGTTTATCACACCTGAGTTCAATTTCTGTAGCCACGCCGAGGCCTGATTACCACAGTGAGAGCCATTATCCACAAATGGCAAAAACATGGAACAGTGGTGAACCTTCCCAGGAGTGGCCGGCCGCCCAAAACTACCCCAAGAGCGCAGAGACACCTCATCCGAGAGGTCACAAAAGATCCCAGGGCAACATTTAAAGAACTGCAGGCCTCACTTATCTCAATTAGGTCAGTGTTCACGACTCCACCATAAGAAAGAGACTGGGCAAAAACGGCCTGCATGTCAGAGTTCCAAGACGCAAACCACTATTAAGCAAAAAGAACATTAAGGCTTGTCTTAATTTTGCTAAAAAAAACATCTCAATGACTGCAAAGACTTTTGGGAAAATGGACTGGACTCGTGGACTGACGAGACAAAAGTTGAACTTTTTGGAAGGTGCGTGTCCTGTTACATATGGCGTAAAAGTAACACAGCATTTCATAAAAAGAACATCATACCAACAGTAAAATATGGTGGTGGTAGTGTGATGGTCTGGGGTTGTTTTGCTGCTTTAGTACCTGGAAGGCTTGCTGTGATAGATGGAAGCATGAATTCTACTGTCTACCAAAAAATCCCGAAGGAGAATGTCCGGCCATCTGTTCGTCAACTCAAGCTAAAGCGATGTTGGGTGCTGCAGCAGGACAATGACCCAAAACACACCAGCAAATCCACCTCTGAATGGCTGAAGAAAAACAAAATGAAGACTTTGGAGTGGCCTAGTCAAAGTCCTGACCTGAATCCCATTGAGATCCTGTGGCATGACCTTAAGAAGGCGGTTCATGCTAGAAAACCCTCAAATAAAGCTGAATTACAACAATTCTGCAAAGATGAGTCGGCCAAAATTCCTCCAGAGCGCTGTAAAAGACTTGTTGCAAGTTATCACAAACGTTTGATTGCCGTTATTGCTGCTAAGGGTGGCCCAACCAGTTATTAGGTGCAGGGGCAATTACTTTTTCACACAGGGCTATGTGGGTTTGGATTTTTTTCTGCTTAAATAATAAAAATATTCATTTAAAAACTGCATTTTGTGTTTACTTGTGTTATCTTTGACTAATATTAAAATGTCTTTGATGATCAGAAGCATTTTGTGTCAGGAAGTCAGGAAGGGGGGAAATAGTTTTTCACACCACTATGTGTTCTCTGCTTGTTAATAAAGTGAATGACGTGCAAATTGAGTCTCTCCTTATCCACAAACAGTATTCTACACAGGTGTCATTCACTAGGTGTCAGTAGCGTTACATTTATGAGGCAATTGCCAACGCAAGAAGTATGCTGTAAATGCTAACTCGTGAGTCTGTTATGTCTTGTATGTTAAACATGTCATTTTTTCTATTATGTCTGCAATATTGGGTAGTACAGGTGTAAAGGTGAGTAACATGGTGTTATGTCATGCCTAGAGGGCTCTCATAATGCTAAAAACTGTATTTAGAAGAGTATATTCTCAAACTATGAAAACATTGAATTCATAAAGAAGTAATCCTACTTTGCAGATAATCCATTGCGGTCAGGTCTGTAACCAATTAACTGCAACATAGGAGGGATTACTGTATTTGTACATTCATTTTTATTCTGTGGGTTGTGATGTTTTATTTTTCATAGACTATGTATTAGGGGTTGGAAAAAATGTCAGTATTGGGCTATATTACTATGTAATATGTGACACTGCAGTACAGATACACAAATATGCAATATCATTACTGCAAATGTCAGACGCACACTATTATTATTATTGTTGTTGCCTTTACTATCACATTGCATTTCTGCAAGTACCAATATTTGATGGCTGATTTTATGTTTGGTTGATTGTTGGCTGGTTAGTTGTGAATATGCATACATGTATTACTACAGTATATTTCTTCCGCTTGTAGTGTGTAAAGTGGAGCCTCGTGGTCTCATCGCTCGCAGGGTGGCAGAGGTGGCTCAGTCTACATTGGACATGGTCAGCACCGCTGTGGACTATCCGCTCTGTGAGTTTCATTTGCACACTGCTGCTTTTTTTTGTCATGTAAGAAGTCTTTTTAGGGCGCACTCACACTAAGCCAATCATACCGTGCCTAGGCCCACTTAACACCTAGGGCATGGTACGTTTGGCTAGTCTGAGCACACTAGAATAAGCCTTGGTTTCCCTTCCTTTGGCAGGATTGGAAGAAGTGGTCTGCATGCATGCATGCAATATAGATGAGTTATATATTGACAGGAAAGAAACACGGCATGCAAATTCTTAATGATAACCAATGCTTTTCATTATACTGAATGTGTACAATAATATACTAAAATTAAAATTCAAAATGATCAAAAAGTGACACCCACAGCATGCTTGTTCACCCACAACTACATTACATCTACAGCAGTATATCAGAAAATTTTAATATTACTCATTTACATTAGAAATGTTTGCCAACTAAAAATTATAAACAAGTACAGCACTCAATACTTGGTCGAGACTTCCCTGAATTACTGCAGCAATACAGCGTGGGATGGACTCTATCAGTCTGTGGCACTCCTTAGGTGTTATGAGAGTACAGGTTGCTCGTATAGTGGCTTTCAGCTGTTCTGGATTGTTGGGTCTGGCGTATCACATTTTCTTTTTGACAATACCCCTTGGATTTTCTATAAGGTCATGCGCGTTTGCTGGCCAATTAAAGACGGGGACACCATGATCCTTAAACCAGGCACTGGTAGTATTGGCACTGTGCGCGGGTGCCAAATAAAATCTGCATCTCTATAAAGCAGCAGGAAGCATGAAGTGTTCTAAGACTTCCTGGTAGGTGGCTACACTGACATTGAACCTCAAAAAACGCAGTGGACCAACACCAGCTGATGACATTGCACTCCAAACCATTACTGACCCTGGAAACTGTACACTGGACCTCAGGCAATGTGGATTCTGTGCCTCTCCTCTCTTCCTCCAGACTCAAAAGGAAATCACATTCATAAGAGAATATGACTTTGGACTAGGGCTGTAACTAACGATAATTTTCATAATCAATGAGCCGGTCGATTATTTTATCGATTTAATGATGAATTGGATTTTAAAAAATACATTTTAAATATTTCCTTCTTTGCAGTAATCCCTTTAAGAATGCATGAATGGATGTTTTCCCTCCAAAAATCATCAAGAGGAAGATCTTAGTCACCGAAATTAAAGTGGCAAAGTATAAACCATCAGTTGACAAACATCACAAACACTCTACTGCAGTTTCACTGTCCTACCAGTAGGTTTTGTGTGTATGCATGGTAAGAGATAATGGAGAGAGTGCATGAATGTAGGCATTTTCTAAAGCACAAGTACAAGTATGGAATTCACTTTGCGTGGGAATGCTTTTACACACGCTCCACGCACACATCTCTGCAGTGGTTTGCTTTGCAAGATCTCAAAAGAGGCAAAAATGCTGAAAGCTGTTTTCCAAAGTCAAAGGTGATGTGTATGAAGTATCTTGTTTTGCCTGAAACACAAAAGATAATATGTCTGTTTCATGGATCACTAAGGAAATTAAAAAATAGTTACATTAGAGTGGCTAAAATCAGGATGTTTATAGTACATTTATAAATGAAATGATTAATCGATTACCAAAATAAATCGTTGCAGCTCTACTTTGGACCACTTAGCAACCGTCAAGTCTTTTTTGTTGTTAGCCAGGTTGTGACGCTGTCTTTTGTTCACGAGTGGCTTGACGAACATTTCATTTAAAAGAAAGCAACACTTTATATATACACACACACAGTGAGGGAAAAAACTATTTGAACCCCAGCTGATTTTGCAAGTTTGCCCACTAACAAAGAAATGATCAGTCTATAATTTCAATGGTAGGTTTATTTGAACACTGAGAGACAACAATGACAAAAAAAATCCAGAAAAATGTGTTTCAAAAAGAGTTATAAATTAATTTGCATTTCCATGAAGGAAATAAGTATTTGATCCCGTTGAAAAACATGCTTCAGTACTTGGTGGCAAAACCTTTGTTGGCAATCACAGAGGTCAGCCGTTTCTTGTAGTTGGCCAGAAGGTTTGCACACATCTCGGGGGATTTTGGCCCACTCCTCTTTGCAGATCCTCTCCAAGTCACCAATATTTCGTGGCTGATGTTTGGCAACTCCAACCTTCAGCTCCCTCCAGATTTTCTATGGGTTTAAGGTCTGGAGACTGACTAGGCCACTCCATGACCTTAATATGCTTCGTCTTGATCCAATCTTTTGTTGCCTTGGCCGTGTGTTTTGGATCATTGTCATGCTGGAATACCCAACCACGACCCATCTCACCCAACACTTGACGGTAAATGGCCCCATCCATCCTCCCTTTGATGCGGTGCAATTGTCCTGTCCCCTTGGCAGAAAAACACCCCCAAAGCATAATGTTTCCACCTCCATATTTGACGGTCGGGACCGTCCTCAGTTCCTCCCGAGTGGTTCTGGGCTGATTCCTCCCTGTTCACATAATCATTGAAACTCCACGAGGTGATATCTTACATGGAGCTCCAGACCGAGGGAGATTAGCAGTTAATTTATGTTTCTTCCATTTGCGAATAATTGCACCAACTGTTCACTGGTCACCAAATGGTGATGGTCTTTTAGCCCATTCCAGCCTTGTGTAGGTCCACAATCTTGTCCCTGACATCCTTGGAAAGCTCTTTGGTCTTGGCCATGGTGCAGAGTATGGCATCTGGATTGATTGATTGCTTCCATGGACAGGTCTCTTTTATACAGGTAAAGAGCTGAGAGGGCTGCCAATGTCAGCTCGTTACCTGTATAAGATCCACCTGGGAGCTAGAGATCTTGCTGATGGATAGGGGATCAAGTACTTATTTCCTTCATGGAAATGCAAATTAATTTATAACTCTTTTTGAAACGCATTTTTCCGGATTTTTTTTGTCATTGTTGTCCCTCAGTGTTCAAATAAACCTACCATTGAAATTATAGACTTATTATTTCTTTGTTAGTGGGCAAACTTACAAAATCAGCTGGGGTTCAAATAGTGTCTTCCCTCACTGTATATCCGTCTGTACATCTATATAATGAGTTTCACTATTTGAAGAGAATCACTGAAATAAACCAAAGTTTTCATAATATTCTAATTTATTGAGCAGCACCTTTATTACCTCATATTAAACCTTTTAATTCGGAGGAGCATTGCATTGCTGCAAGTTTTACCAGTTGAAAAAGATGGATCACCAGATGATATCCGGTATCAGATATATATAAGTGGTCAAAATGAATGATGTAATATTAACCTTTTTTTTTTTGGTCTCTTTGGCAGGCTTTGTGAAGGACGTAGCTCGACCAGACTACTGGGTTCCAGACCAGGACATCACCCGCTGCCATCAGTGCTCTAAAATCTTCACTCCAGTGATGTCCAAGCACCACTGCCGGGCCTGTGGTCAGGGCGTGTGCGGACCCTGCTCCACACACATGAAGCCCGTACCCTCCAGAGGGTGGGACCATCCTGTGCGAGTGTGTGACAACTGTAACACCCGCAACAATAATCTCTAGCTTCAAATCTGGAATGGCTCTGAAGGTACTGTATGATCACAGGTGCCGACCAAGTGTTCCTTAGCTCCTTGGCCTTCTGTCACCAATCTGCTTCATTTAGTAGAAACAGTGCGGTCGTCTGCACCACAGGTTCCAGGTGCTTGGAGTTTTCCTCAACACGTCAAAGTACTGCACAAAGTGACTTGTGGATTAAAACTGTAGAACAATGAACCAGTTTTCAGATGGAATAGTTTGAACGTCTTTTCAAATTACAGCGCTGACTTTACCATCATGTTCTTTTTTGACATGTAATTTGTTTGAAGTTAACGAAAGGTTAAGAGGATGGATGGAGGCCAACACAGTTGAGGTTTATGGTGGAGAAAAAACTTTGTGTTTGTGTGTGGTTCCGTTCGTATCCTGTATAAGCAAGAAAGTATAAGGCCCTTTGTTTTCTGCGGAATCACGGAAGACCAATAAAAACAGAACGTACCATTAAAAGTGGAATCTTGCAAACAATAGAAAAATTGTGAATCAAATGCTGGCATCGTGAGGCGAAGGATTATGTATTTCCCCGGTTGACTGCTCATTTGTGGATAGATAGATATCCCCCTCCCAAACTAAACATGTCAAAATGGTGGCCTGAATCACTGAAAAACCTGCAGAGCATGCTAGTGGCCATGTGTGTGCGACTCAGGCAGGACGAGTGTGTTTACATGTTGTGTTTTACCGGTTGTTAATGTAAGCGAGGCGTTGAGGATGCCTGTGGACACCTTGCAAGTACTGAGTGAAATAAGGGTTCTTGCACCCAGCTCGTCTTAACCATCAACGGACATTTTCAACACACACGACACACTTCCAGCCTTTAAAGTAAGAACGCTGATGGCCACATCTTGTCTAATGACGTAAACAAAATAAGGGTGTCGTAAAAATATTGGAACTGCATCAGTTACTGTCTTCCTTAACCACAAGCATGGGCATTACAGTTTGTTGAGGCTTTCATAGCATGACGTCCCATTAGAAAAGTTAGCAAATCTACAATTGTTTCTGAAATAATGGGCAAAATTGGCCAATCATGTATTGCATCAATAAATGTGTGCATTTAATTAATGGACATTTTATTGACTGTCACAGAAGTAAAATAAGTCTAAAAGGTAAAAAATATGAATTATAAAAAATTATAATAGAAATAAACAGAGTTTGTTAAAAAATGAAACAGATTTCATAGGACCCTAGAAAGTGATGGCAGTATCTCTAATGCCACATTTAGATATCAACCTCAAAACATTCTGGGAAAATAAATGTAGCGTTCTATAACAGACATTCCAGTGTGTGGAATTTGCTTATGAGTGAGTGGCTGCACTAACTATACATAGGTTATTTGATGACTTTGAAACACTCACTTGTGTAAGAAATGCACGGCACTCACTGCAAGGAGTGCCTATGCATAACAAACTGAACTAATTGAACAACTATCCAACTTGATTTTAGTTTGTTTATTATGTTTGAGGTAAATAAATAAAGTTGAATTGTCTTATAAATCACTTTGTTGTGTAGTCATTAATCCAGTTAGTCATCCAACATCCAAGGTTGCCATGGCACAATGACTTCCAAATGTCGACATGGAACTTAAACAGCAATTTACTTTATAATACCTGATGACTGAGGAGTCCTGATTTTAAAAGATCTTACCCGGAAAGGTCTAATCATTCATTCGTGTGCTTGTTCTTTCTGTTATGAAAGTACCGAATGAGGAGATGATAAATGGTCACTGGCTGACTGAATTACGAAGGTCTAACTGTGCAGAACATGTTTTTTTTTTTTTAGAAAACGTAAAAGAAACTGCATATTTTAACAAATTATACGGTTTAGATACAAGTCTGATGAGTTATTCCAACACCAAGATATTAACGGATGTACTTTTTGTTTATTCTGCAAAATTCTATAGCATGAACTTGGTTATGTTATTTTTAGCACTTTTTCAGAAAGAAAAAAAGACAACATATTGTGTGACACGTATATCTGAAAGTTGCAATTTATAAGGAGTCTACTTGTCAAGACTTCATAATATCTGACCTAAGATGTCTGATTCGGGTCATTCAAAGGTAGAAAAATATATACAGTTTAACAAAATAATAATATAAATAAAAGCTAAAATAAATAAATTAATTAAAACATGAAAAATAATATAAAAAACAAACAAATAATAATAAAAAAAATCAGAGGCAGAATATCCGATTAAAAAAACATCTCTTTCTGTAATTAGCAGCCACTTTGACAAGTGTGTGTTCAAATCAAGGCTCAATAACAGCATCCTAGTGAATAACTACAAAGACGACTGTAGGAGAAAGAGCAATTTATTTCATTTGCACTGCTCTTGCATCCATGTCAGGAGCGCCACTTCAGTTCATTCTATTTCCACCGCCTATCCTGTTCAGGGTCTCGGGTGAGCTGGAGTCTATCCCAGCTGACTCTGGGCTACATCCTGCATATAATGGTATAATGATAGCTTCTCCGATTAGCCTCACATGCATGTTTTTGAACGGTGACAGTAAACCGGAGTATCTGACACTTCATTTCACCAACACTAATAAGATCTAATTGATCTTACCACAGACACGTGGACACCATTACCAGACTATAAATTATTAGGTTATTTTTAGGACTTGAAATTGTCTACTGCAAGTTCCTATGAGTATAAATTATTCTTTGGAATTAGAGTATAATTAGAAATGCATCTATTATCCTCGTTATTACCAAAAGTTTCTAGAATGTCCCTGGTCCATGTACCACCCCTTGTATAAAGTTTGTATTAGTGTAATTCTGGTAATTTACTGATTTTCTGTTTTAACTTTTTTTTTTTTTTTTAAAAAGCATAAAAACAATGAATTTACTGAGTTTTGCACAGTAAAATTGACCACAAATAATATTACTATGATATTGTACATACATCCTTTTCTCCATCCATCCATTTCTATCCTCATTAGGACTTCAAGCATATAAACATATAAACAAACAATCATTCACACTCACATTCATACATGTGGGCAATTTAGAGTCGCCAGTTAACCTAACATGAATGTTTTTGGAATGTGGAAGGAAAGCGGAGTACCCGGAGAAAACCCACGCACGGGAGAACACACAAACGCCACACAGATGCCCAAAAGAGATTCGAATCCACGTCTTCCAAATCTTCTGTGTGGCCAACATGCTAACCCCTCAACCACCTTTTTTATAATTTTCATCTTTTTTGTCATGAATTTTCGCGTTATTGTAGCAACTACAAATGATGGCGTTATGCAGCTTTACAAAATGCTAATATGATGTGGAGGGCTCCTCGTCATATCTTACCAGCAGCCTGTTGTTTGCTGGGTCATTCCTGCAATTCACCGTCCGTACACAAGGGGGCGGCAGAGGACTTTGTAGCGAGGTGAGAGAGAGACTTTTTTACGGAGCTGTTTTATAATATTTGGGACTCAGAAATGTTGGAAGAGATTGCCGGTAGCCTTTTTGGCATTGCAATGAAGCAGAATAGACAATTAGCAAGGCGTATTTGTGCTCTTGTAGACCAGGAATGTACATTTGGCATGGTTACACGCAGTACACATGTACCTAGCAGCAGTGATTTTGTTTCTTAGTTATGTCAGAGAAATGGGGAAACTAGAGCAAAAAGGAGGAGTAAAAGCTGAAATGGTGCATTCATGGACACTCCAAACATCACTAAAATGTCTGAAAATGGATGGATGGGCGTTTGGGCGGAATAAACTGAAAGACAAGGAAAAACTAAGTGGATATTCTTATCACTCATTAGCGTAAAGCTAACTTAGCCAGTACAATTTGCTGCGTTTAAATATCCTCGGAAATCCTAGAAAATACAATCCCCACTCAAAACAGTGCATTTCAATAGAAAAAATGCCGTGGTGCCTTTGAACGATACCCCTCATGGCTGATAACGCTGCTGGAAAACTATCAGAGACTGGTGTTTTCATTTCAGACCTGTGTGCCATCTTTTAGCATGATTTACATTTTCAGGTCATTTGGAGCTGCTAATACATACACATATATAACCCGTCATTTATGTTTTTATCCTAAAATGCAGGGGGAAAATATTTCACACATACTTGTCCTAATATATGTGTATATATATTTATATATATGTGTATGTATATATACTACCCTTTTACATAAGATATATACATACAATTTTAAAGTGAATGAATGTTTTACAATAATAGCTATGTAATTATTTTTTTACTTTGAATAGTAAATATTTTTAAATGGTATAATAAAAAAATAATAATAATAAATATTTTTGAAGAATGAAACAATGAACATGTAACTGATGTACTGTAAGAATGCCAAACAAGACACCTGTCACACACACACATGCACATTAGTCTGTCTCAATTAAAAAAAATATGGTTGACATTCTATGCTGGTATTTGCTGCTGCAAACGGTTATGGACCATAATGAAAAGCAGCTGCACTAATTATTAGCAAGTATTTGCAATTAATCACTGTAATTACTTTGTCCTATAGCTTCATGAAGGGCAATGCCATTGCCAACATTTCATGTATTGCAATTTACCACAAAGGGCAATAAATATTTATGTGGTGCCATTTAAAGTAAAGAAAATGTATGTTTTATTACACTTCCACTGCTTCCATACGCCATTCATACCCACAACCTGTTTCCTGCAAGGCGACTGTGCTTACCGTTGTTCCACTGTGCAGGCCCATGGGCATCCAGTAGAATGATATTGTGTTTGCAGCTGCTATCATTGCCACAGGCACTGTAATTGATATGTATGGGAGTACATTTTGCAGACAACAGCACTTTCCAGATGTTATGAATTAGGTTTTTCTGTGTCGCCATAGCAACTGAGCCTAACCCCCCAACGCCCCCCACTGCCGATGTAGGCTATCCATCTATAACCCACAGCATTATGTACGGTGCATCAGAAACATGGCGGAATTTATCAGCAACATGATGAAATTGTTATAAATACCATTATACTACCAGATAAGGATGAGTGAGTCGTATGTAAATAAATTAAAAAGACCATGTTACGGACACCTACACAGTCATTATTGTTAGATATGAATTTTGCACTGTTTATTATGGTTGCAGTTGGCCATGCATATAATGCATCTTTGCTTTATCTTTACGTTAGTGCTTTCACGCTATGAATACAGCATAGTCATCAAGGTAATGCAAAGGCAATGATGCATCGCATCCACTGGACTTGCAGTGTAAGGAGCTCTGCTTTCTTTGACTCATAAGAAACACAAATTCACTCACTCTGTCTTTAGATCAGAGGACAATAGCTGTACTGCTGCCATAGCTGAAGAGTTCAGTGTGTGTGTGTGTGCGTGCGTGCGTGTCGGTGTGTGTGTGTGTGTGTGTGTGCATGCCTTTGCTCCATTTCTCACGGCCCCCGGAGGAAGAAAGGAGGCCCTGTCTCGTTCCATCAGTGACCCACACTGCATCTGCAGCAAATCTCAGCTAATTTGACCAAAACACACGACTGGTTACATCCTGTTTGAACCAAAATGCAAAGGCTGGTGTTTGTAATAAAAATGTCTGTGGGCCCAAAATGAAGCTCAGTCACGGTTTGGACACTCCTGACATGGAAAGGACATAATTTTTCCTGCAGGACCAACTCCATTCACTAAGAAATTGTGGGTTGCCACTCCTGTTGGTCCCAATGCAAGTGGACTTGGACTGGGACTGCAAAAAGTGAAGTGGTCATATCGACACCTTTATTGAGATGCACACCAAAACGTTAGCTGGCGGGAGTTTCGCAGACACCAACCAAAAACACCATCAAGAATCCTCACATTAGGGTTGTAGCTCATGATTATGTTATCTGTTGCTTAATCCGGAGCGTGCGGTTTTGATTAATCGAGTCAGTTCAGCCACAGATGAACCAAACAAAGAGTTTGTGGTTTGGTTTGTAATGTATTAGAAGAAAAGCAAAAATGCTGATAGCTGTTTTCCAAAGTAAAACAGTGTGAATAGCTTGTTTTGCCTAAAACAGGTCTGCTTTCATGGATGACTAAAGAAAAAAATAATTGAGAGACTGAAATTTAAGGATATTTACTTTTTAAAAGAAAAAAAACGCATGCCAAAATAGTTGTCGATTAACTGGATAATCGATTAATCATCAATTGTTATAATTAATTAGAAGATTAAAAAGTGGTTAAACTAATGTTAGTACACAAGTGCATGTGTGTATACATACGGCAGGACAAGACAAAAAAGACAGACAGGCATATTATATTACTTTATTTATCTTTTGTACAATGTAATTACAATACAAATATGTAGGTTTAAATACAAAACTTCTGTAAATAAAGATTAAAAATAAACTCCACTGGTTTACTTTTGTTACTGTCACTGAACTTGTTTTACAATCAAGTTCATGAGGTCATTTAGTCTGCTTTGACGCAATTAAATATCATGTAGATAAGAATCCAGAGAAAGAACCTACTGTATTATTTGTGAATACAAAATGTCATTCTGTATGCAGGGGATTTGGAACCAACATGATTTGTCAATAAAGAAACAGATATTTGGGGAGTTGTAGTCATGAAGGGTTTTTGAAAGGGCAGCCTATCAGATAGACCCTCCGCCATGTTTGTAGCGTAAGCAGCAAATGAGTAGCAAACACTGTCAGTGACTCTTCATACTTTTACTTGAATTCATATGGAGCACCTAAAAACCTTTTTCCTAGCATACTGGAGTTTCAGGTACTACAGTGGAACCCATTTAAGTCGACATCCTCGACTCAGGTCGACAGAACCGAAAAGTAGCCATTGGTTGCACGTTTCCTCGTGATTTTGTTGACATCATTTTCCTCCATTTGGGCAAAATGTAAATGCGTTTTGTACGTTATGGAAAGGGGGATGAAAGCGAGGCAGAAAGGAACTTTGGTCTGCTTTGGCAAAAACACTTCAGCGTTAAAGATCAAGTTGGTAATACTACAACACGTCGACATAAATGGATCGATTTTCCACACAATTGACACGTCGACAGTAGTGGTCGGCACTTTTAATAGTAATAAGAGGAACCCAGTGGACGGGACTCGATGAGTTGGTCGACTATACGGGTAGTTGACGTCAACAGGCTCCACTGTACACAAAGAGTCTTGCCCTTTGGTAAATGTAAATGTTACAAGCTAAATTTATAAAGAAGTCATCAAAAAGGAAATATGCAGGTTTTAAGAGCTGAGTAACATGATTCTTCGACAGAAGCAACAAACTGGCAGCTTTGTCACAGATTCGTCTTTATCGTCCACATTTTCACTCTTCTTCTCCTCTCATCGCTTCTTCATCACGTTGGCTCCTATTCTTTCCAACGAACTTGTCCAACTTGGTCTCCTTCACTCATTCACATACAATTTATCCTTTTTGTCACTCATTCCTCCACGAGTACGTTCCCCTCACTCCTCTTCCCGTTGGCCTGTAGAACCACTGCAACTTGACTCTTGTGATTAGCCTATACCCTGTATCTGAAAGGTAGTGCATCATATTTGTAGTCTTTGTGTTTTCTGGGATAGATGGGACAGCTACTGTGTAGTGTCTGCGTTGGATACTCTGTGACAGAAATAGCCACCGGAGCTCACCGGAGTCAAGTTCTATTGTGCACACTGTACACGCAAAAGCTGACAGTGGAAGCGATTATGACACTAAATACACTTGTGAGGCATGACAGCACATTAGAGCCCTGGGGTTTTGGTAGCCCTAGGACTACATACCCACAATGCCCAGACTCTCCATTTATACCCAACCGACTACAGTGGAACCCAATTAAGTCGACATCACTCGGTTGTTGACATAATCAAAAATAGCCATTGTTTGCACATCTACTTGTGACTGAACAGCAGTTTTGTTTTCTTCCATTTGTGTGAAACGTACATGCATTTTGTTAGTTGTGCTAAGGGGGAGGAAAGAACAGCTGAGAAGTCCACCGCCAAAGAAGAAAGGCCATTTAGTCCTTTGCCAAAGATTCCTTTCCCTCCAACGGTTCTTTGTTTTTATTGATTTTGACATAACCACAAATATGTTATTGCAAAAACACACACGCAAAATATTGATGAAGTTAACAATCACGTCGACCTAAACGGACCGATTTGTCAGGGAAATGACGCCTTTGGATCTCAAATTTGCATCAGCGGGCACTTTGTAGTAATAATAAGATCAGGGTGCACCAGGACCGGGTAGTCGACACAAACGAGTTCCACTGTATTTGACTTGTGTGGTACTGTTTCTTTTTCTGGTCTTTATCAAGACTTCAACATAAATAAATATATAAGATAAAAAATATCTTGGATTTTAAGTAAATATAACTTGTCAACATAAAAATAAAGTACAATAAATAAAATCATTTTGGCAATAAGTCAGCAAAGTCCTTGAAGGAAGGTATAATTGGGTGTTTCAAGAAACCAACTTTCAGAACGAGCATCGATCTGGTATTCAGTCAACCCCAGAATGCTTCTGCTTCTTCACTTCATTCCAGAAGAAATACTGCCATAGTCAGTTAGTGAGATTGGAATGCATCTGAGTCACCTTTTCAAGAAAGCAACCACCAACCGCGTCACCAATGACAACGCATGTCAAAAGTCAAGGGACTTGCGGATGGCAAAGTAAGGTCAGAGTACAGATATGAATGCAGGAAAGAAGGTGAGGTGGCAGGGTTTCGACATCACATGATCACTTAAGAGACGTCCTCCAAATGTCAGCCCAGCAATCCGTAAAGCTTTTGCTGGAGCCTCATGAAAGCAAGATCATAGTGGTTGAGATGCTCCATTAAGAGCTCTTAGGAGGCTGCTAGGCTGCCACAGGTCTGATGCTTGGCCACATTTCAGGATTAAAGAAGAAATGCTTCAGCGCTTTCTGATTTGTTACTGCATGGCCCTCACTTTGTGATTCATCTTAGAGCTCAATCTCAAAAGTCTTTTGCAGGTTGTTTGAAAATGGGTTGGCTGCTGCTGAAGTCTTGCTTCCGGGTGCCTGAGCTGCTGGTTTGGTCTCAAGTGCGGCCCACTTGGCCTCGAAACGGTCATCATCTTTGGAATTACTGGCCACGGGGGCGGTCAGCAGGCTTCCCTCCGGCGGCCAGCTACTGGTGCTGCTGCTTCTGCCGCTGTTAGAGGTTCCATTGGGAAGGGCTGCAGTGGTGCTGCTGTGTGATGGGAGACCATTTATGGCTGTTGAAAGGGGAGGAGTAGAGGAGAATGGTGTGGAAAAACCACTAGTGGTACCAACTGCACCAGGTGCTCCTGAGTAAGAATGATGGGTGCTGCCAGTTCCAAGGGTCCCCACTTTAGGCCCTCCGACTCCAGAGCCAATGGCACCTCCAGTGCCGGATGAGCATGTGGCTGTGCAGAAGACATTGGCCACCATTTGCGATGGAGTGATTCCTACCACAGGTACGTTGACATTCGGGTAAGTCATACTGCTAGCCAAGCCTGGCATGTATGTTTGCATGGGAACAAAAGCCGGTTGGACAGGCTGACTGGTAAACATACCAACAGGAGCCGGAGTAGCATCGAAGACCAAAGGAAAGGGCTGCATGGAGCTTGGGAGGGAGCCTCGGGGCCCAGGGAGGGAGGGCTGGATCATGGGAGCACCTGACATACTTGGACCAGACATTGTTGGGATGGACATAGAAGGCAAAGACATAGGGGGGCTGGAAATTGGAGGTCCAGGTATCAAGGGGACCGATGATAAGGAAATAGGTGGAAGAGGTATTGGAGCCTGGGCTGAGAGACCAGATGAACCTGCAATCAGGGGTTTGGACATGGGCATACTGGACACTGAGGCCTGACTGGGCATCTGGTGACTTGATACAGACGGCGGCCCCGGAATGGTGGGTATGGCAGGGCCCGGTGGGGGCGTCTGCTGAGCCTTGACTGCCTTGGAGACCTCTTCTAGCCATCTTTCTGCCTCGGACGGTGTACGTTTGTGTCCACTCTGCATCGCCACGGAGACAAGAGGAGGAGAGTGAAGAGGAGGATCCGGCTGAACCCAAGAAGACGCAGCTAAAGAGACAAAGTGAGGGATTCAGAACACTTAATGCAATAATGCAACAGAAAATAATGCAACAGAAGTCTACTATGTGTGATGTAATGATTACCCTGCATCGGTGCTGGCGGGGGCAAGGCTGCGGGCGCAACGCAAGTTGGCAGGCCACCCGCAGACGAACTGGGGTTGGAGAAAGGATCCTCAGAAGGCTTTGTGAAGGAGGTGTTGATCTGACAACACAGGGCATTGATGTCTCCTTCCCCTGGCAAAACCATATCCATCTCTAGTACTAGCAAGAAAGGGAGACAAAAAGGGAAGTGGGGAACAGAGAATGAATTTGAGGAGGAATGTGGGTGAGATGAGGTGTGAGATAAGGAGGGTTGAACAAACGTAAGAATGGCATTGCATGGTTCAATTAATTGGGAATTATGTGGTTTAGCATTAATGGCAAAATAACAAAAAACAAACAACTCACCACAGTTCTTGGCCTCAAAGTCAAAGTCAGTCTTGCGTTGCAGCGTGGATGGCAGGTCATTGAGACGAAGTGACAGCTGCCTCTTAAAGGGTGAGTTTTTTTGACTGAGAGCTGGAAATCCCCGGAATGAGCCTTGTCGCACTAGTTGCTCAAGGGGCGCATGGCGGCGGGGGATAGCATGAGGCCCGCCGGGTTCTGGTCGTTCCATGGGGGAAGCCGCACCCTCGGGCGGAGAAGCGGTACCAGGGGGCAGGGCAGCATGAACCGAAGGCTGGTCTGGAGGAAGGAGAGTGGACAGTTAGTTTAACAAAATATAAAGGGTGCAGAAATCCCAAGTTCTGAGAAAATGCCAGTAGTTTTTTTCTTGTTGTTTTTTGGATACTCGCTAGAGCTAGATTTAGCAACAAGTCAAATGCTCTGCTGAGTGAATGAATGAATTTGACTGCCAAGATGGAGGATTATACTTTATATCCAAGGTCAACCGAAGGTGATAGGACTTTTACAACAAAGTGTGTGGGCCCATCCTCTCAGAAAGTTCCTAGCGACCTAAAAATCTTAGCAAGGAGTTTTATCTTAAGAGTGATTAAGGAAGTTCTTGAGAGAAACTCTTAGCAAGGATGGGACAGAAGCTTTTATCTTAGTGAGGAGGTGTTTATCTTAGCAAGTAACAATTCTAAGAAAAAAGTTGGAGTCCAAGGAATTCTAGGATTAGAGTAATGTCACTAACAGCTACCTTTAGCCTTAGGATGCTTTGTGAATACAGAACTTTTTCTGGATAAGGGGAGGGACCATATACTTCTTATTAGAGATGGACCAATATGTTTTTTTCCTGGGCCCATATTGATTTTTAGTAGTCAAAGAGGCCAGACCCAATATTTGGAGCCGATATTAATTTGCCGTAAAGAGAAAATACTTGCGACCAATTATGGAATAATACACTCTCTAACTTTTTACTTACTTTAACTTGAAGGATTTTGCTTATTCCATGCAGTACAAATCATCATAATACTTTGTAGTAGTGCATGTTCATGTCCACTGTTGAGAAATTAAAACATACTGTATTTCCCATGATCCTAGAGGTACAGAAGTAGAACGTTATTGACGATGTTTAATTGAAATACTTTTGAATTAAAATAAAATAACTGCACAAATAACATCCTGTCTTTTGGTGTCTTTTTTGCCATCAAGTGTAGAATTAACACAATGATAAATAGTTACATGTTTTCCTTCGTGGCAGTGTCAATAATAACTAAACATCTTTGGAAACCATTTTTATTAGTTTATTATTTTTTATGTACAGATGTAATTTTTCTATATAAATGAGTTTAGTTTACTCGCTGTGGAAGTGCACCATGGTTTATGAGTCTCACCTTTATTCTTATCCTGCAGTTTGTCGTCACGTTCACTGGTGCTACCTTGCTGGCTGCAGGAAGAGTTGGTGCGGAAGGAACCCTCCCGTACAAAAGATGTCCGAGTAGCGTCGAAAGACGCCGTCACCCCACACTCCTTCTCCCTACGCTGTTTCCTCTCCAAACAGGCGGCAAAGGCACAGCCGACTGCGTGGCTCAGTCTCTCTCCCTAGTGGAATATAAATACAAACCAAAACAGGATTACAAACAGTCCAAGATGTGGTGTCTGACTGTTTGAAAGTGTCTTCAACCAGTCGCATTAGATTGATTGATACTTCTACACACAATACAACACTATGGGTTGTGTGTAATTATCCAATCAGAGCTCGTTGCTGTGAACGCATGCCCAATGTGATTACACTCTTGCGTTCCACAATAAATCGTCTCACCGTGGCAACAAAAGAGAATACAGTGCCGTTAAGGGTAAAAAGACAAGGCTAGGTAGTGGAGCAAAGATAGATGGATGAGATGGAGGGGTGACTCCATGCAAGCTTCTGTCTAATCGTCTTATCTCACTCCACTTATGCTTTGCTCCATTCTGTACTCACCGCTAATCCATCTCACAGGCCAAGTGGGTAATGAAACCAGACAGGGTTGAGTGGCATGGGCTTACCGTTTACTATTGTCTTAAAATGTCTACATTCATGTTCCTAGCTTTGACTAATATGAGCAAGACTATACAGTTAAGAGTTAAGACACTGGTGTCTGCTGATTGGTCGACAGAGATTTCATTTCTACTTGCATGTCCTTTTATTCTGCGTTCCTACCAATAATGTTGCCTGCTTAGGTCTGCATTAGAGATGTCTGATAATTATCGCCACTAGTTTGATGAGAGAGCTGCTGTTGATATTAGGTTCAGTACTGAAGTGCTGGGTGATATCGAATAGCAATAAGACAGCCAATATGGAGCATGTCTAGTTTTCATACGTCAGCCATCAACTATGTTTGTCAACAAGGACGGCACTTTTTAGTAATAAGAGGAACATGCGTGGACTGGGACTTGATCTGGTTTCACTGAACGACTTGGGACAGGACAGTTCAAATTTTGGACATGAAGTTGTATGACATCCCCATCAGCAGTGTTTTGTATCAACAGTTACCCTACCCCCACTTCGTCACATGAGCCAAATTCTGGTCGGATTTTAGTGCAAGGTGCTAATAGGTGGCAGAAATGAGCTAGTATAGCTATTTCATACCTGGGATGCTGGAACAGCAAATCACTTCAAGACATGTTTTTTCCTCTGTCCTTGTCTTGTAGGAACTTAATCCTCCTTGCTAAAGTGTGCATTACACAGACAAAGCCGTTTTATCCGGGCCACTTTGGTTCCCACATTATAGCCGATGGCAAGCGGCTAAAGTTGTCTAATAGTAACGTGAGTGACAGGAACATGATGGAATATATAGGGCCATTCACATACATTCTTGTTGTTACAGCCCGGATGATTAGTACACGTCATTTTTTTACCACACCAGCGCTCTCGCGTTGTAGAGATCGCCGTCCGCTCTTGTAAACACTGTGAAACAGAGTCGGGAGCGTGTAGCGGTACGACAGCAGCGAAAGTAACGCCTGAGCGATTGTGAGGTCTGCATTTTTGTGATGCAAATGTGTTACTCTTTTTAAGGCATATTGTTTCGAGGTTCTTTACTTAAGTGACCCCAGAAACTAACCGGAACTCATGGGACAAAGTGGAGGGTAAGTCACTGTTGATTCACTACACTGCTGATGTCAAAACAACTTCCTGTCACTCCTCCTCCTGTCCACTCACGGAGTCTTTGAGAGCCATGAAGCAGTGGCACATCCATCGTCTGGTGGTCCCGTCTCGGCAGATGTAGGAGAAAGCCTTGTCATAGTTTCGATCAGGAGCACAGAAGGACACCTTCTCTATGGTCTGGTCCACTATGAGGTCCTGGACAGAAAAAATAAGATTTCACACATATAATAAAGTAGATTTTATATGTACAAAATCATTTGAATGTGTTGATTTTTGATGATGATGTTGTACAACATTGTAAAGTATGGACATTTGAAATATTACTGCCTGGTGACACGGGTGTCCCTGACCAACATACAGTAATAATAATAATAATCCTAATATAATATAGTATAATAATCGTTACATGTTTGGAAACGATGGCGAGGAGGACGGCTATACTTGCTGATACTCTTTTGGCTAGATTTGCTGATATTCTTTTAGCTACATTTGGTGACAACATTGAAGCACAGCAGAGCAGCAGCTAATGAATCGATGATTAATCGGTTAGCCAAGTAATCAACAATAATTTTTGTATTTAATTAACTGTTTTTTAAAAAAATATAAATATCCTCTGATTTCTGCGTATCAAATGTACAAATTTTTTCATTTCCTTAGTCATCCACGAAAGCAGACCTGTTATCTTTAAAATAAGATCTTCACACACATTTGCTTTGACTTTGGTAAACAGTGGTCAACATTTTTGCCTCTTTCTGATATGTTGTGGACCATATGTGGTTCATATTGATTTGGTCTATCTAGAGCAGAGGTCTTCAATTAAAACTGAATCAGGTCCGCCTTTGCAATTGTTTTCGCAAACCTGATTTTGCCTTAAATGGCATCAAACAGACTAGCTTATATGAAGATCAAATGTAATGGAACGCCAATATCCATACAGTCCTTAGTGAACGTTGCTGTGCTAGAAATGACTCTTGTAGTTTTAGCATACTGGGCTCTAAGTGACATCTTGTTTTTTTCTTTGGGTGGATACTTCACCTCGAATGACGTGTGTTTTGTCTGGTAATGGCGCTTCACATTCCCGCTTTTGACCAGCACTACATTTGACAGCATATGAGACACAGCGACCGATTTGGCGCTGCAGTCTGGAAAAATGTATTTTTGTCCATCCATTCACTTTTAAATATTACATCAACTTGTATCACTTTTGAACAAGCCATGGTTCTCCTTCGCTGGGCAAGTAAACAAAGAAAAAAAAACAAATTACACCCCCAAACTGCCACTGTGATTGGTCTGCACGTATGATTTTATGGTATTATTCCTTTTCAAGGGCCATCACTGGGTCCGGATCTGGACTGAGGTCCGCCATTTGGTGGTAGCAGGTCTAGGGCCTAAGCAATTATGTGATTAATCAAAACAAATATAGACATAGATAGTTGCAGCCCTAAAGCACACTTTGCTCATAGATCTGAAAAATGTGGTATGGGAAATTTCCACTAGGTTTTATTAGGTGAGTTACGCTGGTATCGGAACCCCATTCTGATGGATTAGATGGGCCCCATCTCTAATCTCTATGCCATTAAGCACTTTTCAGTGCATCCAATAAAAGAAAATGATACCCTCCTAAATCTCTCGGATGTTTGCTCCACTTGCCTTGCCTTCTATGAAAGCGTTATTCAGCCCGTCTTAGTGTCTACAAAGGAGACTTGGAGGGGGGCATCGCTTTCCTTGTGTATATTTAGGGGCCCCGATCTCACCTCTTTCACTCTTCAAAAACAAAATGAGAAGCAAACCAAGAGCTGAGAGGCACATGAATGACACAAAAGGACAAACACACACACACATCCTTTCTCTCTCATTTGAAAACAAAGAAAGGGTGGCTGAGGACAGGAGAGACAAGAGAAGGCCATTCACTGCAGCCAATTAGTGAACGAAGGGAGCCACTGGTACCAAGGTGAAAAGCAGAGTCTTCCTTTCAGAGAGACGACTGGTCATGTGATCTTTGCTTGATTCACTGTGTCACCTCATATTATCAGGACACCCCCCCCATATTGTCAGGGGTGAATGGTAACATTTAAGAGGGGCTGATGAGGGCTGGGTCAAATGCAAGAAAAATACTGTATACGGTATTTGTGTGTGTGTGTGTGAATGTGACTCATCATAGAAGGAAGAATACAGCATGGTGTTGTGACGGTAGGGGTGTCATCTGTGCACAAAAAAGCATTTGAACTCTCTTTTCTATGTGTGCATCATGAAGGTCACGTCCCACGCAGATGCGCGTCCATTCAGAGTTGAATGTGTCACCACTTAGTCATTGATGGAGGCCAACTAGAGGGAAGGTCATGAAGACGCTGACATTTTTCACATAAAACGACTGCTGAAGTTGTTTTAGCTAAAATGAGTACACGTATCTAGATTATGACCACCGCAAAGGATGAATTTTGATTTTCTGCTGGTTCGCAAAGGAATGACATGATTTCCACAAGTGATGATACCATCAGCCGATATTGGCACAGTAATGAAAGATTGGTATATAATGGTAACGGTAAACATTCTTTTTTTTTTTGCAAAGCATAAGGAGGGCAAACCGTGGTGTGGATATTTGCCAGTGGTGCTGTGGGGATGGTGAGGTTGTGTGTGTGGCCTTCCGACAATATGAAAAGAAAGAACTTCTCCATTGAACTCACTGGCTCCTTTATCCCCTGCTGCTCTTTAGTCTGATCTCCTTTCAAAAGCTGCGCTCACCCTGGGAGGCCTCTTTAGTCGCCAGACATTCCTCAAGTGCAAGTTTTGTGTCTGCACTCCTCCGCCTCCTCCCCTCTGCACAAAGCACCTTCATCACATCACTAGCACTTGGACACGTGCACGGAATGAAAGGAAACGTCTCAATTGAATTACGCTGCACTTGCTCTTCATTGGGTACACCTGCAATACTAATAATATATAATGTGATAATATTTGCAGACACTGCCGGTAATGGGCTAGTTCAGAGAGTTATAAATATAATGCAAACTCTGTTAGCGTCCGCCCCGGTTAGCAATTTCCACCACAATTTTGCCTCGGTTTGCTGGCATTCCCTGGTTAGGTGGTTACTTGGTTATGGATCCCACTGTGATAAGTGAATGTAGGTAAATTAGTGATTTCTTATTTATAAATTGAATGGTTTCCAAGTTAAGAGGATAGAAAACCTGTTTAAAACCTTCTAAACATGGTTTCTAATATTATTAGAGCCCTCTAAACATGAAATAACACATACTGTACGTAACAATAACCACGTTACACAATATAGCAGACAGAATTAAGCCATTTAAGACATAATTTCAGACACAACATAAACACACACACGAGTGCTGCCAGTTCCGCTTATCTAGGCTTGTTTGCCACTTCCCTGTTACCAAGTTCTGTGTAGTTCTGGGCTTGTTTTCAGACTACTGGTCTCTTCTTTCTCTGCTAAGACCTGGCAACACACACACCCCTAATCTACGGTTTGTTTTATTTCATACATTTACTACACGCTTCTGTAGTAATAATACTTAGCTACTTATTTACTTCATTATAATGATGATGCTATGATGATGATGATGCTATGTAAGTTGTAAGTTTATCCTCCGAATGCCTTAGAGTTGTATTTCTGTTCATTTAACCACGTTTATGCTTGAAAATGCTTAATTTCGACTAAAAACACAGTAACATTACTGACACTTAGTGACCAGTGTAGAGCGCTCCATATCATTAACATCTTCTGATGCCTTGAGAACGCCTTTGAACGTCTTCTGAATGAATATTTTTGGAAAAACATGATAAAGGTGAAGCAGCCAAAGTGGCAAGGGCCTGCCAATACCATAACTCCACCCGCCACCATGGGCCACTCCATCCACAGGTCATAAATGAATCATCATTTTCTGAGCAATTAAGTGAAACTCGATAATTCCCCACCGCTCATTGGTTGGGAATTACTTATCTAAGCGTGGCAACTTCTCATCTTACCTTCGTTTTATCATCAACCACTCGGAGTCCATCCGCTGAAACCCACAATACCGCCTTCACTGTCTTTTTCCCGCTCTGTGGGGACAAAAGAACATGAAAAGGAATAATTCATCCGCAGCATCGCGGCATCACAGTTACACGTCTCACTCCACTTGATTAGTGAGCTCATCCTTGTGGTGATGTAACCAACAAGCTATTATTAGAATGTCAAGTCACCTGTCCCAAAGGAAAAGAGTAGAAAAATTGAACTTTTAACACACGTGGCCCAACTCAACCGTGTTGGACTGTAAAATAATTGCGATAAAAATGAGTCAGGGAAACAAAAATAACAGTCTTAGTACCAGCGTGCACCAGTACAGAGTCCCAGATATTGCATAATCCCACTGAGAGGAAGAGCAGAGGACAGAAGGGAAGCAGAAATGGAAGAGGGGAGCTAAATGAGGAGGTGGTACAGGGATTCGGGTTTTTTTGCAGTCAACTACATAAAATGGTTGACACATAATAGACTGAAGGGGTGTGAATTTCACACTGTAATGTATCCTGTTTGCTTGTCAGCAGAAACACACTTGGTTGGCTAGGGTGACAAAGCACAACAACAAAACAATCCATATCTGTTGTTTGTACATCATCTGAATCTGATTGGTTTCTCTGTTGGCTCCATGATCTTATTTTATGCTCTGTTGTCAGAAAAAAGACAACAAGGCAACTACGGAGTATTGCATGTCTGAGATGATAATGTGCAACATCCATCACTGGCCACAACTTTGGGTACAACTGCTGATCTAGTAGCAATTCCAGCTTCAGGTTCAATTTACAATGTCAGAAAGGTATGAAGTGAGCATGATCTTTGTCTGAATTGTCGGATTAGATCTCTTTGCGCAGTTCGAGCAAACACTGTGGCCCACGTGCGTCTGCATTGGGATACTCACAACTTTAAGCTTCTTCACTGCCTCCTCACACACGTGCATCCCTCTGGACTCCTCCACCTCCACCAAGCCCAGGTACTGCAGAGCACAGGGATGTGTTTATCTTAAGACACACATTTCACTGACATCACTTCCTGTTTGAGATCATTTTGAGATTACAATCCCTGCAAATGGCATAACGGAACACACCCCATACATAGAATGGCTATATTTTAAACTGTAACCCCTACAACGCGCCTATACCGATCATTTACACATGAACAAAAAACAATTACAGGCATCTGGGATCCAGTATTGTAATTACAAAATATGCAGTTACACGTCACATCTTCCTGCTGGCAAATGTTGAGTAAATTAACTTGTGAGACAGCGCCCTCTGTTGGATTCATAGTTGCAGTGCACTTTTAGTACACCAGTACACCTCTTTCGATCTGTGAATAGGCGGGATTTACTGTATTTTGGAACGCGGTTGGAAAAAAATGAGAAGAATGTTTTGAGCTGATTGTCTCGCCTGTGACATCAGAAGTACAGTAGATTCAAAATTGTACCAATTTATGGGCATTCGACTTCGGAGCTTACACAAAATTGGATTTGGACATTACAAATTGCAATGTAAATGTAGCCCAGGTCTCCATTTTTGTTGGTATCATCATTGCTCATGGTATCATTCTCTCTCATCTTCTTTCTCCTTGAGTTCCACCATCCCATTTCCATGTTCCCTCACAGTCATTTCCTCCTTTGTCCGCAATCCATAACTCATTAAGTGTCATTGTCTCTCCAGCTCCTTTTGGATCTCAGTGATAATATGTGCTGTGGAAGGTAATGACAGGCCCGTTTTCTCATGAGAAAAATGTTTGTTTTTTTTCCTAACGGTCAGCTCTGCAAGTAAAATCCTCAGAAGCTTCAATGCCGATTATCAATATCTACCAACATCGACATGAAAGCCTGGATAGTTGTTTTAAACGTATATTTAATAGTCGCGCATCTCTATACTATTTTATTTTGGGCTTTTCTATCAAAATAATAATGTAGGGATTCACATAATTTCACTTCTGATCTAATCCCGATGACTGAATGTGGATATTGGCCTATTGAATACAATTCCGACACCAGAGCTCTGTTTCCTTATTATGATATTAATATTATTATTACCATTATTAATCTATTAGCTAATTTCCTGAGAATATTCTTCGCTTTAACACAGTTTCAGCTAGACTTATGTTCAAGTACTAAACACTTATTTTTCTGTTTGGAATGGCACTATTGTTACATGAATCACTGTTTTTAACGCTTATTGATAATGGGGGAAAAATGCCAACGATGATCATAATTTAATTTATTTCTCTCAACCGAACCTGCATCCACATGGATCATTTTAAACTTTGGAACTTGTGAATAAACGGCATAATTATCTTTGATAATGAGGCTGCTGATGATAGGGTTTAAAAAATGACTGATAAGCATCGTAAGCATAACGGGACATGAAAGCGTAGGCCTGCAGAGGCTTACCCGTACAGAGAAGTTACATTTGCCCTTGCGTACAGCCTCCTCGTCCGCCTGCCACTGATGCGGTCTGCTGGCCTCCGGCACATAGGTGGGCTTCTTCCTCCTCAGGCTCTGACGAAGCTTGTTCATCTCCGGGGTCACGTGCTCCCTGGTGCTGTAGGCATAGGTAGGGACGACACAGTTTCATATGTCATCACTAAATTCAAAATCATGTAGAAAAACCCTCTCCACTAAGACAAACCATTTCATTGCTCCTATTTGGTCAAATCACTGATGTTTCTGTAGCTCACTTTGTTAGGTACACAATCTGATAAGAGACATTTCAAAAGTTCTAAAATTTTGGTCTCCAAAACCTACAATTGTGGATGGCGATCTAGGTCATGATAAAATGTTAAGTCATTCCTCATCAAGCTTGATAACATACTTTCTTCCTTCCTACTTTTTGACATGTCAGTTTTAGAAAACTCTAAAACCAGCCACATCCACAAAATGATCAAAAGTTCATCTAATTTCATTCAAATGGGTCCACAACTTTTTGAGATATGCTTGTAACACTCATATGCATATACTGCAGTGGTTCCCAAACTTTTTTTTGCAGCGCCCCCCTTTTAGAAATAAAATTATTTTCAGCCCCCTCCCCAAAATGGTAATGATGAAAAGTGTTTGTGGTAGCCCCGTGCCCGCCATTATCATAACGCTAGGACCCCCTGAGCGGAGGGGGGCGGGGCCAGTTAGAAAACCACTGATATACTGTATGTGTGTATACAAATGCATATGCAGCTAAATGACAAATGAAAATGAAATGAAATTTACTTAACGTTTTTGTCCCCGTAACTATAGCCTAGCTTCTTGCTTTGCAGCTGGTCTGTGTTAGAAGCAAAAGAGAAGGTGTTCACGACACTTCCCAAGCTAAATAATGGGCGTGATGGTGGTGGACACAAAAAGTAATGCATTTTTTCAATATCCATGTGCAGTCTGGAATTATTTCTAAATATTGACTTTGTACTGTAAATATACAATTTACAATGAAAGCGCTGGTTATGCAAAAGGGGAATAGGTCAAGGCATCTTCCTTTAATACTTTTCATCAAGTATGTTTTGTGACATGCTAACTGAGTCGAGTCTTTAATTTCACTGATTGCATCAGTGCATTTGTTTTAGTTATGGTTTATTTAGTTTTTATTTAGTTAGTTTCATGTCATACTTTGCACTTTACTTTATTCTTCAGCGTATGTTTGTGTCACATACAAATGTGCAGTTTTCTAAATGGTATTATTTATCCAGATTCGTATATGTCTATTCATTAAGAATAAGCTGTCTGATAGTGCAACATTGCATGGAAGTTGGGAACAGTACCTCTGGACTGGCAGACCGGGGTAGTGGTCCCCATTTTTAAAAAGGGTGTGTTTCAACTATAGGGGGATCACACTCCTCAGCATCCTTGGGAAAGTCTAGAAGAGTACGACTGTTAGTCAAACCTCGGTTGCAGGAGCTGCAAGGTGGTTTTCGTCCCGGTCGCGGAACACTGGACCAGCTCTACACCCTTGTAAGGGTACTGGAGGGTATGTGGGAGTTTCCCCAACCGGTCTACATGTGCTTTGTAGACTTGGAAAAGGCATTCGACCGTGTCCCTCGTGGTGTCCTGTGGGGGGTGCTCCGGGAGTACGGGATTGGTGGCCCGCTATTACAGGCCATTCGGTCCTTGTACAATCGAAGCAGGAGCCTGGTTCGCATTGCCAGCAGTAAGTCGAGTTTGCTTCCGGTGAACGTTGGCCTCCGCCAAGGCTGCCCTTTGTCACCGATTCTGTTCATAATCTTCATGGACAGAATTTCTAGGCGCAATCAAGGTGTTGAGGGAGTCCAGCTTGGTGACCTTAGGATCTCGTCGCTGCTATTTGCAGAAGATGTGGTCCTTATGGCCTCATCAGTCTGTGACCTTCAGCGTTTACTGGAGCGGTTTGCAGCTGAGTGTGAAGCTTCTGGGATGAGACTCAGCACCTCCAAATCCAAGGCCATGGTTCTCAGTCGGAAACGGGTGGACTGTACCCTCCGGGTTGGGAGTGAGATCTTGTCTCAGGTGGAGGAAATCAAGTATCTCGGGGTCTTGTTCACGAGTGAGGGAAGGTTGGAACGTGAGGTAGACAGACGGATCGGTGCAGCATCCGCAGTAATGCTGTCGCTGTACCGGACCGTTGTGGTGAAGGGAGAGCTGAGCCAGAATGCAAAGCTCTCTGTTTACCGATCGATCTACGTTCCCACCCTCACCAATGGTCATGAGTTATGGGTCATGACCGAAAGAACAAGATCGCAGAAACAAGCAGCGGAAATGAGTTTCCACCATAAGGTGTCTGGACTCACCCTAAGAGATAGGGTGAGGAGCTCGGGCATCCGAGAGGAGCTCAGAGTAGAGCCGCTGCTCCTTCACATTGACAGGAGCCAGTTGAGGTGGCTCAGGCATCTTGTCCGGATGCCTCCCGGGCGCCTCCCTGGTGAGGTGTTTCGGGCATGCCCAGCCGGGAGAAGGCCCCGGGGAAGACTTAGGACACGCTGGAGGGACTGTCTCACAGCTGGCCTGGGAACGCCTTGGTGTCCTCCCGGTGGAGCTGGAAGAGGTCGCCGGTGACCGGGAAGTCTGGACTTCCCTACTGAAATTGCTGCCTCCGCGACCCGGACCCGGATAAGCAGAAGAAAATGGAATGGAATGGATAGTAGATCATGTGTTGTAATTGCATGAGATGTGATCTGATGCAATTGGAGTTTGAGGGAGGAGCTGCTGCCTATATCGGTATCAACAATATTGGTGTATTGGATATTAGTCCAATGACTCAGCTGAAACCGTCCTTTTTCCAGTATCCAGGATTCAATCATCAATCAAGAAAAGACCAAATATTATCCAAGATGGATTTTCTCATCACTATACCTCAATAATGTAACGGTTACAGCCATGAAATGTCTATTTTACCTACAACTAGCAATTAGGAAATAAACATAGACTAGAAGACCTTTGAAAAGATCTCTGCAGAGTCAGAGAACATGTCATACACACAGTATCTTAGCATATACACAAACACAAAAGCATAACATCCTCCCCAAGTATTGTTAAAAAAAAAACCACAATGGCGAGGCAAAGAAGTAGAATAACAAGCAAAGAGGCACTTAAGTAGAGTTGATCTCTATTCATTCTGTTTTGATCCTTTCATATTCTAAGTTCATGAGAGTAAAGACTGTTTTCTTACCCTCTTCTTGCCCCAGAAACCGGCATGCTGGCTACAATAGGGTGTGAAATTGCACAGGCCCTACACTGCAGACATGTAGTGTCCATATGCGAAGCACTAATCTGCACACTGAAGAAAAGCGGAACCTCGCTCTGCTACACACACGGTGTGGATTCAAATACGGTGTATATATACCCACTCAGACACATCATTTCTGATAATCGGCGCTGCAGTAGCCGTAATGACTAGCGTGCCATAAGCGTGCGCACATTTACTGTCTTTCATGCCTGACAGAGGTGTGTAATGTGGAGTACGGATACGCCAATGCCACGAAACAGCTCGACTGGCATTACTCATTACCGGCATGTGGGACATGAGGGACATGTGCTCCGCGCCAAGAACGAACACACACACACACACACACACACGCACACACACACAAAACCACATCCTCAATGTGCACACATGCTGCAGCTTGTGCCACTCATTTCTGGGAATGGAGCCAGCACCCAAGTGTATTAACACAGGGAAATACACAATCCCAGAGGACTGTCCGCATATTGGCTGGAGAGCATGAGGTGGACAGAACTGGAAAAAAAAAAGATGCAAAAATGTTGGTGCTGATTCGATACCAAGTAATGAGTATTGCCAATACCAATACCAAAATACTGATACAGCTGACTAAATTTAATATCATTTAATAATTTTGTGATTTTGCCTGTAATTTGTTGACCATAATTCTAATCAGAAAAAAACACAAGACTTTAGAAAAACATAAAAGATATTTTTATCAACAATTTAACAATACAATCACACCTCGGTTTTGGCATGACTGCGCATAACAAATTAGTTTGTTTACCTTGTACTGTATTGTTCTGTGAAATCCAGAGCCAAAAAAAAGCACCCTACACAACACACTTTTGGCCTTGAAAATTAGAAAGCTTTGCTTGCACTCCATCCCGTTTACTGTGACAACAAAATAAGAGTGTCATAAAAAAGCTTACACCAACGTTAAGGGAGCAAAGTATAATCGTTCTAATATGGTAGCAAACGATTCATAGCTCATAGACAAACCTCTTACAAGTTGTTTTGGTATTCTGCACCCGGGTTAGTGCATGTTTGAGTGCATGTGGCATTAAAAACACAGTCATCAAAACATAAGCAACACCATTGGTGCAAATGTTCGTAAATGAGCTTTTTTAAAGTAAACATCTTTTGTGAAAGTGTACTCCTGCGCAAGTAGATCTGTCATAAATTCATAGTAAAGTTCATCAAGTTTGTATCATGGAGTGGTGGTCTCAGTTAGTCTTACTTTGGTATTGAAAGGCACAACGAAGAACTACGGTAGCCCAAAAGGGTCAAATAATGTTGTGAACTGGTGGGACCAAGGGAGCACCGTTACTCAAAACTGTATTGATTTTAGTGGACCTGACGTTACCTAGCTCTCTTAAATCTGTTTTATGTGTAAAAATGCCAAACCAGACTTATAACACCAAGTTTGCATTGCTCTTTCTGAGCCTCAAGTTGTGAAATAAGAAGCAACAGTGTAGTAAACAGTCTTTAACTGAGTCACTGGAGACCCGTCAGGGCGGAGACATTAGCATGCAGCTTGTAAACGCCTTCCATAGCTGTGACCTCACCCTGTCAGCAAGAACCATATGCACGGCTTACTTGAAGCAGAGTGAAAAGATGTGGGCTGCCAGCAAAGGTTGGGAAGCATGAATAATTGAAAGGTCCAAAATGAAGACCATCATCGCTGGCACTTCAGAGTAGATTACACACTCGGGTGGACTGGTGCCCGAAAAACAAAATGAGCCGCTTCCCTTCCAAACATCTGCACTACATTGCTTCACACAACTCCAATCTTTACATATTTTGTACAATTTGAAGTCTCTTCCTCCTGGCTAACTTGTGTATCACTTGGACATCTTTTCTTTTAGTACATGAATGCAACCTAACAAACACTTGTAGAGTGAAAAACTAGGCGAATTGGAATAACAGGACGGTGAAGAAGCTGGCTATGTGAACCACTACACTACCAGTGGCCATTCCAGTCATTGTGCTCTCTGTGTATGTGTGCTTTTCTTCTGTCTTAAAACATCATGACCTCATGAGTTCCCAGCTGTGTTTCGTGGTCACCAAATGTGATTCTATAACATTGGCCTGGAATTCTTTCACACACACACACACACACACACACACACAGTACATCTGTGCATCCCTCATCCAGATGTTTTCTGTTTGATAGCGGGTCCAGAATTTTGGCTACATGGCACACACTCCTCCCACCATCTTCCTCGAAACCAGATGGTAGTTAAACACAACTCATGTGAGAAGTGAGGAGGAGGCGACGTGTGTATGTAGCGCAAGTGCACACGACTCACAATAAAAGCAAATTCCAGTTGTTTTGGTGAACGCAAAATCCTACAAAAATCATTTTACTCATCTGTCGGACAGACGTTGCTCTTGACTACTTTGCAAAACTGAAAACCAAACGCTAATAACACTTCAACAATGGAGATTCAAACCCTGAACCTCCTGACTGTGAGGCCAATATGCTACCCACTCGACCACCGTGCGACCTATATAACATATATTATTATGTATTAATATGAATTAGTATTTGAGCAGCACGGTGGATGAATGGGTAGCATGTTGGCCTCACAGTCAGGAGGTTCAGGGTTCAAATCTCCGTTGGGCATCTCTGTGTGGAGTTTGCATGTTCTCCCCGTGCGTGTGTGGGTTTTCTCCGGGTACTCCGGTTTCCTCCCACATTCCAAAAACATGCATGTTAGGTTAATTGGCAACTCTAAATTGTCCATAGGTATGCATGGGAGTGTGAATGGTTGTTTGTCTACACTGCGATTGACTGGCGACCAGTCCAGGGTGTACCCCGCCTCCCGCCCAAAGTCAGCTGGGATAGGCTCCAGCATACACACGACCCTAATGAGTATAAGCGGTATAGAAAATGGATGGATGCATGGATGAATTATTATTTATTGATTAATATTAATATGAATAATATATTTTTTACGTATTATTGTTCTACAAATTGAAAGTTTGGAACAGTTAAGTATTATTTATTTATCTTTCTATTCTATTCTATAGTGAATAAGTTTATAACACGGCATTCTTGGAGAGTCGCTTGAAACCTAAATTTCTCTTGGAGATTATTAAAGTATCTATCTATCTTTTGTGGTGAATACAGCCTAAGCATATTGAAGCACATAGTACGTATTTCTTGCTTAAAGCATACAAATGGCTAAAATAACTATAATACAAATGTAAGGCATTCAGAAGACACATTCAAAGACATTAAGAATATGTAATATTCTACACTGGTCACTAGGTGTCAGTAATGTTACTGTAATGTTTGGTGAGACAAATGCCCGACCTGATCACCGGAACATTATTGTAGGTTTAAACTATCTCACAACAGGCACAATAATCCCCAATAAAAATCCCTAATAAGAAACACACGCTACTGTTGCTGCCGTAACCCAAGCCAAGCTAAAACTCAACTCTGAACCCCCAACGTCTCTTCCTGTCTGCCAGCTGTTTAGCTCTCCAAGGGAACATTTAGAGTTTAGAAATACGTAAATACTGATTTTTTTCTATTACAAGTTTCAAGCTTGAGTTTTCAGCTGACTCCCAACTCACAGCACAGTCTTCTGGAAACAGCACACTCCATTCTCCTCTGAAGGGAGCAACAAGCATGAGAAAAAAACTGAATGACTTCCAGACAATAAACAAGAACTCCACAAAGAATTCCGCAATAATAAAAAACATAAAGGCGGAACAATCCAATCCTGTTGCTCACAACTGTGACTCCGTGACTTCTTGAAGTCCACAAAATGGGTTCACGGTGGTGACCTTTGACAGGGAAAAGTCAAAATGAAAACAAGAAAATGAATATGATGACAATAATATAACAAGCAACTAAATTCAGCAAGCATCTCAATATTGATAGTTCCAACAGAAGGTTTTTGTGTACGTTTTAGACATTGGAAGGTCCAGAGAGCGTATGCTATGAACAATGAATAACATGAATAATGTTTATTTTTTTTAAAACGAAAAGAGCTTAAACCGTGGAGATGGAATGAAGTGATTTAGAGGCTGAGAACAGACTTAAAGCAAAGACATCATGCACTCGTTCACTGACACACACACACGCACACACACACACAGAGAGAGAGAGGAGAAACCTGACCCAGTTTCTGAGGCCTGCAGACTTTAACTGACACTGAGTAACCCGGATAAGAATGCACTTTCATGCAAAGTCCGTCTAATTCCCCCACACTCACATGTAGTACATTCATCTTAGGAATGAATGTCATATCAATTTTGGCCCTTCAAACCGAAAGAGTCAAGCCAATAATGAGTGTGTAAGATCTGTATAAACACACACTCACTCACGCTCAGACAGGGCAACAGATGGTGTGTGTGTACGTGTGTACATGTGCACAAGTGTAGTTCCAAAATAAAGAAGTATGATGAAGTAGAGATAAACGAGGTCACTTGTGTTTAGACTGAAGTCTGAACCAGGACAGGGTGGCCTTATTTATTGCACTGTTTGTTGGCTCTGTGGCTGTGTGTGTGTGTGTGCGTGCGTGGGGGTGTGTGCGTGCGTGTGTGTGTGCGTGTGAATTTTCTACACACAAGAAGTTAGGGATATTTCAGATAACCTGAAATGTACTACTGCATAAACATTAGAGGTAAACTTTGAGCTTCTGTAATGTTGAATTCACGTATTCAACATGTTTGATACTTAACACAATACTTGCTGTTCTATAACGTAACAGTTACAGTTATATATGCATATCCCTAACTACTTATGCTGTATGTGTGTGCTGTTCAGAATCAAATCAACATATAGTGGGGGACATATTTGATCAGCTGCTGATTGTGTAAGTTTAAAAACTCACAAAGAATTGTTATGGTAGGTTTCTTTTATCAGAGACATAATATTACACACACAGTATATATAATTATATATAGTTCATCTGCTACCAACCAACAAGGAATCAGCCATGGCCCCATCCTTTATTTATACCAAACTTTCACATCATCAGTGAGCATCCTGAACCCTTCGGTTGCAGTAGCTTTGCTTTTTTCACTGCTCATACGCATTAACAGCGGGCTGCTGCCTGGCTCTTTGTTCCGGCTAGCTTTAGTTTTAGACACGATTGCTATCTTTGGCAAAACAAAACGCAGCTGATAGCAGCGGACTTTCAGACCTTTGTGGCGGTAGATAAGATCGGCCAATCACCAAAACTCCAAAATTAAGGAAATCGACTCCAATAAATCAACCTGTGTATTTAGATCTAAGCACGCTGAGAAAGGGAGTCTATTCCAGACTCTGCTCCAACAATTGACAAAAGAGCAAAAGTGACATTTGCCACACGACAGCACCCCTCAGAAAAGTTCAAAAAAACAACGCAGGCAAGAACAACCATGCACAAGTCGGTGGCACAAAACCGGGAAACTTCAACACAACAAACCCCGTTGCACATCCAAAAAAAGTGTGAATATCCTCACAAGATGATCATGAAAAAGCAAACCTCCAGCCTCCCTTACAACCGCCATCCAAAACATCCAAAAAGCATGAGAAAGTGACTTTTTCCTCATAACGAATGTTGTTCTTTGTGTGATTATTATCACTTTATGAAGCCTTTTCTAACATACTATATTCATAAAAGCATGTATGATGTGTGCAGATAATGGATCGGATTGATATCAGTATCGGGTGATACTCAAGGCTGCAATATTGGAAGTGAAAAAGTTGTCGGGACACTCCTAAATACAAAGGAAGAACTGGATATTGATCTCAAAGGAGCAAGGAGCACTAAGCAAAACACACTTCACCATCCACCCATCCATTTTCATGTAAGGCTCATTGGCATCAACTCCACTATTTGGAGGCAGAGAAATGCTTCGTATGACCCCAACACCACCATTCCTACTACCAAACAGGAAGGTGGAAATCTCATCACATTGAGGGACTGAGGAACGGGGTATCTAAGCATGATGGGTTGTGGATGGTTCTACCGGCATGACAATGACCCAAATACGACCAGACTAAGGCAAAAAAAAGAGTGTCTCAAGAAAAAGTACATTCACATCCTGGACTGGATTTAGACAGTTTCAGGATCCTAATTACATTGAAAACTCGTGCATGAAGCTGAAAATTCACGTCTACAGTCAGTCTCAAAACTGTCAAAATTCATAAGAAGAGTAGACCAGAATCACCCCAGAGATGTGTCTAACCCTGTTTCTATTCTGTCTTTCTTTGTTCAAATATACCTAACAAAAAGTTGAGGGTATAAACAATGTAAAACTCCAAAATTTCCCCACTGTACCTTGGTGGAAAGAACACTTCTGTATCAGTGATCCATTAATATGACAAATGCACTGACAAAACACACAACACACACTTGATACAACACAAACAACCTCATCTGACCAAGTATAGTGAATGGATCGTGTCCCTGATTGGAATTTTTAGGATAACTGAAAACCTCATATTTGATTTGCATACACTGAAATTGAATTTCATCTATCACATAATTCACTTTCAAAGTAGGGCAGCGTCCCCAAAACTCAATCTTTAGACAAAAAGTTCTCTCTAATCATCAGTCTCTCTGGAAAAACCAGACAGCTGTGTCACACTAGACGTTTCCAGGTCAATATTATTGCTGCACAATCCCACAAATCACTCCGTCTCAATCCCTGATTGCAGTCTAGCAACATCACAAAGAGATCAGGAGAGCGGCATACAGTAAGATGTGTGTGCATGCGCCTGTGGGTGGGGTTTGCTGATTGATGTAAATTGACAGCTGAAGCAGAGCCATGTGCCCAAACCATCAGCCTGGTACCCACTGTGACTGCTGTCTCTGTCATTCTCCCCACTCGCTCACTCCACACACACACACACACTCACGCACACACACACATATCCACAAATGCACACACACAGACACACAAACCCTGTGTCCTTCTCCAGTGACTCCACTATTATGTTTCAGAGGCGTTGCTGGGTGTGGTGAAACATTACAGAAAGCTCCCCCAATTTCATTAGGAGGTGGTCATCTTGAAAGCATTTAAGGAGTGGGGCAAAATATCACCAAAATGCTGCCTCACTATGGAAGTGCGCGTGATCTGGTTGCCATGACGATAATGATAAAACATATAGTACACATCAGCCAAGTGTGATCAATGCACAATGAACTGTATCTAGGAGAGTAACTATAAGCTAACACAAAAGAATGGAATTATGATATGGGTGATTATGATACAGTCCCGTCTGTATCAAGTGGATTGAAGAACAACAACACTTTCCCTATCCAAATAATATTGCACAATTAGATAACTGCTACTTTGCACAATTAGAAACAGGAGCCTGTGCGCACCCACGCATTCGCGTCTCCCTCTGCACAAAATACGCTAAGCCTAAAAAAGGTTTAAAAACATGACATAATTGTGAACATTTCTTATAATAGAAACACTGGAAGAAAGATGTGTGTGAAGAAATATCTCCACTGTGGCCACAGTTTTGCATCATGGCCAGTTTTGCAGATTTGATATAATTATCAGTTTCTATGTGGGCAACACTGTATTGTAAATAATAGCACAGTTGTGCTTATCTGGTTTATTTTTCTTGATTTGTTGTGAAAACTCACACCGTTCTACTGATACTACCATATAATGACTTCAGTTTGGTTTAAGTTAAGTTGCAAATAAGTTTTAGCATAAGCAATTATATACATATTTAGCAATAGGACCTGCAGTTTATTCTGTCATTTCATTCCATGCTGTAAATTCTTTGAAACTTGACACTGACAGTTGCTGTAAATGGAAAAAATAATCTTCAAATAACCTGTGGAAAAATCACAATTTTCTCAAATTTCACACTTACAATAGGCAACAAATTGTTAATTTACCCCATAGTGGATGTTATGCCTCTTCCACACTATATGCACTGTACCACTATTAACATGCCACCAGGAAAGACACACACACCCACACGCGATCAAATATTATCATAATACATAATAATTTTCTCCCTTCCTCCATGCTTAACGCTCTGTCACAGCACCTTCTGCCACACTTTCATTTCCTACCAACCTGAGCTAAGCCCAGGGATGTTGTGCGTGAGTGTGTGTTTTTGTTTCTGCTGATGAATAACCACATTCCAGTCTTCTGTATAGAGTTTGAATTTGTAGTCCCCAGACTACACAAATAGTATCCATATGTTGTTCAAATGAAAGTGTTTTTTTTTGTCTTTGCGTTGTGTGTGGAACTGGTGTGATCATTGGAACAGCAAGCAGAGTGTGCACAGACAACGGAAGCCCTGAAGCATGTGTTCATGTGTTCAAAGCATTGCAGTATGTGCTTGGATCGTGGGTGCTTGTCTGCGTGCTTGTCTGCATGCATCTGCAAATAACAGCGGCAGGAAGTAGGTCTGCTAGGGAAGTTAATCCAAGCACATTGTGCAGCCAGGCATAAATGGGAGCAGTCGGGTCGATACGTTCCACTATCATAATGTCATGCTGCGCTCCCACTTTGTAGTTCCTCTCCTATCACTGCACCTTTCATCTCTACCAAGTCTGTGATATTTGTAAATGCATGGTAGATGGTTCGCCTTCACTTACCTATGTAGAAAAAAGTTCTAAAGAAAGCTACACTAAGCATCAACATATAACATATGTTAAAACTCCATTTGTGAACTTGTAGGAGCTGCCTGAAAATAATGATTGCTTTTGAATGAATAGTCCAGGGTGTACCCCGCCTTCCGCCCAAAGTCAGCTGGGATAGGCTCCAGCATACCCCCAACCCTAATGAGGATAAGCGGCATAGAAAATGAATGAATAAATGAATGAATATTCCAACCATAAATATATATATATATATATATATAATATAAATGATGAAGATTTAAAGTCGGACTGCAAACCCCTGAACCTGCATTAAACAAATAGTTGATGACATTTTACATGACAGGCATCAACCAATCTTGCCTAAATGTTATAAAGTCATGTACCACGTTTTGTGGTGAACGACACACCAGCCAAAATTTACAGTGTGTATATAACGTACGTGACAAAGTCAATCCGACATATGGCGTCAAACTTTGGGGTCTAGTAACAGTGCCACCGTGTGGCGCATTTGTGAGAAAAATAATAGCACAGGAAACAGAGTAGCGATCTGTCATGCCAAATTGACACTCTTCCATTTTGAAGCTGTTTGCGAGAAAAATTACGGTAGCTTAGACAAATACACTCGACACAAATGTTTGCTCCCATCTTTCATGAGCTGAACTCAAAGATTGAAAGTCTATGTACACAAAAGACCTATTTCTCTCAAATATTCTTCACAAATCTGTCTATTTCTGTGTTAGTGAACACAGACTTGTCCTTTGCAGAAATAATTCAGCAAACTCACAAGTGTGGGCGGCATGTCAATATGCTGGTTAGACAGAATGAATATTGCCCAGATGTTTTAGGCTGGCTACAATAATTTGCAAAGCACTGATTCACAATAATCCCTCATTTATTATTAGCTTGTTTTAAACCCAACCATGAAAAGTACATTTTCATGAAGTAGAATTTCTTGTTTTAGGGCAAGGAAAACTTGCTTAAGACCTTGAAAATACAGTTTTTAACATTATTAGGGCTCTCTAGACATGAAATGGCACTTCTGTAGTCACCTTTATACTCGTATTACACAATTTAGTAGACATAACAAGAGTAAATAATGAGAGTAAATAACCCATTTAAAATTAGACCCATGCTTGTGTGTTGCTATAACGTGCTCCCTAGGGGAACAGATTGAGTGGTGGACAGGAAGTTCAGAGTTTCAGCTTGCAATGGGCTAAGGCCACAACAGTAGCTCATGTTTTTCATTCATTCATTCATCACGTCACGGGTATGCTGGAGCCTATCCCAGCTGACTTTAGGCGAGAGGCGGGGTACACCCTAGACTGGTCGCCAGCCAATCTACCGAATTCCTATTATTGTCCAGATTTACAGCTGGCCTCTTCCTCTCTCGCAGTCTGCATTTTCACTTTCTTCTTCTTTTCAAACTCAACTTTCACACCCCTCCTCTCATCATCTCCATCCTGTTCAGTCTACACCTCGCATTGCTTCATTTGTCCTCTTTTCAGCTCCAGTATTCTCACTCTCCGCCTTGTTCCTTCTGTGCTTCACGACACATTTGAGCTGTCTCTATCGTCGTGAGGAAAGGGGGGGGGGGCTCCTCCCTCCAAGCCACATAACATGTTAGGAAACATACATTCTGTACTGGAAAAAGTATGTGCGTCAAATTCCAATGCACATCTTGTCATGTGCTCCTGCAGATAAAACTTCATGCACATTGCGCAGAAAAATACATTGCGTGTTTGTATAAATCCACCATGTTTAATCTCTTCCATATGGGCATGTGGTTTATGCATCTGCTAAGGCTATTACCCACCATGAGCCCCGTGGACACAGGCTAGCGAGACCTATTATCAGTTTGGCAGAGACTGAAAATACCACAGTAGCCAATAACACAACATCAGGAAAAATATACCATCTGTGCTTGGCCTCTAAGCGAAATGGACTTAGTGAAGATCGCTAGTGACCAAGATTAGACCACAATTCCAGTTCCTGCCCAAAACCAAACACACTGTAACACACCCTCCCGGACTCACCTGGGCTCGATGGCATCCCCCATTTCACCACAAGAAGTCATCGCGGACAGAGAAGAATACAGATGCGACAAGCCGAGGCTTTGAGACGAGTGGTGGTGGCAGCCACAGCAGCACAAGACAAAGATGAGAGGAGGACAGAGCTTGTGATGATATCGCCACTCAGACTGAGGGGCAGGGAGAGAGTGAGCGCAGAACCAGACAGAACCACACCTCTTCTTAAGAGATTAACTTGGAAAAAGAAGCCTTCGCACACACGCGGCGGTGCATGCGAAGAAATGCAAACGCAACCAGGATGCCCAGATGGGCGTCTGGTGGACATATGCACAGAAACGAATGCTGCACATGCAGGCACGCTCACAGCTGCGCTATGAATAACCGACAAATCAATGTCGGCCCCAAATCCTGGAAGCGGGGAAGTGCTAGAGAGACTGAACCAGAAAATAGAGTAAAAGGAGGAATAGGAAGGGTGGGGGGGAGTCATGGCGGGTCCTGACACAGTTTTTTTTCTTTTTTCTGTGCTCTCCATCTGCTCTTGGCGCATTGGTCAAGAGTGCACTAGGGGAGAGGGTGAAATGTAGGGCTGGAGCTTGAGGGTAAGCGCTGGAGGTGGAGCTGCACCAGGTCAAAAAGAAGAGTAGCGCGCTGAAGGGCCCTTGAACAATAATACAGCGGGTTATAGCATCACATCTTCTACAAAGACAAACCATAATGTTGAATTAAGCCTGCACTCGGCACCAAGATGTCCAAACCATTTCCACTGCAGGCGCTTTGATACCTTTTGTACTTTAAAGATGCTAAAAACAATCCAATGCAGGTCAATATACTGTATGCTATGGGAAAAAACAAGGTAAGTAGAGGATGTACCTACAGAACTGTCATTTATGTTCATGAGTTTTGCATTTTACCGTTCCTACTGTGTTGTATCTACTAGTTCAGATGAGGCTTGATTAATGTAGCCGACAACAAACTGCGTTTCCTTTCCTAAAAATGTGTTCGATAAGATGTAAAACATTCAGGAGTGTAGAGACTCTCGTCTCCGGCCACCTTGTACAGCTCCACGGTGGTACCCTGAGGTATATGTGTATGTAGGGTCACCTCACTAGAGAGGTGTCTGGCATGCATCAGAAAAAGATCTCACCAGCGATTCTACTCAGAGCCCCGGCTCAATATTGTCTTTCTTATCGATATCCGATACACCAATATTATCCGGCATTTCATTTCCGATATCTTTCACTGTGATGCCACTGGATGCATTCCCAAATAAACAGAAAATATAACATATACAGGCAATATATATCACAAGTTATAGGAAAAAGGGCTGATACAATCCGTATGAACGTAGCATAAAAAGGAAGACATCCTACTTACTTACTTTACAATTACTTGCATATTTACAATCCTAAAGTGAAACTTGGAAAGAATTCCAAACCATGGATTTACCTAACTATCAAGCTTGTTGCTGTGTGGAGAATCAATATCGCATTTTCATGCCAATAACGTAGATTCCTAGTTACATATTTTAATGCTTTCCTAAGGATCAAGACCAATCCTGTTCAACTTCCGGTTGTTCAGGATGACATCACACACTCATAACAAAAAAATATACCCCATATCTCAGCATTTTTACATCATTTATAAACAATGTGCTTGCTATATTGGGATATTTGGCTTGGGCCTTGTACTGGAGCAGAGCTCCTCTGTTCAAAAGACAATCCATGTTGGCGGGAAGGACACTCACTCCTCTGCCACCATTTTTAATCGCGCATTCCTGCTAGTAAGCGTATTCTGAAAACTGTTGGACTGACTCACAGCTGAAGTCTTATGTTTACAACAACATACATCTCTACTCCGAAGTACTTTACTACAACACAAACCGTATTTGATGAAAGGTATCCAATGTGGAAAAATATGTATGAATGTATAAAAATATGGCCATCGATGTGTGTGAATGCCATAAACAAGGGTTTGCGGTGCGGTTTGTTTATTGCCCTGACATCAAACCAGCCCAACTTACCAACCCCGGGGTTGCATTCAATTATTCTAATTTACCCCGCCTCTAATAGACCACTTAATTACTACCTTTTGCATTGTATTTCTAACCATATTAACTGGTCCGTCTATTCATTTCTTCCGCAACCCTCCAGGAATGAAAGGTAGAGACAGAAGGGGTGGGAGGGTGAGAAAAAGTCAGGTCTAAAAAAAGGTAAGGTGTTAAGTCATAGATGCAGCCGAGACAAGAAAGAGAGCTTTAGAGAGGGAGTTTTAGACAAATTAGGGGATGTTTTACATCTTTTTTTAAATGATTAATAGATGCAATGGTGAATGTGTGTGTAAAGACACACTTGTTTTTTCTTACTTCCTCCCCAGTGTGTGTAGGTGTGTGTGCATGGGCCACAATTAGTGACCTACATTAGGAATGTTGAATATTATATTATAATCTCGCGTGGTCCCCTTACTATTTGACATAAACAATCAAGATGAATGAAATATTAGACAAATAATGATCACAAACCCTAACCGGAGTTATGTTTAGCGAATGTCAGCGTGAAACCAAGTGGAAGATATGCAAGCAAAATATTTTGAAGATAAAAATTTCTTGGAATTCACCGCAGAAACCTCAGAAGCAAAACATGTGTGCTTCAAAGACACCAATGAACATAAATTATGTTAAAAAATGTAGCTAGACTTTATCATCCTCAACTTCTAGTAAACGTGGTCGTATTAAACCTTCAGTCTAAGCAGGGGTTGGGGGCACATATTTTCAAATGTATTTTCGTGAGAACCATATCCTATTTTTAAAAAGAGAATACAACTAAAAGTGTGCCCACAATTTTAGAAGATAATAAGTCTCTGAATTGGATGGATTAAAGCGCTGACAATGTTTTATATTTTGAATGTTATTTTAAAATGTCAGAAAAAAATTACACAAAACATTATATGTTATAAAACAAAAATAATATTTTTAATTGTAATATTATGACTTTATTTCCACAATATTTTAACATTATTCCAAAATTAATTAATTTCCCCAACCTAATATTCCAAAAATTGCATCTTTATATTTTGTTTACTTGTTTAAATGCTTATCCACTGTAAACTTGTTTCTTAATATTGCAACATTTAAAATATAAAAATTAACTCAAACTAAAATGACATTATTTATTCATTAATTCATTTTCCATACCGCTTATCCTCATTAGGGTCGCGGGTATGCTGGAGCCTATCCCAGCTGACTTTGGGCGGGAAGCGGGGTACACCCTAGACTGGTCGCCAGTCAATCCCAGGGCACATATAGACAAACAAACATTCCCACTCACATTCATACTGTAATGGACAATTTAGAGTCGCCAATTAACCTAACATGCATGTTTTTGGAATGTGGGAGGAAACCGGAGAAAACCCACACACGCACGGGGAGAACATGCAAAGTCCACACAGAGCTGCCCAACGGAGATTCAAACCCTGAACCTCCTGACTGTGAGGTCAACATGCTACCCATTCATCCACCGTGCGGCTCAAATACTAATTCATATTAATACATAATAATATATATTATATAGGCCGCACGGTGGTCGAGTGGGTAGCATATTAGCCTACATCAGGGATCAGCTCTAAACCCCTTCTTGTTTGCTATGGTGATGGACAGGCTGACGAACGAGGTTAGACATGAATCTCCATGGACTATGATGTTTGCAGATAACATTGTGATATGTAGTGAGAGCAGGGAACAGGTGGAGGAGAAGCTTGAGGGGTGGAGGTTTGCACTGGAAAGGAGAGGAATGAAGGTCAGCCGCACCAAGACGGAGTACATGTGTGTAAATGAGAGGGACCCAAGTGGAAGAGTGAGCTTACAGGGAGAAGAGATAAAGAAAGTGGAGGATTTTAAGTACTTAGGGTCAACAGTCCAGAGCAATGGAGAGTGTAGAAAAGAGGTGGAAAAGCGTGTGCAGGCAGGCTGGAATGGGTGGAGAAAAGTGTCGGGTGTGATGTGTGATAAAAGAGTTTCAGCTAAAATGAAAGGAAAGGTGTAGAAAACTGTGGTGAGAGCAGCGATGCTGTTTGGTTTAGAGACAGTGCCGCTGAGAATGCAGGAGACAGGAGGCAGAGCTGGAGGTAGCAGAGGTAGCTGGAGGTAGCAGAGATGAAGCTGCTGAGGTTCTCTTTGGGTGTGACCAGGATGGACAGGATCAGGAATGAGCACATCAGAGACATGAAGGTAGTTGGCGCAAGAGAAGAGGATACAGAAGACAGAGTTAGATGGAGGCAATTAAATCGCTGTGGCGACCCCTAACGGGATAAGCCGAAAGGAAAGGAAGAAGTATTAACCTAACATCCATGTTTTTGGAATGTGGGAGGAAACCGAAGTACCCGGAGAAAACCCACACACGGACGGGGAGAACATGCAAACTCCACACAGAGATGCCCAACGGAGATTCGAACCCAGAACCTTCTGACTCTGAGGCCAACATGCTACCCATTCATCCACCGTGCGGGAAAATGACATTAGTTTTACTCATAATATTACAAATTGATTCTCGTAAAATTGTGACTTTTTTCTCTATATTTAGACTGAGGGGCAGGGAGAGAGTTGCAGGATTTTTTTTTTCCAATTTTTTAAATTTTTCTCAAAATTCGGACTTTATTTTTGTAATATTTTGACTTTATTCTCCTAATATTATAACCTCTTGCACAACCTAATTTTTCAAAAACGACAACTTTTTTTGGTTAGATTGTAACTTTTTTATTTAATATTTTGACTTTATTTTTTCTAAAGGTACTGCTCATTTTTAAATTTTTGCTGTTTTGTTAAATTTTTTGTTAAATTGTATTTTTTGATTGTGCCCCGGGCAAATAAATCACTCACACCGCAATTCAAACACCCCTGTTGTAAAGCAAGATATGTAACATATATTTGAAGAAAAAACTACATTCATCCATCCATCCATCCATTTTCTATACCGCTTAATCTCTTTAGGGTCGCGGGTATGCTGGAGCCTATCCCAGCTGACTTCGGGCGGGAGGCGGGGTACACCCTGGACTGGTCGCCAGTCAATTGCAGGGCAGACAGACAACCATTCAGACTCACATTCACACTCTAATAGACAATTTAAAATACATAAATGTTATTGTGTTTAGAAACTTCTGAGAGCCAAATGTGGTCATCAAAAGAGCCACATCCGGCTCCCAAGCCATACCTTCCCTACCCCTGATCTAAAGAGTTCCTTTCCTATGACAGCGTTGTCAAGTGAAGTTTTAGTAGGAACGTATACCTAAATTATAGAAGGGATGGGGTCTGAATTCAGTGTCGGCATCAATTCCCAATTCCACCTGCAAAGATTTCAGTTGTTGAAGAATATCAGCAAACTTGGCCAAAAGAGTACCTGTCCCTACATATGCACTGCTGCCGTCCTTTTAACTCACACGGTACACAAAAGCGTTCCGCCTGATGCGGTCACGGCTATACAAAACAATAGGACATGGGCTGCTACAATGTCATACTTGCCTGTGGAGAGGACATAATTATATCCTAATAGAAACTCAAGAATTATAACGTAGGGACTGAAAAGATGTGTGCGATTAGAGCAAAGTCTGTGTTGTCTGACTGTCTGTGACGATGTGAACACATCGGGCTGAGCGCTTGTGTGTGTGTGCAAAACCGCATTTATGGAGACAGATATGTTTTCTAGCTACATTTGCTGATATTCTTTTGGCACGGCTGCATATTGAAGCAAAGCTATGCATGGGGATCAAATGTAAAGTGGACAAAAAAAGTGAATCAGTGCATCCCTAAAATTGAACACTAAAATTGAAACGAAATAAACACTCACATCGTACTTTACACAGCATACATGAAAGACATGAAATACAATAGAATAATAGAATGAAATGAAACAATAATTATAAAAACAGAACAACTCTTTTTTTTAATTCATGCAATAGTTTCTTTAACTTACTAATTAAGGTACAGTATATTAAAACATTTCTGAATATAAGAAACTGAACATATATTCAATAAAACAGAATAAAAAGCTACTTTTATCTCGATGGTTGTCTTGCACACCAGATGGCGTTGCAAGGGCATGAGAGAAAAGCTTAATGGGAGGAGTAAGTCCCAATAAGGAGACCACTTCCATCCATCCATCCATCCACCCATCCATTTTCTGTGCCGCTTATCCTCATTAGGGTATGATGGAGCCTATCCCAGCTCACTTCCATGCTTAGTTATCACTGTCCGTTTCATAAGAGCAGATCCTTTCACTTGTTTAAAGATATTTGATCTTTATTTTTTATGTTGGTCGTGGCTTGAACCGGGCATGCAGCCAGTGTTGATTTCTGAGGATTTCTATCACTTGACTTTTCACTTTATTTGCCTTTTCTCAAACGCACTGATCCATAGAGTCAGCCCTAAGGTTGGGAAACAAAAGAGAAATAAGAGAAAAAAAAGAAAAGTGATGTCCTTCCTCGGTGTAGTGCAAGTGACTAGCTCTCTTTTCCTTTTTATACAGGATAAATAATTTCAGAGCGTGCGGTGCAACCATGAAACATTGTAACACGAGGACCGCCTGTCGGTCTGGCCTCATTAATTTTAGTATCGGCGTAGAATACCTGCAGATTATTTCTTCATCCGTAAGGCTGTATCCAAACAAATACACTCACACACCACCTCACACGCTTTAACCCAACAGGCAATTTCATTCTTTTTAATCTGTGCTCAATATCGCTGCCTATTTCGTTGCTCGTCTATGTTGTTCGGTGAATAGATTCTTGACACACAACAACTGTAGTTACAGAAAAGAGTTGCCCCGCCAGACTGTAGGACGATGGAGGAGCGTGTGAGTGTGCCCTCAAGTGGCTTCTGGACACAAGCACACACAAATGTGCATGTGTTTGTCAACTGGATTAGATGGGCAACAGCTTTCCACTCAAAGAATTGTGTGTTTTGTAAGTGTGTGTGCGTGTGCGTGTGTGTGCGTGTGCGTGTCACAAATTAAAGCCAAAACTCAACATCTTTTCTAGCTAACTGTCATGGCATCCCTGCTACATCAATCGAGAACCATGTAAAAAAAAAAAAAAAGACTTGCATATCAGCCTCCGCTTCTCATTGAAGTATGAAAACCAGTCATCGTTTTATATTAATGTTGCAAAGAGGAGAGGTGGGAGGTCTTATTTATGTTGCCTGTGTTTCTAAATTGGCCATAGGTATGAATAGGAGTGTGAATGGTTGTTTGTCTACACTGCGATTGACTGACGACCAGTCCAGGGTGTACCCCGCTTCTCGCCCAAAGTCAGCTGGGATAGGCTCCAGCATACCCGCGACCCTAATAAGGATAAGTAGCATAGAAAATGGATGGATGGATGGATGTTTAAGAGCACCCCTACTGGATGGAAATAAAATAGCACACTGAATAGCAAAATAATGGGGGTGAGCAAACGTGCTCTAATAGAATTAGAAATTAAATTAGAAGCTAGTTGGACCTCCATTAAAGAGAATTATTTCTGCAATATTTAAGATTACAGCAAAATGACATGCTCTGTAGAGTAATTACAGTAAAAACATATTAAACCTAATAAACAAACAGTATATTATATAGATAAAATAAACAGAACAAATAATGTATAAAATAAAATAGAAATGTTACAAAAAAGAGCTTTCTGCTGTTGTAGTGTTATTTTGACCCAAACTGATCCCGTTTTAAACTAGACAATTTGACGGAGTGGCTCTCCATTGTCAACAACACATTCATACATTATGTATATTTTTGCATGTAAAGCAAGTATATATGAGGCCAAAAGACAAAAATCAATAGGCTTTTAGAGCTTTTAGCATCTGCCTCATAACTCTGTCTGCAATCCTCTCTCCCTGTGTCCTGTAAGTGCTTTTCTAAACAGAAAAAGTACCTGGACTGTGGACACTGATTGGGTGGATAACTTTTTTCAGCATTATTATAAGGAACATTGGGTGACTATAATTAGTGATATTTGGGGGGGGTGGGGATGTCAAGGCCACCCCTACATATTGCAGATGGTGAAACAGTGACTGTGCATATGCATCTGTTAACTAGATGTCTACATACCCATCTGTCTGTCAGTCTGTTTGTCTCAATGACAGCTACCATATGCCTGCGGGCCCCAAAATCTGTTCAGAAAGGCAGAAAGTTCAGCCCACAGGGAATCTGTCTTGTCCTTTTCTATTTGCCTCCTGCAAGCAACACGTAGTTGAAAGCAACTAGAGGAAACGCAAACTGGATGTGTTGGGGAGATATTATTTACAGAGAGGAACCATGTGACAAATGACAGAGTTATCTATTATTGTTTTGATGATCAGCATGCAGGAAGATAAAGTTGCAATATGTGGAGCACATTGAATTCTGAAGACTAACATTCAACCATTCATGTAGATCTACGACAATCTTCATTGAAATGTTTTTGTTTTCTTAATTGACGATGTAGCATTTCACATCTTTTATTTTTGCAGAGCTTTTGATTTACATTTCCTACCCGGGAGCAAATAATTATTATTATAATGAACATATAAACTTGACTAGTCGACAATTTTTTTTGGATGAGAGTACAAGCTTAGCCCTCAGGGTTACATATTAATGCATATTAATATGTAAAAGATGTGTTGTACAGGATGGGATTAATAGAAGGAAACTTTTGTTGACTTTGTTACAGGTAGCAGAATAACTTCCTGTTTTTGAAACATTATGAGTGGTACCGAACCCCAAAGGTGGACCTAAACACACTCTCAACCTCCTGACTTAAAATTGGGTAAATATATCATAAATATATCATGACTCAGGCTGTGTCCACAGGAACAAGAGTGGTAACAACAAACACACACACACATTTAAGCCACTCCGGTGGTTCCACCCACAAGAGTGGAGTTAAAAAAAAAAAAAGTCAGAAAAAGCAACCACAGTTGCGCATTAAACACCTCCACTTAAGGCAGTGGTCCTAAGTTATTTTAGGTCACAACCCCCCTAGGGGCCATAAATGTTGTCACGCCCCATTCCATTCCATTTTCTTCTGCTTATCCGGGTCCGGGTCGCGGGGGCAGCAGCTTCAGTAGGGAAGTCCAGACTTCCCGGTCTCCGGCGGCCTCTTCCAGCTCCACCGAGAGGACACCAAGGCATTCCCAGGCCAGCTGTGAGACAAAGTCCCTCCAGCGTGTCCTAGGTGTTCCCCGGGGTCTTCTCCCGGTTGGGCATGCCCGAAACACCTCACCAGGGAGGCACCAGGGTGGCATCTGGACGAGATGCCCGAGCCAACCCCAACTGGCTCCTCTCGATGTGAAGGAGCAGCGGCTCTACTCTGAGCTCCTCCCGGATCGCCGAGCTCCTCACCCTATATCTTAGGGTTAGTCCATCCACCCTTGTTTCGGTCATGATCCATAACTCATGACCATAGGTGAGGGTGGGAACGTAGATCAATCGGTTAACAGAGAGCTTTGCCTTCCGGCTCAGCTCTCTCTTCACCACGACGGTCCGGTACAGGGACCGCATTACTGCGGATGCTGATCCGAACCGTCTGTCAACCTCACGCTCCAACCCTCCCTTACTCGTGAATAAGACCCCGAGATACTTGAGCTCCTCCACCTGAGGCAAGACCTCACTCCCAAACCCGGAGGGTACAGTCCACCCGTTTCCGACTGAGAACCATGGCCTCGGATTTGGAGGTGCTGAGTCTCATTCCAGAAGCTGCACACTTAGCTGCAAACCGCCCCAGTAAACGCTGAAGGTCACAGCCGGATGAGGCCATAAGGACCACATCGTCTGCAAATAGCAGAGACGAGATCCTAAGGTCGCCAAGCTGGACTCCCTCAACGCCTTGACAGCGCCTANGGACTCCCTCAACACCTTGACTGCGCCTAGAAATTCTGTCCATGAAGATTATGAACAGAATCGGTGACAAAGGGCAGCCTTGGCGGAGGCCAACGTTCACCGGAAACAAGCTCGACTTACTGCTGGCAATGCGAACCAGGCTCCTGCTTCAATTGTACAAGGACCGAATGGTACGCAGTAGCGGGCCACCAATCCCGTACTCCCGGAGCACCCCCCACAGGACACCACGAGGGACACGGTCGAATGCCTTTTCCAAGTCCACAAAGCACATGTAGACCAGTTGGGCAAACTCCCACACCCTCCAGTACCCTTGCAAGGGTGTAGAGCTGGTCCAGTGTTTCGCGACCGGGACGAAAACCACATTGCAGCTCCTGTAAATGCCCCCCCTATTTGAAATACTATTGATAACTGATAATATAATTTTTTACTGTTTTCTGTACAGAACAAACTGAACTTGAAACTGAAACCAGGAATTGCAACAAAATGGAGAGCTGTGAAGTGTATTCCAGAGTCAAATGGCATGTTGATTGTAATACATTTGGACATATTGGCAGGTTTACCCTAACATTAAGAGTACAGCAACTACTGTACTGTTTTGTTACACAGCATCAAAATGTCCACACAGTGACTTCCTGTTCAGTGCAAAGCAAGCTTCATAATAAAATCATGGCAGTAGTAACTGAGATTCTATCACATCAACTGACAAAATGCACCCATTTTTTTCTTATATTGTTAGAGAGCTAGGTTTGCACGTGTATGAGAGCTTTGTTGTTGTTGTAGATAGGACAAACGACAAAATCCTCACAGCATCTTAATTTGAGTATGAATAAAATATGAAAGAGCGGAACAATCAGGATAAAAATATGCACAAATGGAGAAAAACGACTTAAAAAATCTAACACTAAATGTGCACACAACCAGCTAGTTTCAGTTTCACTTTCGATATAACCAGTCAGGGGTGCCAAAGTAAACAGGTTCCACTCAGCTGTGATGTTACACTCTCACAGCAATGTACCATTCCAAACCATACCAACTTCAAATACTTGAAATAATTCATCCGGCAAAATGTTTGAGACTTGTTATCTCGTATTTGGATGAAAACAAGCTGCACTGACTAATTTGTGTCAGAGCCTCCAGTTCCAAGAGAAATGGGAAGTGGAAAATTATTGTGAAGTGGTGGGTCTGAAGACGCTTAAGCACTCTGGGTCATGGAAGGCCAAAGAGGAAGACAGAGAAGAGACAAGGGGAGCAGTGTATCGGCCTGTTACTAGAAAACACTGACAGACAACCCAACCGTGCAGTAGTTAGGCTACTTAGCACAAACAGGAACAGGGGATGAAAAGCTTTCTCTGACAGACAGAATAGGTTCAGACTTTCTTAGTGACTCATGTCAGAGAAACCCCCTTATTGACTTTGCTTCCTTAGAAAAGTGTGGCAATTCTTTAGCACATGCAAAAAGAGTGTGTGTGCAGTCACTAGAGATTACAGACACGCACGCACCACAGATGGTCAGCGCGTCTCGTCTTTTCACCGTCGCCACCAACGAGAAGAATGGCCAGCGGTGGCCCCGCCTCCTCCTTTCTCTTTTATCAGCACGTGTGTCTGTCAAACGGGAGCGTGTGTCTGGGACAATGGCCGCCAGACAAAGAGCCCGCTTACCCCCCACCAGTAGGCTGAATAGGGGGGCACGTGGACCTTGTCATGGTTGGGACAATAGCCCTGGAGGAGAGAGATGCCCTGAGGTGTACCTTTGCCATTTAACACCAACTATTAAGCTAAATAGCACTGAAGCAGAAAGAAATAAAGCACCACAGTCAACTGATGTAAAATATTTCTTAGATCACTCTACTAACAAATTTCATGTGAAAAATAGCACAAAATATAACCGAAACGGTACGCATGTGTACCGAACCGAACATGCAAAACCGAAACGGTTCAATACATCCATGTGAACCGTTACCCCCCTAGTAAAAAGAATTGGCCAAGGGGTCAGACTACATATTGATACACACTATTTTACACCTATAACAGCCTACCTGGAATTATGTGTCTTACTTTATCTGTAAAGGTGTCATAGGTGCTTGAGTCCTCTTTTCCAGGTATCACGGTCTACTGTTCATACGTAGAAGACTTCATGAACAAAGGTACCACAGCTACACCGGAAGACTCTCATTAGCAAAAACAATAGGAAGGCCAGGGTGGGATTTGCCAGAAAGGACAGAGATGCGCCTCATGAATTGCGGCAGAATTGGCTCATATCTGTACTTTCACTTTAAGTGTAATATGAAAAGGTTGGAATTGTAAGTATTTTTGCACTACAAACATATGATCATACTTTGTCGGGAAAGTAAGACTTAACCACAAGTAAAGGGTTGTAAATTATACACCCCTTTTATTCTAGATGTCAAAATAGCAGAGATCTTGCAACAGCTGGGGATGTAACAGAGGGGAAGTGGATGGGGGGACACATTATAGAAGGCACCTAAAGCCAGGCAGGCTTCTGACAGGCTCTTTGGAGGCAGCAGCTGGTTAGAGAGGGGATGTCACCAGCTGTGCCTCCGCTGACCTCTACCAAAACCTCTCCACCCCCCTAAACTACCATCCCCCGATTATCTTTCCAAGTGTAGGCAAACACGCTTCACACTCAACCATCTGTCAGTCGGAAGAGAGTTGTGGCTCGTGATTGCTCCATAACGGGTCAAAAACATCTAATCATGCATCTGTGTAGACAGAAGAACAGGAGGTCCTAGGTCTACAGTACGTATGAGTTTTTTTCCTATGGTGCTGTAAAGTCAGAACTCATACCTACATTTTAGCTCAATTATCACCTAGGTCACACAGTTAAAGAACACATTAATATAGCTAAGAATTTAATGAAACCATAATAATAAAGACAGAACTCCTTATTTTTATCCCTGTGGTTGTCTCAAACACTGGGAGGGGAGATGCAAGCAGGGAGAGACAGACTTTATTGGGAGGAGGAAGCCTCACTAACTAGACCACTACACTACGTAGTTATTGCTGCCCATTTTAAAATACACTCAACAATAATACTTTATAAACAACTTTTAGTTTTGTTTTTCTAAGATCTTAACCTTTTTCTATGTACACAACACACACAGCCCTGTCAAATACTGTTCACAAATCTGTCTAAATCTGTCTTAGTGAGCATTCATAATTCATCCACCTCACAGGTGTGGCATGTATAGATGCTAATTAGACAGCAAGGTTATCACATACTTGTATGTATCTGAGGCTGGCCACACTAAAAGGTCACTCCAAATTGTTCAGTTTAACTGTGTGGGGGTTCCAAAAAACAGCCAGATGCAAATGGTGTGACCATTTGCATGAAACACTGTAAACATGCTCAATGGGTGACATGTCAGGTGAGTATGCTGGCCATGCAAGGAACATATCCATGCAACATGGAACCATGCACGATCATTTTGCAACATGGGGTGATTTTCGTGGATGAATGGCACAACAGCGGCCCACAGGATCTCATCACAGTACATCTTTGCATTCAAAGTGCCACGAATAAAATACACCTGTGTTGCGGATCGAGTGGCCAGCAGTTATGGTGTGTGCATATGTGTACTTTACAGCATAGTGTAGAAAAATTGCTATTAAAATATTATCCCAAATAATTCACCCCTAGTTTAAACCTTGCATCTTGGTTTGAGGCATGGCAAAAACTGTTTAAAAAAAAAAGGTAAGAAGTTTTTTTTTTAGAAACCGTACATAAGTATATGCAGTAAATGTACATGTTTATCAAATACGTTTTGTGTAATGTTCCCTTTCAAAAGTGCTAAACTTTATAACAAAAATCGTCCTCTGCCCTCTTTTCAATCCTAAAAGTAATTTACTCCAATGCCTTCTCTCTCCCATCTCCCCCCTCAAGGGTTAGCAGAGTGAATATTAGATAGGGACAGATTGTATGATGCAACACAGACCTATATACACAAACATGCATCCACAAAAGGACATGAATAGGGCGTGAAGGGTCACAACAAATTGATTTTGACATCATTAAAGGATCAAATTATTGAACTGCAAGTTGTTCGGAGTTCCTCTGAGAATTTTACAATTACTCACTTTACCATTTTGACATGTAACTTAATTCAGTGGAAGACTGTGTGGTTCTTTACAACACAGGTCAAAATTCTGCTTAGTTTCATAGAGACTGAGGTAATAATTTAACACGACGTTTAGAATTGTGTAGCATTCCAACTGCATACACTGCATACAATGGTGTGGCTAGTGACGAAAAGATTAAGACGCTGACATTTTTTGGAATGTACTGTAAGAGTATTTTGATTAACTTGGGAAAGCCCACACAGAGCAGTCTACGTGGAATGGCACAGCCCACGCAGCACACTGACTGCCAAACCAAAATTCTCTACCTTAAAATTCTGCACATATCCATTCCATTTTCTTCCGCTTATCCGGGTCCGGGTCGCCGGGGCAGCAGTTTCAGTAGGGAAGTCCAGACTTCCTGGTCTCCAGCAACCTCTTCCAGCTCCACCAGGAGGACACCAAGGCGTTCCCAGGCCAGCTGTGAGACAGAGTCCCTCCAGCGTGTCCTAGGTCTTCCCCAGGGCCTTCTCCCGGCTGGGCATGCCCGAAACACCTCACTAGGGAGGCGCCCGGTAGGCATCCGGACGAGATGCCCGAGCCAACTCAACTGGCTCCTCTTGATGTGAAGGAGCAGCGGCTCTACTCTGAGCTCCTCCCGGATGGCCGAGCTCCTCACCCTATCTCTTAGGGTGAGTCCAGACACCCTACGGAGGAAACTAATTTCCGCTGCTTGTATCCGCGATCTTGTTCTTTCGGTCATGACCCATAACTCATGACCATAGGTGAGGGTGGGAGGGTGGCCTCAACGCCTTGACTGCGCCTAGAAATTCTGTCCATGAAGATTATGAACAGAATTGGTGACAAAGGGCAGCCTTGGCGGAGGCCAACGTTTACCGGAAACAAGCTCGACTTACTGCTGGCAATGCAAACCAGGCTCCTGCTTCGATTGTACAAGAACCGAATGGCACGTGGTAACGGTCCACCAATCTCGTACTCAGCCACGGTGGTACCTCAGCCACGGTGATAGAACTGTCCACGTGCGTATCCTCAGACTCATTCTTCCTCTACGGAAGGTAGGTCAGCGGGATTGAGAAGGGCCTCAAAGTATTCCTTCCACCGACCAACTATATCCACAGTCGAGGTCAACAAGCGGGGGGCTGCTTCCCCTTTCTGAGGTGTCGGACGGTTTGCCAGAACCTCTTCGAGGCCGACCGAAAGTCGTGCTCCTTTGCCGCACCGAAATCCTCCCACACCCGAGTTTTTGCCTCGACCACCGCCGAAGCTGCGTCCCACTTGGCATGCCGGTACCTGTCAGCTGCTTCGGGAGTCCCGCAAGCCATCCATGTTTGACAGGACTCCTTCTTCAGCTTGACAGCAGCCCTTACTCCCGGTGTCCCCCATCGGGTTCAGGGGCTTGCAACCACAACTGGCACCGACCACCTTGCGGCCGCAACTACGACATGCTGCCTTAGCAATGGAGCACGGAATACGGCCCATTCGGACTCCGTATCCCGGTCCTCCTTCGAGATGCAGGAGAAGCTCTGCCGGAGATGAGAGTTGAAGACTTGACCAATGGAAGACTCTGCCAGACGTTCCCAGCACACCCTCACTACGCGTTTGGGTCTACCAGGTCTGTCCGGCATCCTTCCCCGCCATCTAATCCAACTCATCACCATGGGGTGGTCAGTTGACAGCTCAGCCCCTCTCTTCACCCGTGTGTCCAGAACATGCGGACTCAGGTCTGATGATACAACCACAATGTCGATCATAGACTGTGACCTAGGGTGTCCTGGTGCCAAGTGCACTTATGGACATCTTTATGTTCAAACATGGTGTTTGTTATGGACAAACTGTGATTCGCACAGAAGTCAAACAACAACACACCACACGGGTTCGGATCAGGGAGGCCGTTCCAACCAACCACGCCCCTCCAAGTCACACTGTCATTGCCCACATGGGCGTTGAAGTCTCCAAGTAGAACTATGGAGTCACCAGCTGCAGTGCTCTCCAGAACCCCTCTGATAAACTCCAAGAAGGCTGGGTACTCTGAACTGCCGTTCGGCGCGTACGCACAAACCACAGTCAGGACCCTTTCCCCAGCCCTAAGGCGTAGGGAAATAACCCTCTTGTTCACCGGGGATGACTCCAGCACAGAGGCACCAAACAGGGGGGCTAATAATAAGCCCACACCAGCTCGCCGCCTCTCCCCTGCAGCAACTTCAGAGAAGAACAAGGTCCAGCCCCTCTCAAGGAATTTGGTTCCAGAGCCCAAACTGTGGGTTGAGGTGAGTCCGACTATATCTAGTCGGAATGTCTCCGCCTCTTCCACAAGCTAGGGCTCCTTCCCCATCAGAGAAGTGACATTCCATGTCCCAAGAACCAGATTTGGCCGCCGAAAACCAGGTCGCCCGGACACCCGCCCTCGACCACTGCCCAAACCGGACCCTTATGCTTGCCCCTGCAGGTGGTGGGTCTGCGGGGGGGAGAGTTCCCGTGTGGCTTCTTCGGGCTAGGCCCAGCCAGGCCCCACGGGTGAAGGGCTGGCCACCAGGCGCTCGCCTACGAGCCCCTCCCCCAGGCCTGGCTCCAGGATGAGGCCCCGGTATCCCACGTCCGGGCGAGGTGCGGTCTGCACATATGCCCTGTAAGATTATGACTAATTTATTATTTTGTGTCGAAAGCTGAAAACTGTCCATATAATGCTATTTGCACTTGCTTGTTTCATTATGTAACAGTTCAAAGTCCAATAAGCGGAGTACAGCAAATTGGTGTCCGACAACAACACAAACATCATGGATGACCAGCTTTAGCATCTTATAGGATTTCATCCAAAACTGTGAGGGGCAATCAGACCAGTTTCATTGCTAAAGCTGGAGCCTATCCAAGCTGACTTCAGTTGAGCGGCAGAGTACACCCTGAACTGGTTGCAATGACAGGACACAGACAGACCTTTTTTTTTTCTATTACTGCAGCTTCTGTAGCTGGCGAGGACAAAGGCAGCTGTTTTTCCTGTTCCTGACTGGGACTGGGCAATCAGATTCAGGAGGTACAGCAGGTCATCCAGAAACTGGAAGGTTGGCTGTGTGATGCTTGCTCCCTCCATCAAGCCACTTCACCCACCTTGCCTCCAATGCTGCCCACACTCGTTAATGGATGTCTGGTGGTAGTCAGAGAGGTGAAATTGGCAGATATGTTTCCACTTGTCTACCCTACGGCAGCCCTGGATAAAGATGTAGACCACCACCACCAGTGCCTGACAGAGGAGTAAACAAAAAATGGGTTCACCTCACTGTAAAGCGCATTGGGTACCATGAAAGGCGCTATACAAAATGTAACCCATTATTGTTATTATTTCACCTTTTTTCTCCTTTAAAACGGAACAGCTGTGCAAAGCCTGTGTAAGTGTGCATCCTCCAGAGGCATCATAGGCCTGTGCCGGAATTCTTTATTATGTGTGTTGTGCTGCCAGGACGTAGACATGGAAATGTAGGTGTGGGTGTAAGAGGGGAAACATTCTTCAAAGTGTGCAGCTGAAAAAGGAGGTCAAAGGGGTTGATTTTTTCCTTTGCTTCTTAAGAATGAAGACCAATAACATGTTCCCTATGTGGCACACAAGCACTGTACTGTACACACATTCAAGTACGGAGGAACCTGACTGTGCCCTTTTGTCCTCCACATGCACATCAAGCCAGAGGCCATCTGGTGATCAGAGCAGAGACCATCATGTCTCTCTTGGCCTCCTCCACTCCTTGAAGTTGACCACCCCCACTCGACCTCCCGCTGTTCACCTTACAAGTGAAGATAGGGAACAACAAGTGACAAGGAGGAGCATGCAATCCTCTCCCTCTAGATAGAGATGTACTCCATGGTGAGATATGCAGAGACAGGCTGCACCAATTACACCACAGTGTTCTAATTACATCACTTCACCTCCTTGCTGTGTCACACTGGCATCACCCCGATGTTCCTCTGTAATTCCAGACAGGAGCACATAGCCCGGGGAAGTCTCACACGCTTTGTATTGATCTCTCTTAGAAGTATTCTAAAACTAACACACACACACATACAGTACCACACACGTACAGCCGTTAACCTCTACAATCTGTGTGTGTTCACTGATGATTCACGTGAGTCTGCTACATTAATTAACTAATTATCTTGGTTAAAAGCACAGAGGGTTTTTAATTCTGTACTTTCAATATGAAGAAATATCAGGATAAATAATTAGGGTTGGACCATGTTTGCATTTGAGATTCCGCTTCTGATTCCGATTCCTCTGAGAAAAAGATGAAAGTAATACCAAAACAGCTGTCGCTTTATTGGAGTCATTGTTGCAGCTCTACTTTACATTCCAGCAAGCCAAATCATTCAGGAGTCTAGATTCCACCATGCTTACCAACTCGGGTCATTTCAGTACAGTCAAAGCAGGGAAACCGATATCATGTTGTGCATAATGTTGTAAAGTACTTTCAGCCTTGAAACCCGATAGAAAAATCAATGTTACCAGAGGTTCTAATCCAGTAATTGTCTGGCTCTGGGTTGTTGGTATAAATAAAGTAACCTCTGAAAAAAAGAATGGCATCATTTCAGTGATGGGGTAGACAACAAGCTAATAATTAGTCTACGCAATTGAGCTGTCGGCTTACGGCCATACTACCCTGAGAATGCCCGATCTCGTCCGATCTCGGAAGCTAAGCAGGGTCGGGCCTGTGTAGTACTTGGATGGGAGACCGCCTGGGATTACCAGGTGCTGTAAATTTGGCCCACACGGTGGTTGTATGGGTAGCATGTTGGCCTCACAGTCAGTAGGTTCTGGGTTCGAATCTCTGTTGGGCATCTCTGTGTGGAGTTTGCATGTTCTTCCTCTGCGTGTGTGGGTTTTCTCCGGGTGCTCCGGTTTCCTCCCACATTCCAAAAACATGCATGTTAGGTTAATTGGCAACTCTAAATTGTCCATAGGTGTGAATGGTTGTATGTCTTTGTTTGTCTATATGTGCCCTGCGATTGACTGGCGACCAGTCCAGGGTGTATCCCGCCTCTCGCCCAAAGTCAGCTGGGATAAGCTCCAGCATACCCCCGACCCTAATGAGGATAAGCGGCATAGAAAATGAATGAATGAATGAATGAATTGAGCTGTCTTTTTTAAGTCACCATTACAGTAGAGTAATCTAGACTGTCAGCTATGTTAAATCAAACTGGGCGCAGTACAAACAAATAGCGGGCAGCTCAGGCCCTGTCCACATGTAGGCAGGTATCTCATTAAACTATTATTTTTCCACGATTTGGCCATCATACACACGAGCCCACAGATATAAAGCACTAATAACAAAGGTTTTCAAAACTCTGGTTATACGTTCGGGTAAACGTCACTGGCTGCGACAAAGCATGCTGTGATGTCACACACGCGACCTGTGTTTACTCCAGAAACAACATGGGTGCCTTCAGAACTGTGTTGGTTGTAGCTATTGTTCAAGCGCTTTTTGCTTGCTTGTTTTTGCAAGCTCAAATATCGTTTCACGTTAAAAGCGGAGGCGAAGAAGCACTTTGATGTCGGCCTGGCGCCGTGTTTTATGTTTTGCGGAAATGATGGGATGACAGAGGATGGTTCTGATTGGGTACAATTGAAGTAATTATCGCCGCCTACGGGTTTGGCATGCTTATGACTGTGGTTCCCAATGCATTTATGCGATTACGTGAGAATGCTGTGTGGAGAGACCATTTTTTTCACAAACGGAGAGAGAGAAATATGCGCCTTTACAAATAACCTGCTACGTGTGGACAAGGCCTCAGTCTGTAAGGTCATGATGATGCATCCTTCTGTGTAAAAGGAAGAGACTGGTTAATTTATGGCTGGATGTGTAGCAGTCAAATAAGAAAACTATGAGTACACCTGCAGTATTCTTGCCAAATACATGAGACGGCATTATTTTGTCAAGATTAGTCTGTTAGTTTCGATTGATTCTGTTGATAGATGGACAGCGCACATCAAAATAATGCAGTCTCTTGGGTGCACTTTTTTTGTATGTACCAAAGTATTGAGACACCTGGCTGTTTTTACAACTCAAGGACATAAAGATTGAGGAAAATATGAAGCCTGCCCCTACTTTTCAAGCTTCCACTCTTCGGGAATTGGAATGGGCCTGTGGGAAATTTCTGAGAAAAAGCATTTTCCAAGTTCCCACAAAGTTGGAAGCAAAAAATGTCCAGGATGTCTGGATGAAGAATTAAGGTTTAAGGCTATCTGAAGAGCCTACCCAAACGCTTGATTGGTTAATTCATCAATATTGAAGTCGGTGACAATACTTTAGTCCTACAAAGTATTTACATCAATTCCCAGTACCAAACGTTCTGGCTGCCTGTGCAGAGAGAAAAAACTGTGGACAAGATGGTTTGAGTGACTGGCTAATTTACAACTTTGAGTGGCTGCCTCAGCACTGACTTCTGAATCCCTTTACAGGCATTGCTTTCTGGACAGACAACTCATTTTCCAGTGGAGACAAACAAAGGGAGGTTTGTTCCACTGGGAGCCAGATGGCAGTAAATGGTCCTTCCCTTTAGTGGGAAAAAAGAGACATGAGAAAAAAGGCAGACGGAAAAGAGAAAGCACTAGGGGCTAAAAGACACGCAGTTGAAGAAAGGATTTGAGGCGACAAAAAGTGACAGATAAGACAAAGGGTAACACTTTTAAACATGTACTGTATTATAATAATTTGGCGTATGCGACAAAAGGGGATGGTGTTGAATCGTTTGTATATATGTCGGCTGTGTTTGATTGGTGACCAGTCCAAAGTGTATCTTGTCTGTCGCCTAAAGTCAGCAGGATAGGCTCCAACCAACCCGTAACCAGTGATGATTGCTCTGGGACAGCAAGGGACACTCAGCTTGCCCTGAAATATCCCAAAAGAAGCGATGAAATATGTACTGCTGTGTGTACATTTCATTGACAAAAAAGTGCTGGAATACCTTCATCTTTTCTTCAGAATCCGCTACTTATAACAGGTAACCGACACAACTTCCTACTCATTCATTCCCGCAGTGCCACAGCGTCGGACGCTGAGCATCTACTGACTTCAATGGGGAAGCGTAGAGTGGGGTGTTCCACTGCGCGAAACCGGATAATAAATGCGGGGCTCTGTCCCAGTGATCGTCTCTGGGGGTTTATGGGGCAGCGGGCTGGCCCAGATGCACGGCTTCTGCGCAGTGATTGGATGATTTGTCTGTGGCGGAATCCCTTTTTGATTGACAGTGAAACGAACAAATCTGCAATCTAACCCTTCGACTGGAGCATTTTCCAAGTTTTTCTTTGTTGTTTTGGGCTAATCCGGAGACTTTAACCGTCGTGTTTGACGACTCTCTTCTTTCACTCTGTGGTTTCTTTCCCTAACGAGCAGCGTAAAGGACACCTAGTTTGGAATTTACTTATAAATAAAAAAACACATTTATGATGTAGGCCCAAAAAACGACCTTCTCCGCCTTGAATGACCAGCAGCACTTTTATGGAACTTAGGAGGCATTCTAGCATTTTTGTACATTTGGCTTTTAAGGTTGCGCTGCGCCGATACCATCACTTAAACACAACAACAACTGATACTTAGAGGTAATCATAGTGCATAGTACATCATGTTAGTGGGACGTGCTCAAGTAAACTGCCATGAACACTGCTACTATTACTTTCATGACATTTACATGCTTGGATGGTGACAGTTTCAAGGTTGGTTAAGCTTATGCGTTCCTCCCTCTCCACCGTGGACCTTTCAGTTCAAATGCTAGCCTTCAAAAAGTAGCAAATGCCTTCTCCAACTTTGGACCAACATTTGCAATAAAAATGACTGCTGTAACACACTGATTAGGTCCAGCTCCAATAACACTCCTTTTCTCGCTTTAATGACCATTGTTTACAATAGTCGATGAGTGCCATGGTTGCTCACAGAGTTGACTTACTGGAAAAGACCACTCCAAGCATTTGGGTGCATGCTTAACCCCAACACAGTGTTAACTATGCAGAAGCATAAATCCAGCTTTAGTCTAAACTTGTCTGCTCCATCTTTTGCTTCTCATACATATTTATGTTTTGTTGCTCTGTACTGTCCCATTTGATGAGGGATTACTTATAACTTCACCTCTACCTGCAGTGCAAGAGATGAAAAAAGGAGAGAAAGATTAAATGTGATCAGCATCTCTGAGCCGTATTAAAGGTCAGTAAATGATGCAGCACAAAGGGTGGCTACAGAGAAAGCAAGCTGTCAGAAAGAAACACAGCTGTATGAGAAGCAATAAAAAGGAGCACGGAGAGGATGACGAAAAAGATTCAGAGGGAGAGGAGGCAGAACAGTCATGGAGAGTCAAATGCTCCTCATCCGCGGCCTTGCTGTCAGAGCTCCTCGCCATAGCAACCATGAGTCATAGCACCGGTAAACAGAGGCAATGTTTCCTGAACCAAACTGGCTAGAAGATTAGCCGTGACATCACCCGATGTTTTCAGGAGCACAGTACGCCACAATCTGGTCCTCAAGAATGCTAACACGTGCAGTTATTTTGTTTCTGATTGATGGCCCATTCTTGAAAGTGGGTTTTGGATTGACATTACAGGTATAATGTTCCTACTCCTTGGCGCTTATCGAAGGAGCTGTTGTGGTTTTCAGTGATGTACACTGTGCTGCATCATTCTGAGAGGCGGTAAAGCACTCACAACCTCACAACATTTCAGTATAACGCAGTGCAGCCCTATAACATTGTAAACCATTTTCTATGCCGCTTATCCTTACTAGGATCACGAGGGTATGCTATAAAATTATATAAAGCGATATACTTATCTGTAAATGCAGACAGCTCTTATACTGGTCCTTACTGGATTGTGTTGGTGTACCTAATGTTGTGGCTGCTGACTGTGTTCTAAATGTTCCAAAAAGCTGCATTACCTCTGATTGAGCCTTTTATGAACCTATTATGTTTTCCGGAAATGTCAATTAAATAGAGTGAAAACGAGCCATTAAGCTGGCAAAAACTAATATTGAGCAAAACTCCCCTAATGTGCTCGTCCGTGTCCCGCTCCTCAATCACATCTAGCAGGTCAGCACAAACATTGCCCCTTTATTTGCTAGACACTGCAGTCTTACAGTATACTTCACTTTGCTCACCATACCAATGCAAGAGACCCTCGTTTTTTTCCATTCTTTTTTGTTACCATGTCTTGTAACTTAGTATGTGTTCAATGTGGTGTGGTTTTCCCAGTTTTCCACCGTACTATTTTGAACTGGAAAAACAGACCACCTTAACCTGAGCGGATAGGGGAAAAGTTCCAAGCAGGCTGCATATGGGAGACATAAACCATGGCTGGTCACTCCTTGTTTAGCAAAATTGTCATCACTTCGTGACATTTGAAGATGTATGGCAATAGAATTATACAGAATAGACTTGGAAAAAACAAACACACATGGTAACTGTTTTATGCTACTGTTCTGTCTCGTCATGCCAGTGGCGTCAAAGCAGTTTTCCACATCATTTTTTGTGTGCTGAAAAACCGGCCGCCCCAAATGTAAGTGAGATATGCAGTGCAGTGAAAAAGGCCCACTGTACATACCATATACTGTAAGTGTACCACACACCAGACATGTTTTTTGCAGTGACTCATTCTTGCTTATTCAGCCAGATGTAAAGAGTGCCACAACTTAGGGAGGCTTTAGCCAGAGAGACAGGAGAAAAGAGAAGCCAATGACACAGAAGAATGAATGAGACATGCAGGTAAAGAAAATACAGATAAAGAAGACAGTGAGTGGAGTGAAAGTTAGGAGGGAAAAGTTAAGATGGATAACAGTAACGTCTCGTGTCCTCACCGCACTGCTGTAGACTCGAAGACACACCGCATAGATGCACACCATCCACTTTTAGAGCCTTTTTATGAGTTGCCACATCCACCTCCTGTACTGCTACCTCTCTTCCTCCTACATTCGCCACAATGAATGAGCCCATCTGTGCTCTAGTAGCTTTAACTTGGGTTCTGTCTTATAAAAATCTGAAATAGTGCAGCCAACATGTCAGTGTCATATTCTGTGGGGTTTTCCCCCACTCTTAGAAAGCTCAGATCCACTCTACAGAGAAAAGTAGAGGAAAGCCTTAAGTATTTTAAATAACAGATTATTAAACACCATTTCCACTGCTATGCCGCACGGTAGATGAGTGGGTAGCACGTTGGTTTCACAGTCAGGAGGTTCAGGGTTCAAATCTCCGTTGGGCATCTCTGTGTGGAGTTTGCATGTTCTACCCGTGCGCACGTGGGTTTTCTCCCACATTCCAAAAACATGCATATTAGGTTAACTGGCGACTTTAAATTGTCTATTAGAGTGTAAATGTAAATGTTTGTATGTCTGCCCTGCGATTGGCTGGCGCCCAGTCCAGGGTGTACCCGCCACCCTAATGAGGATAAGCGGCATAGAAAATGGATGGATGGCATTACCGCTGCTATTATGCGTTAAAGCTGATCTTGGCTATTTGACCTCCCACTATACAGTAGCTCAAGAGGAGAATTCTGATTATGTAATAGTTATTTTTATCTGGGGAAATTGTATTTCATGAATGCACGTCTGTTTTATGTTTTTGTGTGTTCTTTCCCTATAAAATAGTAGCCGTCTGATGAAAACCCAAACATACAAAAACCAAATCAATTTTTCCCATAAGAAATAATGCAAATCCAATTAAACCAATCCAGACAGCAAAAATATTCATTCCAAACACAATTTATACAGAATAATTATATTTTCACATGCCCAAACAATACATACAAATAGACGGCATTACAAACACATAGGCGAGGGATGAAGGAGGAAAGGGGACGGAAAATCCACACAGACACTGTTTCATTCTAGTTTGTTACAAACGTAACTTTTAAGGATTAGACAGTTACAGCTGTATTCTTGCTCACTTTAACCTTATTGTAAACTTCAGCAGCAGGTACAATTATCATTACACAAACTGGGCGAGCTCACTCTGTCATGCGTCTCCCTTAAACCGCTCCATCTGCGATCTTAATGAGTTAATGAGGAACCATTTTACTACAAGCCTATTCTAAAAAACAATACCTTCCTACTTTGCTATGAAATCTTTCTTGAATACAGTAGTCTTTCTCATCTTTTTTTAATCAAAGTTCTGCCACTTTTTTGCAGCTTTCTTAAATCAAACAGATTCCTCTAACGCTCAGAAATACACGGTGCACTGGAACGCCTCTCCGGCGCGCACCACTTGAAAGGAGGAAGGAAAAAGAGATGGACATAAAGTTGTTTTCTTTGTGCATTCTATGAACAAAAAAACCACCCACACACCCACTACGATGATTAAAGGATACCCTGGCCAGAATCTGTCTATAGTGTCCCAAATTTAACAGAACCACTATCTGAGAATGAGTCACAAATGCATGGATGCTTTGTTTTGGCCCTCTACTAGTTTGCTTGGCTGTACGATAACCGAGACAGTGTACAAAAATATTAAATATTTGTCAACAAACAAATCCAATGACAAGCAGGACTGAGAGTCTCCTGTAATTGCATTTTAGTTCATATGCCATGATTATTTTACAAGAAATATAGTGAAAATGGTATGTACTCGACCAGCCTTCAATGTGGGTCTCATTTCAGTGTTCAATATGTTAAAATATATATTTGTTATAATCAGTTGTGAGGTGAGGCGTCACTTTGGAACAAAGACCTTAAAAAGTAGACCTGCAGCAAGCACAGCATGAGCTTAAACAGTATCAGATGATTGTTGAACATTCGGAACTCTAAACAGGGAAAAGTGGGTCAAGACAAAAATACATAAATCAGAGATCAGCAAAACAAGCAACCCTAAATATTTTAAAGTGGCATTATTAGGTAGTTCTGTTCTGGTTGTGGTATGGAGAGAAAAAAAACCCATTTCCTTTTATCCTCAGAGAAAAAATGGTCCCTGATGCCAATAGGGATGTCCCCATTCGATCTTCAGGATCGGTATCGGCTGCCGATCTGCTGTATTTTGGAGATCAGAAAAGATCTGCTTCCGAGAGCAGGCCGATACAGTGGCCGTAAAGCAAGGGTCTCAAACTCGTGCCTTGGAGTGCGGGGACACTGCAGGTTTTCTTATCAACCAGTTTTTTCCAGCAGGTGATTGAAATTGATGTTTCCTCCCTCAAATTAAGGGGAAGCATGGCTCAGGTGATAGGAGTGGTCGGCTCCCAACCCAAAGGTTGCGGGTTCGATCCTCCGCTCACTTGTGTGATCATGCCGAAGCATCCCTACTGAACCCTCAGTTGCTCATGATGATACACTCTCACCACAATATGACCTAAGTTGCAGGTGTGGCATAAAGCAACCATTCATTCATTCATTCATTTTCTGTACCGCTTATCCTCATTAGGGTCACGGGGATGCTAGAGCCTATCCCAGCAGACTTTGGGCGAGAGGCGGGGTACACCCTGGACTGGTCGCCAGTCAATCGCAGGGCACATATAGACAAACAAACATTCACACTCACATTCATACTCTAATGGACAATTTAGGGTCACCAATTAACCTAACATGCATGTTTTTGGAATGTGGGAAGAAACCGGAGTACCCGGAGAAAACCCACGCACGCACGGGGAGAACATGCAAACTCCACACAGAGATGCCCAACGGAGATTTGAACCCAGGTCTTCCAGATCTCCTGACTGTGTGGCCAATGTGCTAACCACTCAGCCACCGTGCGGCTAAAGCAACCATATCAAATCAAATCCCTCAAATTGAAGAAGGTGTTGATCATTAAAATCACCTGCTTTAGTGACCGGTTGGAAAGAAAACCTGTCCCGGCCCTCCAAGGCACGAGTTTGAGACCCCTGCCGTAAATCCACACTCGACACTTAATCACACCACATATGGATCTATGACCATGTCAAATGATTAGTCCTGCACTAAAAGTGTTGTAATGGAGGTTTAACAATCAGGATGGCTGTAATTCAGTTGGCCATTTATCAACACAGTTCACACAGTCATTCACAATCCAATAAAAATTTGACTCCAAAGTCTTGCTCTACCCAGCATGCTGAACACCACTGCCCTCTATAGCCAACACACTAAACAGCCGCTTACAACACAATATACCCGGTACAGTAGTTTGCATGCCAATTTTTTTAGTTTTTCTCTTTTATTGGATGGACTTGTATTTTCATTAGGGACCTGACTCATAAAGGTTTGTTACAAAAGCCAAACCATTTTGTCGGTCATGCTGTGTAATAAAGAATAGTAAATTCAGCAATACTTTGGGTGGATTGGGAGCTCTTTTAATAACCAAATTTAATCCCACAAATTCATGTTTGTAACTAAAGTTATTAATAAAAAAAAAGGATCGGGACATCACTTGATCCTGGTGATGTCCGGATTGATGCTGAAATATTGATACTTCTGATACCAGCTCTTCATTCTCTAAAATGTATTCTCAAATCAAAATATTGATATATTTTTATACTTCAGACATTTGAGGTAATTGACTGAAATGTTTTTCTGTTGAAACAATGACCGATCATAAACGATTTTCAAGCTTATAGTAGTTCTAAATGATAAATCATTTATTTTAATGGCTTTATTATTTTAATTTTTTTTTTATTTAGTTGTTTAAAATACAATTTGGTCATATTGTATGTATGATTTTGTCTTCTAGTCCTCTATATTGTAAATCACCCCACTACCTCAATATATACACTACATGATTTACATTATTACATTTCATTCACTGAATTATTTATTTAATTATTAAGTTAATGACATGCCCTGTGTTCTATTTTATTGTTTAAAATACCATTTTCCTATATTTTATATGATTTTGTTCTGTTTTATCTCCTGTTGTATATCAGCTAGGCTATATTGTAAATATAAAACTACAATATCTCAGGGTTTTAAATAAATAAGTTAAATGAATTATTATATTTAACTGAATAATTTATTTAATAAATTAATTACATGTTTTGTATTCTTTATTGTTTAAAATTCCATTTTCATCCCCTATATCAGTTATACCTGAACTATTAATTATTCAAATTAATAATGTATTTAAATTACAACAATATAAAATTGAAATTAAAATTACAAAAATAAAAAAAGCTCCGCGGTTAGAGCACTGGTCTTGTAAACAAGGGGTTGTGAGTTCAATTCTCACATGTCTTTGGGCCGCACGGTGGCTGAGTGGGTAGCACATTGGCCTCAGAGTCACGAGGTTCAGGGTTTGAATCAACATTGGGCATCTCTGTGTGGAGTTTGCATGTTCTCCCCGTGCGTCCGTGTGTTTTCTCCGGGTACTCCGGTTTCCTCCCACATTCCAACAACATGCAAGTTAGGTTAATTGGCGACTCTAAATTGTCCATTAGAGTGTCAGTGATTGTATGTCTGCCTTGCGATTGACTGGCGACCAGTCCAGGGTGTACCCCGCCTCTCGCCCAAAGTCAGCCGGGATAGGCTCCAGCATACCCGCGACCCTAATGAGGATAAGCGGTATAGAATGAATGAATAATATTTAATTGATCAATTAAATATGGGAAGCGAAATCAGTGGTATTGCACATTACAAGCAGATGCAAGAAAAGAAACTGTATAACAGGCCATGCACATAAACTTACACACAAGTCACCGCACGTGCACCCACGAATGTTCACTAGGCAGGCGTTCACATGCATTGCTCCAATCATTTAGGAATACAATGCATGAGTGCAGCGCTCATACAAAGATAAATCAAGCGCGTTCTTGTATTGTAAGCGCACCTTTAGTGTGTGCAGGAGACACTACAGGCAAAGTCAAATCACAGCATTCAAATCAGTGCACAGCAAAGACACAGGGCACCAGAGACGGATGCATGTGTGTGTGAGTCAAACCAAGAGACGGAATGATGTGTGAATGGCCGTTGTTGATGAGATCATGATGGTACCAGCTAACCGTATTCCGCCACCAAAGGACAGGCACTGTTTCTAAAACATATTTTTCCACCATTGAAAAAATGGACTGTTGGTCAGCATCCTCCCTCTTATTCCTCGTTGGTGCCTGAACCTGTCACAAAACAACATCCTCCCACCCCCTCTTCAACACACTTCAAGTACCTCTCATCCTATTATCTCATTGTGCTACTTTAATTCATCCACCCACCAGAAATACTAAACAGGTGTTAATTGCGGGTTTCATTCATCGGCCCGCATTGCAGATGTAGTCAATACAGCTGCAAGCATGTTTAAGATGAACTTTCCTGATGGTTTACTTTACACTAAATGTTGAACAATTCAAATAAACTGCTCATTGTCAGACCCCAAAAGCATCCGGAGGTTAGCGTGACCACCGGTAGTAGCAGGACCGGGGATGGAAGTGGAGTTGCTTGTTTAGCAGACCCACCCTGGCCAGCACAAAGGGGGGCCACACCCTCTTCCACGACCAGCCTAGACAGACTGGGTTCTGATTGGCCGGCAGGACGACCTTTGATCCCAGATGTATTGTGGTCTCCCGGCTAAGCTAGCCCCAGCCCCCTTATGTGCGGGTGCAAGTGCTTGGACAACAAAAGACAGCCAAGACTGAGAAGTAGCAATCTGATCTGCACAAGGGGAAATGGCCTAAGAGGATGTGGAAAGTGGGTGTGTGTGCGGAGAATGGTGTGGTGGATTGGGGGTTTGAGAGTGGGAGGTGTATTCACCAACATGGGCCAACATGGAGCAGTGGTGCCTAGCCAAACCAGCACAAATCCAATGAGTATTTCTAAAATCAGAAGACAGCAATATTGCTTGGGAAGGTTGTCCTTTGTTGCATAACATACACACAATTTGGTACAACGTAAAAACACTACCCCAGTGCAACTGCCAGGCAAACCAGGATGTAAATACAGTATGTCATGCAAAGTGCACCTATGTAACATTTTCATTTTGCCAAAATGGCCGACTCTTTAAATCTAGTCCCGCTTTGAGACAAAACTATAACCTGTATGATAGTCACTGTACATAGATTTAGACTGCAATCAGATAACAGCAGCAGCTACATTTACCTCCAGCTGGCCATTGTTGCACCTAAAACGTTAGCACCAAATCCTTCATCATAATGCGTCACACACCCAGTAAGGTCCAGACGCTGTCTACGCAGGTGGTCTACGGCTGGTTGGCTCAGACGCCCGGATTCCTGCACCTTCTCTCTTAATGCACAACATGTGATTCCCGCTCTCTCTGAGGCAATGGGTCAGGTTGGACCACCCCCTTACAGCAATACTCTCAGCGGAATGCCATGTCACGGAACAGATGGGGCTTCACACACAATGGAACTGCATGAGTTCCTTGGCCCCTTTACAAAAGGCATGCGCCTTAAGTGTGGAGCCGACCACACACTTATTTGAATACCATGTTTGCCTCTTTCCCTAATTCCTGTTAGGCATCAGGATAAGATGCAGCAAAGGAAAGTCAATCAGTGTCAGGATCACTCCTCCCTTCACCTTCATTCCCTTATAGCAGATTCCTAAAAGATCCACCTTGATGTGGCATCATAAAGGATCTGCTGTGATGTGGAATCCATCGCCACCATCTTTGATGCCTGCTTAGATGGGGCACCACCACCAGATCGTCATCCACTGTCTAGAGGTAACCCTCTGTGCTCCAAGTTGTCAAAATTCAAGTAAGATTGTTTCATCGTGTCTTTTGTCACTCACTTTTTCCACCTCCTGCTTTTTTTGTACAGTTTCAAAAGATATTCACCTTTTTTTACTGCTTGAATCTTGCCTTACCAAGATTCCTTCCACGGCTATTTACAAACTGAGCCTACATAAATGAGTCTCTTTTGCACATTTTGGAGCTCAGACCACCATCCCAGCACCAACCCCTTGACGAACAGGGCTTAAAACACACTGTGGTCCGGCATATTCCAATTTGAGGATGTATTCCCCCTAGTAGTCCCAATATTCTGGACTAGAAAATTGGGTGTGTACGGTTCTGTTTGCATTCATACATTTGTGAGCAGACCAAATAATGCTCTCGCATTTGGTGACGTTGGTGTCCGAGACCTCACTCTTAGGTGGTTTTGGTCCCCTCATACATGTCTGACACAACAAGGCGTACCGGCTAAGCAAACAGACCTGAGTTTGATGTAACGGGACCAAACATGACAAGTGTGAACTAAAGACAATCACTACACAAATAAAGCAACCTTAAATCACCACACTAATGACAATGATGACAGTGAAGTTTCATATTTATATCAGCATTGTTTTTGCTTCAAACACCAAAGTTCCACCATGACATACTGTACCATCTTTGATGATGCATCATGGAAGTGAGCAGTTATTAAAGGCAGGGGTACTTCTCAGTCATGGAGAGATGGAGCTAATCATCCGGTTACAGTGACCGCTGCGTCCCTAGATGTGCATTGTGCTATCCTTACCCATAATAGAAATGGATTTCCATTCATTGCCAGGCATTGATGAAACAAGTACAGGCGCATAGGAGTGTATTCACACAACTCACCCACAAGAAAAACGGATGCTCGCCTCCTCTCTGTAAATCCAGCGCGATGGTTTTTTTTTTTTTAATGGAGATTTAATTGTATTTTCTCCACACAGCTTCTCCAATCGCTCTGTGACGCCGATGCATGGAGTCGAGGCGTTACTCAAGCAAGCTGGCGTTCACGCCTGCACGCACGCACACACACACACACACACACACACGCGCGCGCGCACACACACACACACATGTATCGATACACAAAATGCACGCACGGCGTTACAGTAACGACACAAGCTCGCGCAAGTAATGAGGCAAAACAAAAAGACATGAATTAGGCTCTCAAGTTGGTGTAAATGCTGGCTCGGCTGCTTTGCTTGCTCACTGTGCACTGACCGGGCCGCTCCACCCCGAAGACAGCCCTCCCAAAGTCCGACATGCAAATACACACTTCCCATTGATGATTTCCACAAAGGGGAGGGACGTTTCTGTCGCTCCATTGCGCCACCGTGCGGCAAGCAGCCCCCTTGACGTCACTTCGTGTCCTGTGTATTAAAGGGATTGTGTGCGTCTCGCGCCAAGTTCCCTTTTTTCCACCAAAAAATATAAAAAGAACGCTTTGGACATAAAAATGTCTCTTTTCCACAATTGTGAACTAAACTGTATGTAATGTTTTTTTGGCTCTTGGTATTTACGTACGTATCCCGGCGTGTACACGCGCTGAAAAGCTGTTTTAACAGAATAGGTGTTCTAAGAACAGAGTTTTTAAAACAGGTGAAGATCGGGAAAAGCAGGAGGATTTGCGTCCTTTTCACAGCCTTGTAGCTCAGGCATACGACCACGTAGAAACACGCTTAATGTCTCATTTTGTAGATATACGTGTCTACTTTCTCTGTGGCTAAAACGTTTTTGGGTGAAATGTTTACTTTTGGTTCTATCGTCGTCAGAAGGAAGTGAGCGAAACAGGATTTTGGACTCTGCCCGCGCACGGGAAGGCAGAAATGTATTCTTATTTTTTGTAAACAAGTCCTCCTCCTGGCCACACTGTTCAGCCCAGCTCGATGATTTTTGCTAAAAACGTAGACATATTCATCCTCTTTCCGAAAATGCCTCCTTTATCCCTGTGGTGTGTGCGGATTTGCTTCTGTCGCCCCTTGAAGGGAGAAAAGTCAGAAAATTCTCCCATTCACACTAATGTTAAATCAGCCGCCGCTTCTTCCTCAAAATCTTCAATTTTCACTGTTTGCACTCCACCTATTGGAAAAATGAAAAGATGTACGTGTAGCCTAAAGCCTCAGGTCGCTCACAGTGCTTCTTATGTGTCAATACCTCGAATCGTCTGGCCGTGACAAGCTTTTGTTTGACATGAACTTTTCTCACATTTCCAATGTTTGAGCTGACTTCATTATGGCTGCTTTTCCCGCCTCTACTTGGCCCCTCCCTCCTCTGAGATACTTTTTTACTTAGCCCCTCCCTCCTCTGAAATCCTCCTTTACTCGGCCCCTCCCTCCTCCTACACTACTTGTCATTACAGCACTTTTACAATACATCAGTGCTGTCTGTAGAGAAGTGCGATCACAATGATTTCCTTTCCCAATTGATACCAATTGGCGCATTAAGCAATGGTGACAAATATCGATATTTCGGTATCGTTCCACATAATCCGAGCTGCCTCATTGGTTGACAATTGCATTGTTAATTGCATAAACACATATGACTTTATATAAAGACACTACAGCAATGCCTTGCCACTTTCTCGACTTGGCGCTGTGTTTCAAGGTGCTAGCAGGCCAAATGTTAGCATGTTAGCATTTTTGCTAATTTTCTTCTTTTCAAAGCCTAATACAGGCATTTCATGATACTGGGACACTATAGAACCGCCTTGGCGGTTTTAGTGTATATTGCTATCTAGCTAGGTGTTTGGATTCCACCTTTTAGCGTGTTAGCATTTTAGCTAATTTTCTTACATGTAAAGGCTAATACAGGCATTTTTATGATACTGGGACACTGTAGAACTGCCTTGGTGGTTGTGGTGTATATTGCTATCTAGTTAGGTATTGGGATTCCAGCAGTTAGCATGTTAGCATTTTAGCTCATTTCCTCATATAAATACAGCAGTGGCATGGTGTACGGCCATTTAAGCACATGACAGGAGACACCGGGCCAGAGGTTCACAGCACAAAGACCATGTCCATCAAAATTTCCACCGGGAATATTTCTAGTTTTCTATACCGCTTGTCCTCATCAGGGTCGCGGGTATGCTGGAGCCTATCCCAGCTGACTTTGGGCGGAAGGCAGGGTACAACCTGGACTGGTCGCCAGTCAATCGCAGGGCAGACATACAACCATTCACACTCACATTCACACTCTAATGGACAATTTAGAGTTGCCAATTAACCTAACATGTTTTTGGAATGTGGGAGGAAACGGAAGTACCCGGAGAAAACCCGCACACGCACAGGGAAAACATGCAAACTCCACACAGAGATGCCCAACGGAGATACAAACCCTGAACCTCCTGACTGTGAGGCCAACATGCTACCCACTCATCCACCGTGCGGCCTCAGTTGTTTTTTTCAACCACAAAATATAAAAACACATAAAATAATAACACAACAGTTTGACACTTCAAATATGTTTAGCCTTTTTACAAAAAAAAAGTATTGGCACGATATTGTCATACAAATGTAATAGAAAGATAGATACAGTGCTATGCAAAACTTTGGGCACCCCTGACAATTTTAAAGATTTTCCTTTATAAATCATTAGTTGTTTGGATCAGCAATTTTAATATATCATATAGCAAAAGAACACAGTGGTATTTGAGAAGTCAAATGAATTTTTTAGCATTTACAGAAAGTGTGCAATTATTATTTAAACAAAATTAGGCAGGTTCATAAATTTGGGCACCCTTGTTGTTTCATTCATTTGAATACGTTTGCAGTAATTATTGCAACACAAAACTTGTTTGGTAAGCTCATTGACCCCCTGACCTACAGTACATACACAGGTCATGCCAGTCATGAGAAAAGGTATTTACGGTGGCCAATTGCAAGTTGTTCTCCTCTTTGCATCTTCTCTGAAGTGAGGCAACACGGGTGCCTCAAAACAACTGTCAAATGACCTGAAAACAAAGATTGTTCAACATCATGTTTTAGGGGGAAGGATACAAAAGCCAGCTCAGAAATTCCAGCTGTCAGATTCCACTGTGAGGAACATAGTAAGGTGATGAAAGACCACAATCACAGTTCTGGTTAAGGCCCGAAGTGGCAGGCCAAGGAAAATCTCCAACGAGCAGAGAGGAACGATGGTGAGAACAGTCAAACTCAACCCACAGACCAGCTCCAAAGACCTACAACATGATCTTGCTGCAGATGGTGTCTTTGTGCATCGGTCAACTATTCATGAGGAAGTAGCCGTTTCTGCGCACATGCTACAAACAGTCGCTTGAGGTATGCTAAAGCACATATGGACGAGCCAGCTTCCATTTGGAAGAAGATGTTATGGACTAATGAAACTAAAATAGAGTAAATAGACGTAACAAGGGGCGGTGCATGACAGATGAAACACGGTGGATTCCAATACAAACACAACACTATCCACAGTAACATTTGGTGGTGGCTCCATCATGCTGCGGGCCTGTGTGGCCAGTACAGGTACTAACAATGTTGTTAAAATTGACGGTCGCATGGATTCCGATCAGTATCAGCAGATTTTTGCTAACTATGTTCAAGAATCAGTGACAAGGTTGAGGTTGCACCAGAGCTGGATACTTAAACAACCCTAAACACTGCTCAAACTCTACAAAGGCATTCATGCAAAGGAACAAGTACAACATTCTGGAATGGAATCTCAGTTCCCAGACTTGAATATTACTGAAAATCTGTGGCGTGATTTAGATCGGGCTGTCCATGCTCGGAAACCATCAAACCTGACTGTTTTGTAAAGAAGAATGATTAATATACTCTCATCCAGAATCCAGACCCTCATTGGAAGTGTTTAGAGGCTGTTATTTCTGCAAAAGGAGGATCTACTAAAAATTGATTTAATTTTTCTGTTGGGGTGCCCACATTTATGCACCTTCCCAGTTTTGTTTAAACAATTATTGCACACTTTCTGTAAATTCTAAAAACTTCATATCACTTCTCAAATCACTGTGTTTGTCTGCTGTATGGTATATTTAACATTATCAGGGGTGTCCAAGCTTTTGCATGCTACTGTAGATACTTTATTCATCTCCAAGAGAAATTTACGATATGAACTGAATTTACCAATTTACTATATAGTTTGTGTGTATCACTTAATAAATGAAACTGGTAACCCAGATGTTAAGTCTAGAGTAATAAACATCAAATTCTCCTGCTTTTAGGCAGGTGAGCAACACTCCAACTTTCCAACTTTCCAAAAGACAAGGTTCCCCAGTCACAAAAAGAATACATTGTGATTTGAATGTAGTGTGTAATAGCCAAGTGCATCTCAGAAGCAGTGCCGTTTCATCATGTAAGCCCTTAAGTGTACTCTCTAATGCAGGGGTCCATAATCCATAGTTTTTCCGTTTAGGGCAACATACTGAAAAATGGAAGGATGCAAGGGTCACTTTGATATTTTGTATAAGCTCAGAAGTTATATACAATATATTTCAACAAAAACTGTATCTGTGCTTTCTGATATAGGTGTAGAAAATTAATATGTACTTAATATTTACATAATTTTTATATCTTGATATAATTTATTATTTCAACTTTCTTTTTGAGCTACATATTGTATTTGATTCCAAAAAAATGCAACTTTATTTTGTTTTGTTTCACATTACATTATGATCTATTTTTCATTTAATATTTTAACTCTAACTCTATTAACTTTTTATTCTATCACACTAAAATAACATTATTTTTGTCATAATATTACAACTTTACTCTCCTAAAATTACGACATTTTCTTAGAATGCAGCTTTTTTCTTCACAAAGGTTTGACACCAGTCTTCATTCAATTACAGCTGTCTTCCATTTCATTTCCATTTCATCTTTTTTGTTGTAAATTTTCTGCTAATAATTATTACTTTTTTCATGTAATATTTTAACATTATTCTCGGAACATAACTTTTTTCATAACCTAATTTTACTAATTTATTCATTGCTTTGTTTCTCATATTCATTCATTCAATCATTCATTTTCTATGCCGCTTAACCTCATTAGGGTCGCGGGTATGCTGGAGCTTATCCCAGCTGGCTTTGGGCGAGAGGCGGAGTACACCCTGGACTGGTCGCCAGTCAGTCGCAGGGCACATATAGACAAACAAACATTCACACTCACGTTCATACCTATGGACAGTTTAGAGTCAGTAGTTAACCTAACATGCATGTTTTTGGAATGTGGGAGGAAACCGGAGTACCCGGAGTAAACCCTGGACATTCGCACCCTGAACCTCCAGACAGTGAGGCCAATGTGCTATCCACTCGATCACCGTACAGCCGTTTCTCATATTATGACCTTTGTTGAATATACTATATGCTACTTAAATAACATTTCCTCTTAATATTACAAGTTTATTCTCTTAAAATACAACTTGTCGTTTTTTCTTTAATTTTTCAAATTTATGTTACTAAAATGACATTTTCTCTCATGTTACATTATTCTTGTAAAAAACATTACAGCTGTTTTTTCCCCCCAGTTTTCTTGTTTGCCGCTAACTGCAATTGGCCCCTGGGCCGCAATTTGGACACCACTGCAACGGATATGCAATTCAAAGCAGCATATTTTTTTCTTGATTAAAAAAAAATTTGCTTTTAACACAGTTGAAGCAAAATTAGTTCCAAACAATATACTGCCATTATCGCTAACATATTGGCTAAAATGCTGGTCAATTGAAGCAAGGTAATTGTGTTTTAATGCACCAAAATCTATACTAGACACCACTTAATGAGCATTTCTCATAGATGTCTAAAACTGTAGCAGACAGATCAATACAGAAAAAAATTTGGCTTCCCAGTAAAGCGCATTCATAGACTTCAATTTTTATTTCACATTTGATTAAAAATAACAACACAAGGCCTTGTAGTTTAGAGTAGACATAATAATGCATTACACGTTTTAAGTGAAATGTATTGTGGTGTTTAAGGCAAGTGTTAGTAGCGTCACACAGGCCATGAAGTCAACATACAGCAGTGGTTTCCAAAACTTTTTTTGCATCGCCCCCCTTTTGGAAATAAAATGATTTTCAGCGACCTCCAAAAAAAATAATGAAAAGTGCCCTTCCCCTCCAGGTAGCGGAGCCCCCAGTTTGAAAAACACTGATGTACAGTACTAGAAAACAATGATAGAGACATTTCTGCCTGTGGAGGCTTGCTGTACATAGAGGAAATTTGAACACCAAGTAGGGAGCATCTTCCAAGTTGTGAGAGAGATGCAACTGTTCGGGCTATTTAAAAAGCACAAACACAGATAATAATATACAGATTTTAGCAACAAAATCTGATCATCTCAGCTTCAGCATGCATTACCAACATGTATCTCTTTTTCATATAATCATTTACATTGTGTTGGAAAACTTAGTGGAATAGTTGATTATTACATCGTAATGCTGACGCCAGTCAACAAACTGACTGGATAAATTAAAAACAGTCCTTATTAAGCACATTAGCACAGTCAAACATGTACACAACTCCATCATGTATCCAAGTCTTTCATTTGCAAACCTCCTGAGAAGGTGTCTAAGCATTGGACCGTGCTGCCTGCTCGGCACGTCTCCTCTGGTTGTAGGCATTGTACACGTCCAAAAACATATCCCTGCATGCTATGCTCGCCTTCAGTTTGGAGCAGATGAGGAAGGAGCCCGCCATCTTACGGTGCAGCGAGTAGGTCTCCTCGGGCGGGGGGGTGAGCCGGTGCCGCAGCATGATGGGGATTAAACTTTGGATGCGCTGCGTTGTGTTCTGCGTGCCAAAGTCGAACGGCTCAGAAGATGCAAACGCTTCTCCGAGAATCATCACAGCCTCCACATGAGCTTCATCAAAGGCCTGATGGCAGACAAGGAAAGAATGCAGTCTCGTCAACAGGAAACTAGGTGCAAGTGTACATGGTGTGGATCAAGGCTGTGGAACTATTCATATAAGAAATTACATATCTGAAATGTCATGGTATGATGAAGAATCACAGAGACACCAAACCCTGATTGATGAATTCATTCTAATGAATTTGATGTTCTGCAAGCTATACATGCCCTTTAGCAAAAAAGTGCACAACAATGATAAGATTTGACAGTGACGTCAAGCAAAGCCAGTAACAATAGACACAGGTGGAGCCTAAAACTTGAACTAAAAGCTCATCAACAGAAACTAAAATGTAATACCTTGGATTCGAATCCTGTCAGGAACTTCAAGTCCTTGGATTTGGCAAGAACAGTGGCCCGGTCACCTACGGAAGCTGCGTGCACTACCTAAGCAAGTCATTGTCACCCATAGTCAAACATTTTGACCTAAATAAAGTTGGACTGAATTGTACATTTCACATACTCCTTCATACCTCTATGTAGTCGTCTGTGAACGATTCTGGGTAGCTTCTGCATGCTCCAAAATCTAAAAGAATCACCTGTAGGGAAAATGGTATGTATATAAGGACTGCTTTTCATGCAAGTTACCATTTGGTAAACACACATGAGCACAATCACAAGGCTATAATCTATGTGTGGTGGGGCCACTGGTGCCAAACTATGTCATCGTGTAATTTACACAACTGACCAGTGTAAGTGTTATTGGGGGAGACAAAGACTGAGTAAAAGCATAAGCACAATAAAAAACATGTTTGGAACAACAAATGAACGTTCTGTTGCTTCTTTGTCTCTTTTATGTTACAAACAACACTCAGCCACCTGTGAATGCTTTGAGTTGAGGGTGGGCTGTAGCAGCACCCGCTGCTCGTCGAGAAGAGCACGTTTTCATGTCGGTCTCCAAAAAAAGTCGCTTGATTTCTGCCTATTGGCTTTTCTACAAGTATTTAGAAGGCTCAGAATACTTGCTAAATACAGCAATAAAGTTGCCAAGTTGACACCACTGACCCCTCTTGCCATGTCTTATTATTTGGCAGAGTAGGTGCATATGAGTTGTTAAACTTTTTCCACTGAGGGCCACACGTTCTGACAAATGAAAGGATGCATTGATATTTTGTAAAGCAACAACAAACTACATATCATCTTTGTGTGTTATTATAGTGCATTATTCTTATTTAAATGTATATATAAAATATATATAATATTTATTACATGTATTATTCGTCTGAATTTCAGGCTGCTCGTTTTTTCTTATTTTTGCTGTTTTTTTTAACTATTCAAAATATTTTAACCTTATAAAGTTGCATGTGACAATATTTCCCGTTGCCTCTTAATACATGAACTGTAGTCTCCAAAAATTACAGCTGTTTTCAATTTCTGCCATTCTTTTCTTGAAATTATGACTTTAATTCCATAATATTTTGGCTTTGGCTGAAACTTTTTTTGGCAACCTAATTTTACAAAATTAAACATATGCTACAAAAATAATGTTATTTTTCCTCATAACATTTACCGGTTATTCTTTTAAAATTTGTTTTCTTGTTAAATTACAGTTTTAGAACGTGCCATGGGCCAATAATAAAACAACTGCAGACTTCAAATGGCCACTGGACTGTTTTGACACCCCCGCGCTACACTAAAGGACAGTCCCATTATAATGTGTTTTTAAGAGTGAGGGCAAACAGGTAGGGCCAAATCAACTCCTGCCACAATTAACAAATGTGTGGGAAATACTGATGTAACGTACTACTGTGTTATCAAAAACAAAGAAAGACCACTCTCTCACCTTTTTTGCTTCGGAGTTGTAAAAGAAGTTGGCCCAGTTAGGATCTGTCTGCATGAACCTGAACTCAAAAAGCTCCCTGAGACACAGCTGGAGGATGTTGAAGCAGATCTGAAGAGTAAGTAGAAGATGTTTGCATTTATGGCTTGTCTGTCTTAAATGTGCTTCTTATTCAAGCATCTTTTATTTTTTCCATTTTACCTACATAAGCGATATTGTGCGGTTTGATTGAATTCTATGGTTGATTTGAGTGTTCCCCATAACCCTGTAATCCCTTACCCACAGTATTTGGGGAAAAAAGTTTTAATTAAACCTTGTTCCTGGTCTCCTGGTCCAAGTCCACACAGCAGTCTAATGGAACTCCCTGCACAAGCCCCATTGCCAACACTCTGCGTCCCGACAGCTCATCGATTACCTCAGGAACCTGGAAAAACTCGTCTCCCTCCAGCAGGGATCTGAAGGCCAGAGACACAAATATCATCATTATTACAAAAATATCTCTAATGTTACTCAGTTGATTGAAAAATCATTATGTGCCATGTCTAGGCCTCATTCTTTTTTTCTCTCCTGATGGGTCTGGTGGGACACTGCGCCACTTCGCTTAATGCAAGCAGGTCTTAATAGCAAAAACATCTGCAATGTTATCCTTATTTGCACCAGAATGGATGCAAGAGGTTGTTTGTTGTACTTGCACATCCATCAATAACGTAATCTGTGCATCACCCTACTTACATAATGTAACCTTTCACTGTTGGCCAAAGAAAAGCCTGTACATTTTCTACAAAACTTTCCCGTTTTTAATCAGACACACAAAGAATATGTGATTTTGTTTCAGATTATTCATTGCAATCAATTGCGCCTTTGACTCTACATCAGCAAATTTATAATCAGATGCATACCATAAGAGTACCTGAATTTCTTGGCGCACTCAGCCTCTCTCCCGTAGTTGCACTCCCATGCTAATTCTCTCTGAAGAACCTCTAAGCTGCTGTCTGCAAAGAGGCCTGGTGAAAAGAAAAGACAAGAATGATGTCCGATGTCAGTCATGACTATCTGTAGATGGAACATATTGGATTCTGTAACTAAACAAAACATTAAAGTATATCAGTGATGTACATTTTAAAGATAAAGTAATGTGAAGTGGGTCTAGCACTAGAGCGTTATGATTTGTAAAATTAACATGTGTCCCAACAATTTTTCCTAAACATTCAGTCACAATAACGTCGGCCTTCAAGATTTAACACAAGAGTCCCTCTGGTGGTCTAAAAAATGTAAACAGAAGTTTGACTCCCAACAGTCACACCCATTGAACATGAAACTGTAATGGGGTATAAATACAGGTGGTCCTTGTGTTATTAAATTTCATTCTTACGAGGTGTTGTAAGTCGATTTTTAATTTAAGTCAGAACATCAGAATCAGCTTTATTTGCCATATGTTTTACCTCACTAGAAATTTGACTCCGGTCAATATCGCTCTCTGTTACAAGATACAGGAATAGAAATAGATTTACATACAGGAGAAGGAGACATATTTAGACATATTTACATAGGATGTTACGGACTGATTGTAATTATGGTATTTACAATGTTACAGGTTACAGGTTACAATTCACAGTGTTGTGTCCAAAACAGATGCAAATGCTCTTTGTTACAAAAAAGCCATTAAATATTATTACAATTATTTTATAATTATAATTAATTAATTACTATTCTTGTAGTTATTATTGTAATTTTTGTGGGTGCCAATAATTAGAGGCTGGTGTGTAGGACACTTGTTAAGTTGGTGTGTTGGCTGCATGGATGTAAAGGAGCGTGGTCACGTGCACGCAGGCGGGTGTGCATGCTTATGCACACAGACACCATAAGTGGCGCGCATTTTGCTGCTGCGGGAAGAAGAAAGGGAGGAAGGAATGAAAAGAGGAAAAGGCTGGGAAGCCAGTTTTGTTGCACGTTTTCCTGTTTACTTTCTCACATCTCATGCAAAGTATCTGTTGTCCCGGTTGGTATCATCAAAGTCACGTCTTATCAAAAATTCCCCACACCACTGTCAATGGTCATTTGTCGATACAAGCGAGTCATCAATACGGAGGACCATCCCGACCCTCTTAGCGGCAAAGATACACTAGTCGAATTGCACTGCTATTATTTTCAACACTACTGTAAATATAAAACCATAGAGATCATGTTGTTACCTTCAGGGAGGACAACACTCATCTTCAATACGGACATTAGGTTGTTTATGTCACTGTGGATACTTTCTGCCACTCCAGGGTACTGGAATAAATATAAAAAGACCACATGAATAAATGCAATGAGGTGAGAAAGCATAGAGAACACAAGGTGTCAAACTTCAGTCCTACCTGGATCTTCATGGCAATTTCTCTGCCATCTTTTAAAACACCATGATGCACCTGGCCAATGGAAGCTGCAGCAAAAGGTTTGTCCTCAAAAGACAACAGCTTCTCTCTCCAGTTCGGTCCCAGGTCTTGCTCTAATACGCTCTACATGATAAATAATATATAATTAGACAACCAAAGGATAGAATTAAAGAGTATTAATTATACAGTACGTGATGTTTACATAGATACAATAACTACAGTTTGCTAGCATTCCTGCTTACAGTCATTTGCCAGGTTGGCATAAAGTCTGCACTCTGTCGGACCCTCTCAAAGATTTTCTGCAGCTGAGGGTTGATGAAGGAGTTGTCTGTAGTGGGGGGGGGGGGGGGGGGGGGGGGAGACATTAGTTAAACCCATATTAGTCCCTCAATCGGGACAAATCTTTTTTATAGAAACAAACTGGACAGTAGCAGCACAAAACAATTACAGGAGTAAAAATCTAAAAAGTCTCTAAAATACATTTTTACAGAACCAGACACCCAGAATGAGGCAGCAGTACAACCATACATGACAAATAATACTATGTATATACGCAAAGGGGAATAGTAAGGATACATTAATAAATAAAGAAAGACCACATATTCAGATGTGAAACATGAGCAAGCAGCAAAAAATAGGTAGAATAGTTATGAGTGTTGCTTGTAGACCTGCAACAATTAATCAATGCATAATGCATTTTTCAATTGAAACCATTTTTGTCCCCTCCGTGAATCACCACCTCATCGTGGTGGAGGGGTTTGAGTGCCCGAGTGATCCTAGGAGCTATGTTGTCGGGGGCTTTATGCCCCTGGTAGGGTCACCCTAGGCAAACAGGTTCTAGGTGACGGGCCAGACTTAGAGTGATTCAGAAGACCCTAATGAAGAAGAGCAAGAGGAGTGATCGCACCTCGCCCGGACGTGGGATACCGGGGTCTCACCCTGGAGCCAGGCCTGGGGGAGGAGCTCGCAGGCGAGCGCCTGGTGGCCAGGCCTTCACCCGTGGGGCCTGGCCGTGCCTAGCCTGAAGAAGCCACACGGGAACTCCCCCCTGCAGACCCACCACCTGCAGGGGCAAGCATAAGTGTCCGGTGCATTGTGATTTGGGCAGTGGTCGAGGGCGGGTGTCCAGGCGACCTGGTCCTCGGCGGCCAAATCTGGTTCTTGGGACATGGAATGTCACTTCTCTGGTGAGGAAGGAGCCCTAGCTTGTGGAAGAGGCGGAGACATTCCGACTAGATATAGTCGGACTCACCTCAACCCACAGTTTGGGCTCTGAAACCAAATTCCTTGAGAGGGGCTGGACCTTGTTCTTCTCTGGAGTTGCTGCAGGGGAGAGGCGGCGAGCTGGTGTGGGCTTATTATTAGCCCCACGGCTTGGTGCCTTTGTGTTGGAGTCATCCCCGGTGAACGAGAGGGTTATTTCCCTACGCCTTAGGGCTGGGGAAAGGGTCCTGACTATGGTTTGTGCGTACGCGCCAAACGGCAGTTCAGAGTACCCAGCCTTCTTGGAGTCTATCAGAGGGGTTCTGGAGAGCACCCCAGCTGGTGACTCCATAGTTCTACCGGGAGACTTCAACGCCCATGTGGGCAATGACAGTGTGACTTGGAGGGGCGTGGTTGGGAGGAACGGCCTCCCTGACCTGAACCCGTGTGGTGTGTTGTTGCTGGACTTCCGTGCAAATCACAGTTTGTCCATAACAAACACCATGTTCGAACATAAGGATGTCCATAAGTGCACTTGGCACCAAGACACCCTAGGTCACAGGTCTATGATCGACTTTGTGGTCGTATCATCAGACCTATGTCCGCATGTTCTGGACACGCAGGTGAAGACAGGGGCTGAGCTGTCAACTGACCACCACCTGGTGATGAGTTGGATCAGATGGCGGGGAAGGATGCCGGACAGACCTGGTAGACCCAAATGCGTAGTGAGGCTGTGCTGGGAACGTCTGGCAGAGTCTCCCGTTCGACGAGTCTTCAACTCTCATCTCCGGCAGAGTTCGAGGGAGGACCGGGATATTGAGTCCGAATGGGCCGTATTCCGTGCCTCCATTGCTAAAGGCAGCCAGTCATAGTTGCGGCCGCAAGGTGGTCGGTGCCAGTCGTGGTGGCAAGCCCCGAACCCGATGGTGGACACCTGGGTTTAGGGCTGCTGCTGAAGGAGTCCTGTCAAACATGGATGGCTTGCGGGACTCCTGAAGCAGCTGACAGGTACCGGCAGGCCAAGCGACACTCGCCTTCGGCGGTAGTCGAGGCAAAAACTCGGGTGTGGGATGAGTTCGGTGAGGCTATGGAGCACGACTTTCGGTCGGCCTCGGAGAGGTTCTGGCAAACCGTCCAACACCTCAGAAACGGGAAGCAGACTCCAGTTCACACTGTTTACAGTGCAGACGGGGGCTTGCTGACCTCGACTGTGGAGATAGTTGGTCAGTGGAAGGAATACTTTGAGGCCCTTCTCAATCCCACTGACATACCTTCCGTAGAGGAAGCAGAGTCTGAGGCTACATACAGTTCTATCATCGTGGCTGAGGTATTTGGGGTAGTTAAATCACTCCCCAGTGGCAAGGCTCCGGGGGTAGACG
>QODF01000206.1:2330047-2362484 GCA_024372805.1 Oostethus manadensis | reverse complement strand
CTACGTGCCATTCGGTCCTTGTACAATCGAAGCAGGAGCCTGGTTCGCATTGCCAGCAGTAAGTCGAGCTTGTTTCCGGTGAACGTTGGCCTCCGCCAAGGCTGCCCTTTGTCACCGATTCTGTTCATAATCTTCATGGACAGAATTTCTAGGCGCAGTCAAGGTGTTGAGGGAGTCCAGCTTGGTGACCTTAGGATCTCGTCTCTGCTATTTGCAGACGATGTGGTCCTTATGGCCTCATCAGGCTGTGACCTTCAGCGTTTACTGGAGCGGTTTGCAGCTGAGTGTGAAGCTTCTGGGATGAGACTCAGCACCTCCAAATCCGAGGCCATGGTTCTCAGTCGGAAACGGGTGGACTGTACCCTCCGGGTTGGGAGTGAGGTCTTGCCTCAGGTGGAGGAGTTCAAGTATCTCGGGGTCTTGTACACGAGTGAGGGAAGGTTGGAGCGTGAGATCGACAGACGGATCGGTGCAGCGTCCGCAGTAATGCGATCGCTGTACCGAACCGTCGTGGTGAAGAGAGAGCTGAGCCGGAAGGCAAAGCTCTCTGAGGAAATGAGTTTCCTCCGTAGGGTGGCTAGACTCACCCTAAGAGATAGGGTGAGGAGCTCGGCCATCCCGGAGGAGCTCAGAGTAGAGCCGCTGCTCCTTCACATTGAGAGGAGCCAGTTGAGGTGGCTCGGGCATCTAGTCCGGATGCCTCCTGGGCGCCTCCCTGGTGAGGTGTTTCGGGCATACCCAGCCGGGAGAAGGCCCGGGGGAAGACCTAGGACACGCTGGAGGGACTATGTCTCACAGCTGGCCTGGGAACGCCTTGGTGTCCTCCCGGTGGAGCTGGAAGAGGTCGCCGGAGACCGGGAAGTCTAGACTTCCCTACTGAAACTGCTGCCCCCACGACCCGGACCCGGATAAGTGGAAGAAAATGGAATGGAACTATTTTTGTATTCAATTGGTGTTGTTTTTTAATGTAAATGTCCTCTGATTTCAACATGGTAATGTTTTTTTAATTTCTTTAGTCATCCATGAAAGTAATTTTTTATCTTTGTGTTTTACTTCATGAGATGGATCTCAAACAAATGCTGCCATTTTAAATAAGGATTAACACTAACCACTAACTATTGGCCTGGCCAGCTCATGAGAAACAGAAAAATAAAAAAGTCAATTAATTGACTTTTCTTTTGACTCGTCTTCATTACATGAATGTATTGTCGCATGAGCGAGCATGCAATTTTTCTGACCTGCTGGGTTCTTTTGTCTTTCTTTTTATTTCTATTAAAAGTCCCCAAGTCACCTGTTCTTCTGGGACTTAATTTGAAGTTTCTTTAAAGTAGTCAGGAGTATAATACTAATGACAATAATAATAAAAAACTGCGATTTTTTTTAAACAAAATCACATGGCCCAGAACACAGTGTGTTAGTATACAGTATGTGTGTGCACGTTTGAGAAAATATATCACAGAGAATCGCTATTTCAATTCCAAGCAAGAAAGCAAGCTTAATATAAAGATTAGTCAAATGAACATTAATCAGATTAATCACAACTTTCAAATTAATTAATCAAGATTACTCACCATTGAAACTAAAGTATGTCTAAAATATGCACATTTCCAATGTATTTTATTGAAAGAAATCTAAAAAAAACTGGACAGAAATATATATATTTGCAGTTCCAAATATATATATTCCAAATATATATATACAGTTGGAAGTCCCATTCCAAGGTTGCCGCCTAACGGATTAGAGACACGTTTGTGACACAGTAGATACATGTATGGTGCTGGAATTGCACTCTTGTTGACGTGCTCAGGTCAGAATGAAGTTATTAAAGAGCGGCAAACTTTGTGTTGCCGTGGGAAGCTACACTGTGCCGCCACCTATCGCCATAACGGAGAGGCATGGCTTGCCATGATGTATATGTGTTGATTATGCTAAAATCCATCCATCCATCTTCCTCCGCTTATCCAGGTCCGGGTCGCGGGGGCAGCAGTTTCAGTAGGGAAGTCCAGACTTCCCGGTCTCCGGCGACCTCTTCCAGCCCCACCGGGATGACACCAAGGTGTTCCCAGGCCAGCTTTGAGACATAGTCCCTCCAGCGTGTCTAGGTCTTTCCCCGGGCCTTCTCCCGGCTGGGCATGCCCGAAACACCTCACCAGCGAGGCGCCCGGGAGGCATCCGGACTAGATGCCCGAGCCACCTCAACTGGCTCCTCTCGATGTGAAGGAGCAGTGGCTCTACTCTGAGCTCCTCCCGGATGGCCGAGCTCCTCACCCTCTCTCTTAGGGTGAGTCCAGCCACCCTACGAAGGAAACTCATTTCCGCCGCATTTCCGCCGTTTTATGCTAAAATATTTAACGTAAATAACAAGATAAAAGAGTTACTGCCGTGAACAAGGTACTTTTTTCAGTCCTAATAAATATATAAATACCTTGTATACTCAGCATCTGTCCTATTTTAAGCGCTGCCCCACGAACTTTGCACAATGTACTGACAATTCTCTCCGCATTGGCTTCCGACAGGAGGGGAGAGTCTAGCAAGGCAATCTTGTCTACAAAAGAAGAGAGAGACTGTGTGAAAGCATTAATGCTCAGCTATACAGTAGGCAGTATAAGACGGTGAAAAAGGCCTAGTGTGAGGCAAACGTTTGATTTAACGCCAGTAAATCTAGCTCTCACTTACGGAGTAGCTTCCTACAAAATGTTGCTTTTTGAAAATGCTTACCTGTTTTTTGTTTGCGTCCCAGCGACTGCTTAGCTACTTCAGCAATTGCACCAATGCCCAGACCCACTGCCAGTCCTGCGGCAGAGAAGTCTTTCATAATCTGTCTCTTGACAATTTTAGAAGAGAAAATGCAAATGGTAATGTATTGTTTTTACCTCCAAAATTAGCCAGCCTGCTGATTCTTGTTGCAGGTACCGTCCTCTCTCTGGCACGTTCACTCAGCTGAGAAAGGATAAAGCGCAATATAACAACGACGCAAATACAACATATCTTCATCTTAAGGTTTCTTACTGTTATTGTTACTTTTACTATATATTGCTTGTTATTTGAGTTGAAATAATCAGAACTTCCATTCCCCTTTGGGTAATGTGAGCAAATGCTCCGTCCAATGAAGACGTAAACATTACAGAACCTGAAGATAAGAGTGCACCTAATCTGTACGGTAAAAAGTAATTTGACACTACAATGACACATGCTGAATATTTGTCATATTTGCAAACAGAGTAGCGTTACCCACCCTCTGTCGAACTGGTTTAACCAAGGCCTGCTTAGCCTCCCTGGCCTTCTTCATATCTTCTGGTGTCAGCCTCGTCACCACTGTGTCATGGACACATCGGGTTTGATGGAAGAACGGCTGCAGGGAGGGAGTCGTGTGTAGGAATCGTTTGCTCTGGCCTGACCAACCTGGGCCTGCTGAAGATGCCCCTGAACCAGAATGCACTCCTATGGAAGGGAGAAGACAGAAGACATGCAGCACAGCAAGGATGCCCTTGCTCAGCTTTAAAATGTCAAAAATAATTATAGTAATCACCCACAATCCTTATGTGAGCCATGAACACATTTCTTTCTCTTTTCTGCATGTTCTAACTAGAGAAGAAACTGGTGGTATTCACCTAGTCCGCCTATAGACCCATCCATCCGTTTTCTATGCCGCTTATCCTCATTAGGGTCGCAGATATGCTGGAGCCTATCCCAGCTGACTTTGGGCGAGAGGCGGGGTACACCCTGGACTGATCGCCAGTCAATCACAGTGCACATCTAGACAAACAACCATTCACACTCACATTCATACCTATGGACAATTTGGAGTGGCCAATTAACCTAATAGACCCCTCTATTAAAACACCTTCAAATATGTTTATGTGTTTTATCAATTTATATTAATTACATTGCTGGGTGCTAGGCAGATCCGACTGTAGTGAATGAAACATTAAGCCAATCTTGTAGCATTATCATGTAGCATTAGTGCTAAACGTTTGATGGACAAAATAAGAGCGTTATAAAAGAGTCACGTACAATGTCCATTCTCACTGGGATGCCCACTAATGCGATGGCTGTATCTTGAGCTGCTAAATTCCACATGTTTAGTTGGTAGCATGTGGAATCTCAAAGGTAACCAACTTTTCAGCTTAGTGCTACGACGTCCTACCATACACTCACAGGCGTTGAAACGCTGTGACAGAGGCGCTCTGTCACTACTCCATAGGTGCAATAGGTGCATCACATTCCGTGCATTGTTACCTGCCTAGCGCTAGCTGTTTTTCTGTCTTTAGAATGCACAAAAAAGGAAAAACATGTGTGTTCATGTGTCACAAAATCAGTGCAGTTTTCCTTGAAGAAACAGATGGGAAAACTCATAAAAATATCAACTGTGATATTCTAATTATGTAGGTGACTTCTGTGAATAACATGTTTGCAAATATATCTTGTGTACCTTTAACAAATACATTAACCCTATCAAAATAACTTCTGCACACATTTGCGTGTAAGAAATTTCAAAACATTTTATCTCTCTGATTCTGTTTTTTCTTTTATTTTTATTATTTCTTCTCATGTTTTACTGCAAATGTTATTGCTATTGTACTTAACATCAACCTGCACTCACAAACTAAAGATGGAAATTAGCCACTGGCTATCTTGCATACTTACATTAGTTGCTCAATATGGACTGTTCTGTGTTTCTTCGAAATAAACTGCTCTGCAAATAGTCATTTAAATATATGTCCCATTGTTCATGACACAAATGAAGAAAGCACTTGGAAAACAGTATGCTGTTTGCATTAGGCAGCAAGGGAGAGGCTACCCTTTTTCTTCTTTTGCATTGAAGTGGTTTGTTTCATGAGTTGTAGGCAATAAACACTAACTAGCCAGATCATGTGAGGGGTATCAACATCATTTCTTAACTGCCCTCTCCCATAAAGCTAGAGTATATGGCAATAAAATCAACACAGTATGAGAAAAACTTAAAGTATGATGCAATGCAATTCTACAATTGACACCACTGAAAACCGCTGCTTACCTGTCTAAAAATTTCAGTAAAAAGAAATCATTATAAATGGAATAAAAGCTGAAGTCTACATCTTTCTTGTTTTTATCTCATTTCATCAAGTGCTGTTTGATGATTTCTCGCATGGTTTTCCTATACAGTGACCACCGCCTATTTGCAATTCAGCATTCAATATCTTAGCAATATGTTTTTACAGTGGAAAAGCCACCCGTTTGTGCTTTTTCACTTCGAAAAGGTTGTTTTTGCCGATAACTCATCTAATTCCCCTTAAGTGTGTAATTATGAATAAACACTTGATAAAGTATAAACTGTACAGCACTGATACGGTATACATGTACGTAACAACATTACATAGGTGTGAGATGAGGATCAATTCAAACCAAGTCTATTTTTAATCAAGCATGCAAACTAACAGGTCAAGAAAATACCTTTAGCACTGGATTCTGTCCGTGTTTGGTCTCCTACACCAGGGGGGAACTCCGAACCCACAGCCCATTTGGCAGCTTCATCAACATCCATATTTTCCCAGCCTTCCACATCAGGAAACACATCCTCCTTGACTGACTGTTGCTGAGGACAAGGTTGGACATGTAATTCAGCAACATAAGCAAAAATATCCACATTTAACCTATGGTAGTTGTTTTCATATTTGATTGTTAGAAGAGTTTTTCAACATCACTACATCAATAGTAAGGCATTCAGTCTAAAAGATTGTGACTACCAATCACGTGTCAGCATAACAGACATTGGCAGCAACTTCTCACCACATTGCTGCCACCCATGAAGGCTCCCACCAGGCCTTCTGCAGCTTCCTGGGCAACTTTAACCCCCGCTGCTAGTGAGGAGTTACAGGCAATGAGTCGGAGATGCTCCCCTTGGTTGGCGATCAGTGCAGATCCCACTTTACTTGCCCCGCGAAGCACCTGCAGGACCTCTGACATCCTCGCTGTGAGACTGGACACAGACTGGTACAACATGGGAAGAAGGTCAGAGAATATTAGCACAAAGGTCACACACCTAGCACGTCCACACAAATACAGTATAAATATTTTGTGAGAAAGTACACGTATAACATTATTACTCATCATTACTCATCATCATTACTGCGTGTATACGTGAACAAGATGGTAAACGTTTGTTATCCTAGATGCATTGTTTGACCTTACACGCAAACGGCGGGTAAAGTAATTCACAAGTGTTTGCTTGGCTGGCGGAACGTAGAAAGTGCCTAAAACTAAACAGATGTGTGACAGAATCATCTTATTTTCGTTAACTACCTCATAAGTGACTTCACTGCCTTTACCATTCCGGTTGTGTAAGGCTATGGCACAAGCTAGTCATAGTCGAGAAAACAGACCGACGTGCAAATACGGTTGAGTCTTCCAATCACAAACAACGCCATCCAATAAAATACTTCATTGTCAATTAAAATACTCACTTTTTCAACAGATATGCGGATCAATTTTGGCCGTGGGATTGTGTGCTACGATCAGGGTCTGTGCGGGGGGATAACTGTTTTGCAACATTCCAGCACCCGGAAGTTGATGTTTGACAGACGGAATACTGATCCAATCAAGATGCGCTATATTAATACTTACACGACGGAGGAGACCGGGTATAATTTTTTTTACCAATAACAGAAAAGAATTTTGGACAAAGGGCGTGTAACACCGGATTTTGGCCCAATGACATGCACTATAAAGCGGGACTAAAAGAAGACATCGACAAATAGGAATCAAGGAGGTGGTGCCGTTTTTGAAGACAGGCGTAGGTCATCGCGCGTGCTCAGACGCACGGCATGTCCAGTAGAGGTGGGATTTACCGACTCTTTGAGGGGAGCTGTATCTTGGTTATCGGTTCCTTTCGAAGAGGCGTTTAAAAAGTGGCTGATTTGGCTTTATTCAGTTTTAGGCTGAACTCGTTTTTATCTTGGAAATAATCACTGGGAGCAATTAATTTAGATATCCCACCAATAGGACTTTGAATTATTGTAAAGTATCGATTATAACATTTGACATGTGCGGATACAATTTTAAATTCTGATCTAGGTTCATTGTAAATATTCCGCAGTTTGGCACCATAACACTCTGCTTTGACCGTGACATCACTATTTTGAATTACCCTTTGAACACATTCGGTGCATGTATGTAAACCATGACCTGAACACATATAAACATTAAAAAGCAAAGCAGGCTACAATTAATTTCAGTGCAAAACAGCCTTTAGTGCAAATATTTTCTCACAAGAACATTATTAATAATACAGAAAAAAACATACAAAGAAACGGTTCCCAGCTGCGACTCGGTTCCCATCGTTCATGTTTAAGGAGCCGTTCAAAAGAACTGGTTCGTTCGTGAACGTCACAACACTAATGATCCTCCACCTCTTTTCATAGTCAAGTGCTCTGCTATGGTATGATTCTGCTGGCTATAGCGGAGATATATTTTATTGTTAAGAGATGATAACGTTTAACACAGGTCTCCAAACGTTTTAAATATCTACATTCAACCTGCTGCTGAAAGCTATAATAACTTCCTATGTATTATCTGATTATGCAGGAGCTGCCAGAGTAATATACTGGACATGACTGCTCTGCCGCACATAAATCCAACAAAATCACAATTCCACACAACCCCTCTTGGTCAAAGATCGTATTATATTTCACAGTAAAAAGTAAACATTTAATTGTTGCATTGTGTAATTGAAATAGTGGTTTGTTATTGCTTTATTTTGCCTCCATTTATTTGATGAATAATGCAAAAAACACCAGATATGTAAGAATCCAGTGTATCAGGCAAGACAATGTTCAGTGTTGGGAGAGTAACACAATTGAAGTAACTTTTGAATTTTACTGTAATGAAAGGGGGATTACCCTAATAACATTCCAGTAATAATGTACAATCTCAGTAATGCAAGGTACAATGCAGGTTGACCTCGTGGTGATCACATTTTGTCTTTTCTCCAGATATGTCCACTTTTTAGACATGCAAACATGACCCTCCGGCGATTCCTATGTGGTGATCAGTCGGCGTGAATTACTCCTGTTGTTTTCACGCGCCTTTCTGTCTATCTTGTGTAATTGCAATTTTATATATTACCTTTATTCTATTTGACTGTACTAATATTAGTTATAGTTGTGCACTAACATTCATGGATATATGTATATTTCTGTTAGTAAGAGAAAATCACAAAATCATTCAACGACCTTGAACGTTTTGAAATCAGCGAGATTCGGCGAGAGTGTCCCTCTATGTACTGGTATCGAAATTATATCAAAAGTTGCAGTATCTCCCACTCTGCTGGACAGTGCGGTCCGGCGAGTGGGGGATTGGAGCGGCAGAGGGGAGGGGGGAGCCGCGCATCCGCCATATATGGGCACACCACCGACTCTGCATTGCTATTGGCTGGCCGCCTTATGCAGCTGCTTGTCAACAAGATGGCCTTCTTCTCTCTGCCGTGTTGACACTGATTATTTTGGTATCCCAGTGCACATACCGTAAAAGCTTGTGTCACTTCTAAATAGATAGCGGGAGAGGGGCTGCCGTGAGTCCTAACAAGGTATACAGTCAGCCAGGCTGTGTTCAGGGAACTGACAAGCCTCGATAGCAGCCGCCGCACCAGAAGGCTGATAATAGAAAGTAGCTGCTGTCGACGTTAGCTTAAGTGAAGCTAGCTTAGCTTACGTGGACACGGACAGTTAAGTCGTGTCACCTGCATTTTACAAACAGGTTTGGTCAGGAGAAATACTACGAGGAAAGTCTAACCATCGACAGTTTAAGAGCCCAGCTGGTTGTTTGTGAACACCGGAGTGGTTAAGGTAAGGGGGTAGACGAATTCCAATGTTTTTGGGTTGTTGTTTTTTTTTATCTTGTTAGCTTGCTAGCTAGTTTGCAGGTAAATTACGATATCAAGTTAGCAAGCCTGTCGGCCAATGCCGTTTGGATGTTTATTTACCTAACTTTCCTATGCCAACCGGATAAAATACAAATTGCCTTCATTTATTCTCAGTTTGAACCAATGCGGAATTATTAAACATTTCAAATTGCTTGTCCCGCACAATCAACAAGAAATGGCGTTTCTGTGACGCTACACGTAGGCTTGTCTCTCCTAACTGGGTATACGTGCTATTGGTGTGTAAAGACTAGTCAAAACTGTGTGTTGGCAGTAACCATCAAGCAAACTTTAGAGATATTTTTATTTACAGCGGACAGTACCACCACGTTTGTTAAAATGTAGGGTTTTTGATTGCTTTGTATTGTGCAGTTTAAACCTACAATTTACTGCTTTGCGCTGGTGTGGCACTTATACCTAACATTACACATGGTAACAATAACCCCCTTTCCAAGTATTTGTGTTTAAATTACAGTATTGTGGACATTTAGTTTACAGAATGACATGCTTTGAAATGATCCATGAACCTGGGTTTGAAGTAGCCATGTATTCGACATGTCTGGTTGGGCTGATTGTATTAAGACAGATAAGGATGTATGATTTGTCGTCTGCCTTCCAACTTATCAATGAGGCATAGTGCCCCGTTGATTGACAAATCAAAGTCTAATTTGTCACGATGTCGCTGAAGAGGATAAACCTCTCAGAAACACAAGACCGTCCTGTGCACACATTCTAGATGTCTGTTGTTTGTGGGCTTTTTGGGGGGTGTACTATTTCACCGCTGTGTAGCTGTATGCCACATTGGCAAAGGAATTATTCCAAATATCACATTTCTTTGGTTAGGGGGATGATGATTTCCTTGGTACTTTTGGCTAATGATTTGTTCATCCTGTTGCCATGGTTTGTCGTCTTCTGAGCTACTTGCAGCTTTATAATCAGCTATTGTCCTGGCAGAAGTGCAGGACGACTGTTAGTTGCTATAGGGAATAACTCAAACTTGCAAAATTGGAGTCTTGACGCACCCCTACCAAAAATTGTTTATAAATTGTGCACCTTTTTTAAATGATAATATACGGTACGCAAGGTTATATTACCAGTTAATCAGCAGTTCAAAGCTGCTTCCTGAAGCCTAATACAAGGTAATTTTTTCAAAGACTACTAGATATTAGCCTGCGTGTGAAACTATCTGTTTATATTAGTACTGGTAATGCACGCGAAGTCATTAATGCTCTTGATTGTGTGTGTTGTCAGGGATCAGAGCTACAACTTTATGTCCCAGGTCCACAGCTCTGAAGTGTTACTGGCTGCTTCTATGCTTGGTCAGGATTTGGAGGATTAGTTTGATGCAGAAAGCTTAAACCCAGACCTTTTTCAGGAACTCTTTTCAAATGAAACGATTTAATGTAGCTTGGTTCTCAGGCTGCTGTGGTTTACTAGTTTTAATGATGAACTGCAAAGACATTTATGCCGATGCTTATTGCTGTCAAGTGAAAATATTGTATCCACTTTTATGACGATTTTGTCTTATATTGTGATACTGTACATTTTGTCTTACAAGCAGTCCTAAAACTGTGAAGCTAAACATCAAACGAGAACATGTTTCATAAACCTGGGATTTATATTGAGTGTTTCTTTACCATAACCATAACTGTCCTTGGGGGGGGAACACATCTCAATATTGGGCACCTATTTACTGGAAAAATAACCTTGTATTTTCTACAACATTCAATGTAACATTTAATCAGGTGGATTAAAAAATAAATGTATATATTTACATTTTGAACCAAGTCTAAAGTATGCAAGTCAATATTTGATGACTTAATTTATTAAATCCCGGATTACAGTGCAGATTTGAGAGGCGTACTCGCACAAGGCCATTCGAACTGTGCTTCGGCCCACTTAAAACCTAAAGTTCAGCACATTTGTCTAATCTGAGCAACTTGATCTGTGCTCACGTTTGGTATACACCAGGGGTTGACAAGACGCAGCTCCGGATTCGCATGCTGCTCTTCTGCTTCATGTTGCGGCTCCCTTCGCTGAGCATGGCTCTTTTTCTTTAAATACCAAAGTGGACAGAAACAGCTTAAATTATCCAACTCACTGCAAGTCCGTGATTGCGTCTACTGCAACATTGAAAGACATTTTCTAAACAAGCACTCGAATTGTTGTGAAAATAACTGCCGGTTGTTGTAAGAGAGATATTTCTTACAACAATTTTTCAGACACACTACAGAAGGTTGAGCAGAGCAAACATACATTCAAGAAGTTGAGGAAGACTCCAAACTACAGCTGCTGTTGTTGTGGCTCCGCATGAAATCGTAATGAGGGGAAAGCCGTTCAGAGATGGAAAATACATGAATAGATAATTCGTAACAATATCAGAGCATCAATAATCCAAATTAAAAAATGAACAAGAAACCATTCTGAAAATTTAAGAAATGCAATACTTGTCTTTGCAAAGACAGTCTAGGACAGGACCAATAGAATGGCAACCAACATCACCAGTAGACAAACTGATGATGTTGTGATGAATCAAGTGATGTAAATGATACTTTAGGTTTGTGATTGGACATTTTATATAAATCTTCTGTAAAAGTATTTTAGTGTGTTAGCTTTTTTTCACACGGCAACAACATTCTGGATGCCTTGAAATGTTAAACCTGCCGACATATCAACATAATATCTGAATGCAGGAATCCCTCATTTGTCGCAGTTAAATGGTTCCAGACCCTGGAACTCTGAAGTAGGATTCAATATTAATAAACGTATTGTAGTTAGAGCCTGGTAAACCTGCTTGACTTTTTAAGTATGATTTTTACCATCATTAGCGCCACCTAGATTTTCAATAACACCCTTAGTGTCATCGTTACACTCACATTACACAATATAGTAAATATAATCACAGCAAAGAAGCCATTTCAGACATAAATAAGACTCATTCTTGTGTGTTTTCAATAAATTTTTTCAATGCATGTGGACAAGAAGTGACAAGAGATTCAAAGCGGGAGTATGGCCACAACAGTAGCCTGTGTTGTTGTGGTTATTATAATGATACAAAATAATGGCTATTATTATTATATTGTGTATGTTGTGATATAAATAATTATAAAATAATCTGTCTGTATTTGGCGAAGAAGTCTGGCGTGTGTTACAGACTCCAGTTCATTGTCTTGTATTGCCTTAAACTGTATTTGTATTGTAGTTCATTTTTATGCTTGAAAATTCTCGCCAAGAATGTGTAACATTTGTTTAATATGCATTTTTGGACTAATGATAGGCCAAGGTCAACCACAAAACAGTGATAATTTAATACATTTTTGGAAAACCGGAATAGAGTGAGGGAGCAATGCTCCAACCGTGATGGACCAACAGACAACTGTATTTGGACTGGCCTGACTCACCCCAAGTCCAGATTCTTATAATATTTTTTGTCTTGTTGTGCATATTGCATGGCAAGAGTAATTCCAGTTTGTTAGTTGAGCTAGACAAGCCCTGCCCGGTCAAACGGAAGATGACGATCTTTTTGCACATGAGTTTGTTGTTGTTCTTCTTCTATTGTTTTGGTGTGTCATATTTGTGTTGTGTTGTCATAGTCTGTGCTGCAGTTAAAAAAACTGTGTTGCACGTCTGAGGCATTCCTGCACAAACAAGCCTTCCCGGGTTGTCACCATCAGTGTTTAAGATGCAAGAATTCAGTTACCACCAAATGTCAGCCTACAACATTATAATAGGAGTTGGGTCATTAAGCTTTATGTTGTTTGGTTGCTGATTAAATCTTTTTTATGAGACTTTATAACTTCCATTTGAGTTGCAACAGACAGAGGTTACGTTTGACCTTAAATGACAAGAGACTTAGTGGTTGTGCAGTCTCATGCATTTATTGGTTGTGATTGGCCTGATCTCATGGCGGAAGCCAATTTTATCCAGTCTTCAAAATACAGCGGATTGGCAGCAGATCCCGATCTTTAAGTTCAAATCTGATATACTGATTTTAGTGATTTTAAATAAACTGGTAACCGCTCCAATTTATGTTTTTGGCATATAGTACAACCAATAGTAACCAATTGCCATTTGTCAGTAAACCTTCAGTAAACCAGCATCTCTGTATTTGACACCCTACAGCAGTGGTCACCTACCTTTTTGAGACCAAGATTCCAGGTCTCGGCTGTGAACCTGCGTAAGATCTAACCCCCTCAAACATTTTTATCATTTTATTTTTTGCTGTTTTTTAAATGTTATTTTATTTACGCAGTGATGCAGTGACAAAATGACAAATGAGCCACGTTCTGCAGATGGCCGCCGAGCTGCACTTTAGCCACCACTATTTTTGTGGTTCTTAGTCAGGGACGGCTTTGGCTGTATTGCAAACTACAATTCGGCTTGTTGTCTCAGTGTTGTGAGTGGGTTGAGGAGAGAGACTGGTAAGTGCAGCCATGACGAGCCACTGCAAGAGTTTTTTTTTTAGAGGTGCACGTCTATGGAGTTATAATATATTTGTGCCTTCATTTTGACTCCAACTAAATAACTGTCACTCTCTCTCCCTCTCGCCTAAGCTTGTGCAGCGAGACGCTCCCGAGCCGGTGTACATGATTTTCCGGGTCAGGTTTTGTGGACTGGGCTCTTAGCTGGAGCTTGCGGGTTGCGTGCTGGGAGGGCGGCAATGCGTACGGCCATGTTCAGTGGCCTGTTGGTCACTTTCTAGGAGAGGAGGGCACTGATGCAATAATTTAATTTTTTTTCCAAGATTCTTGTGATCGACTGGCAAAGTCCCAAATATCGACCAGTAGCTTGCGATTGACGGGTCGGTGACCCCTGCCCTACAGTATAAACACATAGCATGCACTTTAATCACCGCCCCAACTTTCTCTCTGCAATTTTTTTCAACTCTGGTATAGCAATTTGACTTAGTCGTCATTGATTGAATCGGTAGGTTGGACATCATATTAGATTTAATTGGTTACATTTTTATGATAATTGTCAGCCAAGCCAAACAGTACCAATCAGATTGATGTTAAGTCTAGTTTCTTTCCATCTTGTAATGAGTGGTCACTGGCAGACAAGGCAGCAAAGTAGGTACATTGTGCCTCTGAACAGTACAACCTGTATCTGAGTCTGTGATGTGTATTTACTACAAAAGCAATAACTTTTTATACAACTCACTGTGTACATCACAGCCTTGTCATTTGTTTTTCAAATATGCAGATAGCCACAAGTTTGCAGTCACGATCCTCCTAGAAAATCTTTCACAGATCATCTAGGCCATATTTGTAATTTGGTTGTAATGACCAGTTCTGGTAACAGACTTTTGAGATTTACAGTACAAGAAAAGTGCATGTTGCAGTGACATTTGAAACACCAAAAAACTTGAAAGCCCTTTTTTCTTTTTACTAAAGCCCCAGCCATGTTATTTATGACAATGTTTAATAGCTTCTGTCTTAGCATCATTGGACAGGTAGTGCTACAGTGTCCTCTGGCAAGTCTTTACTCTATTGGTATTGTCTAGCTTTATTTTGGAGTTGATTCTACATGTGGTGTCCAAAGACACCATTCAAGGAAGGAACGCAAAAAAGTCCTACGTGCCTCTTGGTCTTCAACAAGGCGGAAAATTGATCAGGAATCAGGGGAGAATCAAATATTGTGATGTATGTGTGTATAAAACAGAAATCTAGAATTTTCCTTAAGATATACATGTAATTACAAGTATATTTTGTCAGAAAAGTGTACATTTGTCTTCTTTGGTAGGAAAAAAAAAAAAGAGTACACTATACAAAAACTAGTACACTATACAACAAACAATGAACAAAGCAGTTAAAAAGTGAAAAGCATACAAATCAGTCAATTATGTATTTTCAATGTGTGAATTTCAGGTTGGGCACCTCGGAATGTTTCACTGTAATTTTCATAAAGGCTATGCTCATAATAAAATAAACTCAATTATCCCAATTGAAGACTAATGAAAGAGCTCCTACATTACTCAAATAGTTGCAAGTTTGGACCTGCACAGACTTGGCCAGTGAGACTGGGTGTAAGTTTTCTCTCACCCATTTTGTAACACCTTCATTTTGAGTAGTGCATCTCAAATAGTGGGGCAGGCCACCCATGGGGGGTGGGGTGTTTGTGGTGAAGTGTCTTGGGCCTGGGGGGGGGGGGCTTTCAATATTGGTACAGACCTGCCAACATGTATAAATTTGTCAAACTCCACATGCAATTTGACTCTTGAATATGCTTGTGTGCTTCACTGCTCTCTATTTGTTGCATTTTGCTGGTTTCAGATTTGCGCTCAGTCTGTACAGTACAGATAAACAGATAGATGTGATAAGATATTAACATACACAGCTTTAAGCAAAATATGAAAGTTTGAGTCAGTGTAATCCAGTGGTTCCCAAACTTTTTTGGCCGCGCCCCGCTTTTGGAGATAAAAATGTTGTCAGCCCCCAATGCGAAAGCAAAGCATGTCAGTGTGAACAGCACAATTACTATTTTTTTTCAAGTGTGATTCAGGTCTCATTTGTATGTGGATATAAATCGGATATGCATGCGATGCGACTGCAGTATGAATGCTCAGGTCGAATATATCCGACAGATCCGTCATGGAAAGGCATGTATTGTCATGCTTACCGAGACTTTAAAGGTAGGCAGTCATAGAAAGATGTAGTTTATCGTGCAAAACTTGGATTTAGGTACTCACCGATGTAGGAAAAATTTTTCATCCGATAATGAATTTTATAAAATGATACTTCCGATACCTAATTTTGTACTTTGTTTATTCCAATGTTGTATATTAGCTTGTCTAGATTGTAAAACATCCCACCACCTCAATATGCCTTACTGTTTAATATAAATCAGTAAATGACTATGATGTCTTGTATCCTTTGTGCTATCATTTCAAATACTGTACACTATGTTTTAAAAATGTCTACATCGCCTATACCAACCTGAATTTTACCCAGTATCAAATCAGCAATAAATTTAGTAGTATCGCACATAACTGGAGTGCACACTGCTTTACTGCTGTAAACACATGCAAATGCGAGTGATGGCGTGCTTCTGTGCATGCACGTCACTTTCGGTCACGTTGTGTTCACATTACAAGTCACATTTGTTTGGTAATGTGAACGACCATGTAAAAAATCTGATTTTAAACAAAACCAAACTGGAAATCCTACCCTGTAGTGTGAACCTAGCCTCAGATACCACTGAGTTCCACTGACTATGACTCTGGAGAAACATGCACAGTGTGAAATGCTTCTGAATTTCTTTTGGAGATTTAATAAAGTATCTATCTAGCTAGAAGTGACCTTTTATATCTATTGAGATATGGTCACTTCGTAAACGTTTGACTAATCTTGCTCCTGTTCTCTTTCGCTGCTTGGCCTCTTCCCTTTCTTTCTACCGCTGACTGTCCTCTTAATGCAGGTTACAAGCCCAGGTAAAGGAGAGATTCGTGGCAGATAGTGCTGCACAGGTTGGCGCTGACATAGGAATCTGACAATGAGAGCACTGGTCTTTGGTGCCTGCAGGCCAGCATAGGTGCTGGTATGTGACAAAGGTCCGCATCCCGATGGACCGAGACACCTTCTCCCACATCCGCCTTTGGTGCCCACGCCCCTTTGGCACTTACTCTCAGAACAAAGCGAGGAGTTCTGGCACAGGGAGCAATGTTCTAGCTGTAAATGGAGCCGTGTCTTCCTCCCTCTGCAAAGGCGATCCCCCTTCTGGTGTCAGGAGGGCGGGAGAAGGAGCAGAAGATGGGGGAATTCTAGTGGGTGTGCGGGAGGACACTGTAAAAGTGGAGGATGCGGGCTCAGAGAACACGCCGCCTGAACCTGAGCATAAATCAAGTAACCTCACACAGAGTCATACCCCTATTCCCACCTCAACCGCTCCATCACTCCCCTGTTCTGGGTCCCAAATGGAAGACGGTCGAGTACTATTGGATACCTGGTATGTCATAAAACCAGGAAACACTAAGGAGAAGATTGCCTTCTTTGTGGCACACCAGTTTAGTGGGGCTGGCCAACCCAGACCCAGCGCAATGAAGGTAAGCTGCTAAGCCAAATAAAGATTTGTTTTCTCGTGCTTAATAAAGACTGTATTCTATGTGTTTATGTTTATATATGTTAATGCTGTTGCTATTTGTTTTCATCACAGGTTAAAGGTAACTGGGCGACTGACTGTAGTAGAGCAAAAAGACGAAGAAGATGCTCATCCTATGACCCACCGAACCGTGCCCATGCCTCTGAAATACATCTTAGCCATGGCTCCTCCGAAGCACCCAATATACCTCCTAGCCCAGATCAGCCAGCACTTGATGGGGCCACTGAGACAGACCTGCTGTCAGTGGCTCAGATGGTTGCCTTGGTTGAACAGAGGACAGCCATGGCCCTCCGAGATATTGTGGCTGTTCATGGGACCCAGCAGCAACCCACTACTATTACCAGCCATGAACAGGGCCTTACTACAAACCAGCACCCGTTACTTGAGGGAACAGAATCAGACCCTGCACCTTTGAGGTTTGTGTCTGACAGTCCAAAAGGTCAGCCTTCCAAAGAGGCCAAGGAATCATCTCCTATTCATATTGACCAGGAGCTAGAGGAACAACAAGAGTCATGCCGGGTTGCACAGGCCATTGCACATTTTGAGTCTCAGAACCTGGAGAATCGCCTCCACATTGGTGCTGGTTCAGGAATAGGCTTTTCAAATCGAGAAAGAGAACTGAGGGGAGGACCAGAGCCCAGTATTGTCACCCCTCCTCCACCCCCCAACCACAGCCACGGTGAGGTGAGGATAGCTTTCCGAGTGTCTAATCTGGACCCACGTTCTCAGCTGGAGCCAGCTAGCCGTTCCCGCTGTATGTTTATGAGCTGCGGCGGCGGGAGTAACCAGGCAGCAGCAAGGTCTAAAGAGAAAATCACCTGTGACCTCTACCAGCTTGTCAGTCCCTCTTCAAGAGACCCCAGTAGTCTGCTGCTTGCTGCCACAACTGCTGCCCCCAAAGCAGATGGAGACCTCCATCACTCTGACAGGCAGGCCTGTGGCAGTCCAGAAACAACCCAGGAGCCTCCTTCTGGAGATAAAAAAACGGTGGGTGTGGGTAGAGAGCGAGTGACTGGCTTTCACGTGGAAGTTGTGGTCACAGGTGCTGTGGACCAGTGTGTGTTTTACGGCAAGGACAGCACAGAGAATGTGCAGGAGGAGACTGTGTGTTTTGCTATGCCTGGTGGGGGAGGAAGTGTTGCAAGTGTAGCCAGCTCTACTGACCACTCATCAGATGATCCTCCTCCAGGACAGCTCTTTTTTTTCCCACCCCCACGAGGGGCAGAGGAGGAATGTAAAGCAACCGGTTCTGGCAGGGGGTCAGGATTATGCTCTCTGGACTGTGCACACAGCAGCAACAGCAGCCAAGGAGCAGGGCTCGGTGTGGGCTCAGTAGAGCGGGCACCTCGACCAGACTCTCCCCTAGCCAGTGTTGGAGAAGAGTGTTCAGACCCATCACTGTGTCGCCTCTACCGCCACGTCTCCCATGATTTTTTAGAAATCCGCTTTCAGATTCAGCGGTTGCTTGAACCTCGCCAGTACATGCTGCTGCTCCCTGACCACATTATGGTCAATATCTTTAGTTACCTGCCAACACGCTCCTTGGCAGCCCTCAAGTGCACCTGCCACTACTTCAAGGTGCTGATCGAGACTTATGGAGTGCGGGCAGTGGATTCTCGCTGGAATCAAGACCCTCTATATCGGGATGATCCTTGTAAGCAGTGTAAGCGCCATTACGAGCGCGGGGACGTTTCACTGTGCCGTTGGCACCCTAAACCCTACCACCATGACCTGCCTTATGGACGTTCCTACTGGATGTGCTGCCGGCGAACAGACAAAGACACTCCAGGCTGCCGTGTTGGCCTACATGATAATAACTGGGTCCAGCAGCCTGCTGATGGCTCTCAGCCCATTCGATCCAAGAGAGAGGACCGACGGGAGGAGGCCAGGTAGAAGAGGAAATATGTCGCCTCCCAGATACAACGCTCATCTCCTCTTTCTTAGCCCATGCTATTTCTGCTTTGACAATGAGCATAGAAACGGAGTACCAAGAGAAATCATCACTCCAGGACATTCTTTATTCCACCTCTACTCTCCTTGTCAATATAGGGAGGTTGAGCAGAGAAAAAAGGGAGGTGTGCCACACTCCATGCCTTTTTGGATCCACTCCTACAGAAATTTTATTTTCCCACGGTACTCCAGAGTGGCACCCTTTCAAAAAAGTGCCTACCAGGGTTGGGGTGCCCTCTCACTGCTGTCTGTTTGCCCTGTTTTCATGTTTTTGGGATTACTGCTCAACTCCATAGATGGTTGTCACTGTGACAACTTTGCAGTGTATTTGATCGAGATTAGCATTAAGTGACAAGTAGAAATGTAATGCCCTAGAGCCTGCTTATTGTTCTAAGACTTGGTCCACATTTTGTGTTACACCACGTTTTCCCATAATAGTAATGCTATGGAATCTTACTGGGCTCAGTGCAGCTGATTTAAGAAATTGCCTGTATGGAATCCAACATATGTAAATCCATTCTGTGTGGAATGTTCAGCATTTCTTAGAAATGTGATTGTATGTGGCAAACTTGATATTCCAACGTTCAAGCTCGCTATTTATCTGTCCCGCACCATGCATTTCTATTACTCTGAATGTGCTGTATTTATTATATGTTGATCAGACCCCTGATAATGCTGCTGAAATCATTGCCTGTGTCACTGATATTTTTGAACTAGCCATACTATTGACGGGAGACGGTCTTGCATTCATCACTTTGTGTTTTTTTTTTATTTTTTATTTTTAGCTTGGAGACTTAGTTGACCAGCCGTGAACAAAGTACTTTCTGGTTTACAAAGTATTCTGGGAGATGTAATTTATGGATTAAGATCAGTGGGATCATGTTGCTTTGTATGGCTTGACTGACTGGCTTGTTTGCCTTTTTTGGGCGTGGTGGATGTTTTATTGGGGTGTCAGAATGTTTGCTGTTCCTGTTCCACTACTTTCTCAATTTTAATTGGACTCTGCCACCCCTTTATCATCTGATTGCTTTCCCCAAGCCAGATTTTTTGGGTGTTTTACTTCATTGTTGTTTAACTTTCAATTCTCGCTTCTTTTCCTCATCCGTCCTCCCAAGTCGGCACAGGGCAGTGTTAGTTGGTTTAACGCTTGGAGCATTGGCGGCTTTGGCTACTACAGAAACTACACCAGCCTCCAGCCTTAAATTCCCCTTACCCCGTAATCGCCCTGCAGGATCGAGGCACTAGATACCTCACAGATGATCAAGAGTGTTGGGAGTTTTATAGACTTCATCCATCTTGAAAGGATCTGCCTATAAGGCTTTGTATTGATGTGAAAGGTGATCAGTGCCTGGTGACAGATCTGACTCCTCATTCATGCAAAAAACAAAACCATCCTCCCTAATTTTCCCTGCTTATTGGACACTATAGTGATGCTGAAGCTCTGCATGAAGGTGGGAAACAGGTTGGGTAGTCATGGGAGATATGTCTAGGTGTCAGATACAGTATGTACAACTCTAATGGGAAATATCTGCTTAAATATAAAAGAAGTGATGATTAAAACTGGAAATCCAAATGTTTACTTTGTTTCTGTGTTGTTCAATGACCTCGAAAAACTGGAACTAGTAGTAGTAAATAAATGATGTCACAATGTCAGAACTAAAATCAATTGTGACTTTCTGAGAAGTTCAATGAATGAATGAACCCAGTGAGAGAAATGTCAAAATAACTTGTCAGAAACATGTTATAACACATGTAGTGATACGCCAATACCACCAGATGGCAGTACAGGTAGCCTGACCTTTAGAAATGTTTTTTTTTTAATCCATCAAATCGAAAATAATATTTTAGTAGCACAGATATAGTCGAACCTTTTAGATTGCTGAGTCGTACTAAGAGCTGTACTCTGCATGACGACTGCAACTAACATGACGAGATCATTAGGATCAAACTGCTCTGATGGTTCAGGTGCTTTATGTCTGGATGCTGTCACTCCTACTCGGGTGCAGCACCTAATTTGGGGCCACCACCGCAAAAAATAGACACACTAGTCTATCCTTAAGGTGATTTACTATGGATTGGGAATTGTGTTGTTTAAATTGAGCTCATTGTATTGGATATCATAGGGCATGACCCCCAAAAGTAGACTATAACACCACTATTTTTATTTCCCAGATACAATTGCTAAGACTACTGTACAGTACAATATACAGTATTACTGTACAACATACAACCACATAAGACTTCCAGTCAGATTTTACTTTAAAAAGAAATGTGTGGAGGTTTCAATGTTCCAACTCTGCATCGCTTAAAAAAACTTATAATAATAAGTAAAAAATAAAATAAATAAAATATAAAATAAATAAATAAATAAAATAAAAATAAATAAAATAATACATACACTGCTACAAATTATACAACTAATGTTATTATTATTTGAAAATAACCTAAGCATTTCTTGACACCCTGATTTTATTTTATTTTTTGTGGGGGACATGACACTGTGTCACACCAGAGCAATGTGTACAAATGAGTTGCTTTGCAATAAGATGCAACTTTTACTGTTCACGAGTCCTAGCTGGTGGAATGAACTATTTTGCGAGGTGGGTGTAGATAGTCTCAGTAAGTATTTTTAATTCAAGCAACATAATTGAACTTTCGCAGCAAAATGCATATTCTTAGTATTTATGGTGTTGTTTGACACAAACGAAAACAACATTCAAAACATTACAAATAGAACATGTCAATACATGAGTACCATTTACTTGTCTTTGAGTCTACCTTCCTTCCTGGATCACTTCCATTACTCTCCCTCCTCTCAGCCACTCCATCGATGGTCCACCCACTCTCGTGTTGGTCATCATCCAAATCCAAGATGAGACAAACTTAACTTCTCCAATCCAAAACACACCAGCAAGTCCACCTCTGAAGAAAAACAAAATGAGGACTTAGGAGTGGCCTAGTCAAAGTCTTGACCTGAATCCCATTGAGATGGTGTGGTATGATCTTAAAAAGGTACTTCATGCTGGGAAACCCCCCAACGTGGCTGAAATACAACAATTCTAATCTAACACTGTAATATGGGTCTCATGGAAGCACATTTGAAAATATGTGGCTTTCATTGCTTTTAGCTCTAAAGGTTCCCAACCCCTGATCTAATGTATGACACAGCATATACTGTAGTTTGCTATTGTGCAGGGAGAAATACTGATTGTACTCCCAAAATCAATCTCCTCTAACAACTTGTGCAAAGACTAGTAAAAACATACCTTCCTAGTGCAGTTCACAAACTTTATTGATAGTACAAAAGACCATTCTTTGTGGATGTATGTGGTGCAAAGAGCATGTGTTAAGCCGATTTATCCCTCAGCATAAAAAACTTGCACATTTCATAAACACACATCAACCAGAATACACAGAGAAAACAAATGCATTTACACATCTCAATTCAAAATGGCATGACATAAACTTTAAATAAGTGGATAATTTCGCCACCCTGATCACACGGCAAGTCTAACTCTGAAAAATTCTAGCCTAAAACTTATACCTCATAGAGCATGGCTCAACTACATCTCTGCTTCAAAATTATAAACCTCAACTCCCTCAGCTAGGTTGTAAAATTTCATAGATTTGCACGTGTTTACCTAATGTTGTAGCCAGTAAATGTAAATACTGTATTTTTTCATTTGAGTTATTGTAAAAGCCATGACAGCTACCAAATTTATATTTTATTGGTTAAATGGGGGCCGCACAGGAGATCTGGAAGACTTAGTTTCAAATCTCCAGTGAGCATCTCTGTGTGGAGTTTGCATGTTCTCCGTGCGTTTCTCCCAAAACTTTTTTTCTTTCCAAAAACATGCATGTTAGGTTAATTGGCTACTCTAAATTGTCCATAGGTATGAATGTTTGACTGCCGACCAGTCCAGGGTGTACCCCGCCTCTTGCCCGAAGTCAGCATGGGATAGACTGGGATAGATTTTAACATGTTAAAATGTGTTACAGAAAGTACTCACCATCACATTCTGAAAATGGTTGTGGTGCTCACAATTAAGGAAATTTTGACCATTCTAATAAATCCTCATAAATTCTCACATTATCTTTATTCTAGTCATTCATCTTCCAACACTTTTCCCATTCAGGTTCACTGGTGAGAGGGTGATAAGCAGAGGACGCCGTGCACTGGTCATCTACGCTTTTGAGGCATTGGGAGGAGTATGTCCATGCAAGCATTTGAGAACATGAAAACGCCACACCTAGGAGGACCTGGTAGAGCGTTCTAGTTAACTCTAAATGTAGCATAGATCTGCATTCAAGTGATGAGCTTGCGCCACTCATGTTTTATAGTCTTAATTTGCCATTGCCACGTGCTATTTCCAGCTCCAGTGTGTAGTCACAGTATGTATACTTAATATTTCACATTTAAAAACACACCTACTAACAGTTGGTGTAACCCTATTGTAATGTTTGACTGCACTTATTGTAGCAAAAACTACAAAAGTATGTAATTGTGATTAACCGATTTACATTCAAATGTCCTAAGCTTGAAAAATTCATAACACACACATTATGGTATATTTTGAAACATGACTTCCAACAGATCAAACATATAGAACCATAGGAACATTTCTCACATATGTGAAAAAACACCCATTGCTGTAGTTTCACTAGGACGGTTCTATTTAGGCAATGTAAGGCTTAACTGGTTGTAATCAAGCCAGCTAATGTGATTAGTCTATTTGAACCAAATAACTACGTCCTTTTTGGTTAACTGGTTGCGTAATTAAGGGGCTGAGGACAATGTCACACTAGGCTGGTTGCAGTTAAATACAAATAAATACAATGTTCAGTTTAACCTCACAGATAAAACAAAATTCAATACAAAAACATTTGAAAAATCACATTGCAAAGGAAATACTTCACACCATTTACCATCACTGGTTCTGCAACACTGAATGAAATGGTTGGACTATTAGAAGTGGGCGTTTGAATCTTGCAGTACCGGAAAAAAAGAACCATTAAAGCTGCTGTATGTCACCTGTTATATATGAGCCCACCAATGGCTAGTATTCAATAAAAAGTATATTTATATCAGTTAACTAAATAAAAATTGGCTTTGGTTGGCTCAGTGAATGTCTGATATCCACATACACCAGTGCTTTTTTAAATAGTGGGTCGGGGGTTGGGCGGTGAACCAGGAGGGCCGCGAGAAGCAGCGAGTACTTTCAATGTTAGTGTAAACCTACTAGCATGTCCAAATTTATCATTCACAACATGCAATTTGTCTCGTGAATACACTAGTATGCTTCACAGCTCTCCATTTTGTTGCATTTCCCTGGTTTTAGTTTCAAGTACAGTTTGTGCAGTACAGATAAATAGATATCAGTTTGTCAGTAGTATTTCAATTTTCAGTCATGTTGATGGTATGATAGGTTATACATTCAATAGCTAACGTTAGTTGCTAAACTTTGTCAAATCGCTATCACTAGCTGATGTGTTACCTAGAGCATAAATGCTGCAAGCAGGGGGAGGTCAGTATATGCTTACAGTATGTTTGAATGTTGGCGCCCCCTGGGCATCCTATCTGACATACAGCAGCTTTAATATTTGAAGCCCTTTAATTTAAACTGGTATCGTATACTGAATATTAGTTTATCAACAAAAGTACAACCAAAACTTTGCAACTGGCTATTCAGGTTTCTCAAAGCCATGCAAGTAAATAGATGAAGGTGCAAGTTCCTGTATGTCAACTTACACACTTAAAACAAAAGCTATCAAATGACTTCATTGCTGAGAGCCACACAAGATGAGAATACATTCAGACGCATTCAATTAAATTCAGACCTCCATCTTGACCCATTCGAATAAACGTTAAATGTGTGTCTGCAGCTATGGTGTGGTGGCAATCATGACTACTGAAAATGTAACTCCTAGGTGAAGCTCATCTATGTGATTCCATTCAAGCTACTCATCCAGAACACAGCCTTCTTTGGCTCTTCTCAGTCTGGACAGGATGTGTTTCTTCGGGAACTTGAGAGTGGTGCACCCAAACTGACTGACCCCGCCCGTGTCTCCAGGGAGTTTCTCACGTCTCTGCACCCAGCTGCGCCAGCCAGGTTTCCAACAGTACACACTGTCATAAAATCGGGCGCCGTTTTCCCCACCCAAAACATAAATCCTCCGTTTCCACCGGGCCACCCCCCCAGCTGCAATCCGCCGTGGCAGGCCTGGGAAAAGTACAGGGCTCGGAGCTCTGTCGCTGCCCCCACCTGAAACCCCGCGCTGTTCTGCAGAGACAGTCACCCCTCCCCCAGTCACCTCCCGCTCCATGCCAAACGCCCTGCCCTCCCGAAAAAACAGCACACGGCCAGTAGCATCTAAAGTCTCCAGATTTGTGTAGTTTCCATCAAGGAACTTAGTGGTATCCCTTGTGTATCCCCCGATGGCACAGACTCCTCCTCGCACTGCTACACCTCCAGCAAGGCATGTGGCGCCAGAGTCCAGAGCCACACGAGTCCAGCAGTCTGTCAGGGTGTGATAAATAAGAACCCCCGAGTGGACCACGGCGCGGTTTTGTTCAAGCGTGGTTCCACCTAAAAGGTAGAGTCGACCCCGCAGAGCTGCACAGGCAAAAGCACGCAGGGGGACTGGTAATCGAGGACCTGGTGCCCACTTAAGTGTCGCCAGTTCCAGCATCTCACTGGAGTCCAAAAGTGCTGAACGATTGCTGCCCCCTAAGGCATAGAGAAAATCTCCACAGCCCAGTAGCCCCAACATACACCGGGGTAGGCCCATTGAAGGACGCTCTACCCAGCGATTCAAAACAGCATCGTATTCATGGAGAGCAGCAGACACCGAGCCCGTCCCCAGAATCCCTCCAGCCACAAACAGCCTGTCGCCCACAGCCGTGCAGCCAGGACTCACCAGTGAGTCTAATGCTGCCAGCTTCTCCCACTTCCCTGTCCGCGGATCAAAGCAGTCCACGGTGTAGTCTCGTGCAACTAAATTCTCAACTTCTCTTGGCGACAGATCCACACACACTATTTTCTTCTCAAACATCCCTTCCCTTGGACGTAGAGGCCCCCCAAGACCCCCAACAGCTGCAGCGGGACCCAACTCCTGGCTCAGTCTTCGACTCTCCTCCTGTGACAGCAGCCCTGGTCGCAGGTGGTGAAGCAGAGTTGGCATGTGGGCATAACGATCCAACGGCTTGTGTTCAGCCCATCGGCGTGCAGCATCATAGACCTCCGCCTCAGATTCTACCCCCAAGCGGTCAGAGCTCAGAAGGCTGCCTAAGGTGCCATGGTCAAGTAGAAGGAAGTCCTTATGGCGGGACACCCGGGGAAAGTGTTGGGCTACCAGCCTGAGGGAGGCACGTAGAAGCAGCTGGTCATGGTGAGATCGAGCTAGAGAGTACATCCCCAGACAGTTGTCCACTGAGAGGTGCTCAAACAAAAATCTGCAGAGCAATGGTTGAAGCAGAGAAGAGAAGACAAACATAATTAAAATGTAAATGAAAAGAAGTGGACCCACACATGAGGTCACATGGGGTCACCTGGAGCACAAGTCCTGTAGAGGCATGACCTGAAGGCGATTGGCGGCCACGAATAGATCCTCAGCAGTTTCCAGCGACAGCCCGGCCTCTCCAGTATACACAAAATGGATGACGGTCTCCATGACAGATGGTGTCACTTCTTCCAGTCGGATCTCCGTGAGGCGAGACTCCACTAGAGGACTGGTAAACATGGCCCGGAAGTATGGGCTCACAGCTGCTAGCAGCACCCTAAACAGATGAGGGAGAAGGCAAAAAGATGTCAGCTTGTGAAGTCGTCAAGTATTCATCCAACACTTTTTGTCACTTTCCTTATTTTCTTTACTATCCTGTTGTAGTATAGTAGTGCACGTGTGCCTGTCCCACTAAGGGCACAAATCCCAGAAAGGCAAAATACACCTAGGACAGATCGCCAGCCAATCATGAATGGATCGCGTGGGTTACAACATTTCATCACTCCCACAAATTAATCGAAACCTAACAAATTAATCACTTGTTCAATTAATCAAACACATGCTCAGTATTGGCCACACCTGTCTCAATCGCTTGACTGTCACAACCATCACTAAGTAGAAACATCATATTGTAACATCTACGGGATGTTGCAAGGATGACAAGCATGTGGTTCATCAACAATATCTTATTTGCAAAAACAAAATAGGCTATTGTTGACTGAACCATGCCATTATTAAAACAACATCAGTAACCGTCCTCCTTGGACCACACCAACACAGTCAGGACTCATGTCACATTTATGGCTTCATACAGCATCAGAAATCACTAAATTCTTTACCATTACACATAACTGCCACATCGCTATAGTATACTTGAGCATGTTAAATGATTTGCTCCTATGAAACTGAAAGTAATAACTAAGTATGCATCCATCCATCTTCTATCCTCATTAAGGTTGCGGGGGTACTCTAGCTAACTTCGGGCGAGAGGAAGTGTACACCCTGGACTGGTCACCAGCCAATCACAGGGCACATATATAAACAAACATTCACACTCACAATCATACATAAGGACAATGTTTATGTTTTTGGAATGTGGGAGAAAACCAGAGTACCCAGAGAAAACCCATGCACGCACGGGGAGAACATGCAAACTCCACATAGAGATGCCCAACGGAGATTCAAACCTAGATCTTTCAGACCTCCTGACTGTGTGGTCAACATGCTAACCGCTCGACCGATATCCAAATGTGGTCAATATCTAAGCAGTGTAGTGTATTTTGTTGGTAACACTTTACGATAAGGTACACAAAATAGTAATACCAGTAGTAGTGACAGTAGTAATAGTAACAGTAGTTGAGGAACAAACTTACCTAACACTAACCACTACTGATTAGTTCCACAGTAACTACTTTAAATGTATGCGCCTTTGTTTCTCATTAACTACTGTACTCATTAGTTCCTCATCAGGTCTTCATTAGTTCTTCAGTAACTACGGTACTCATTAGTTCTCCAGTAACTACTGTATCTTTGTTTACCTTACTGTAAAGAGATATTTTTAGATTCTTTGTTGCCATGTCTTTTCATTCTTGTATATGGTGTTTGTATTACTCTATTTTATGACATGTTCTGTGTACAGTATGCATTGTAGGAACGGCACTCGTTCATAATACGTTCATTGGCCGCTCTGTTGATTATAGTGAGGAAAAGACCAACTTGATGATTCTATATTTGGACAGTCTTCCATCTCGGTGAGGGATTATTGGCTAAATTACAATTAAACTCAAATATACAATCATTGTGATGCATGTGGTTACTGTGCCTGCTCTTGGATTTTACTCTTGCCACTCTCCATGCGCTTGTTTTCTTCAAGTACTGCGCTTTCCTCCCGCAGTCCAAAAATATTCACCTTATGTTAACTGGATACTCTTAGGGATGATCCACATTTGAAATGTTTTCATGTCAAAACAGCAAAGTATTTTATCATTTCAGCCTCCCACTTTCCAAATGTTGAGCTAATTGGAGAGCCTAAATTGTCTTTAGATGTGAATAGGAGTGTTAATGGTTATCTATGTGTGCCCTGTGATTAATATGCACAAACTACAAAATGTTTTTGGTAGTGTGGATGTCTTTGCTGATTTTGCTTTTGTGGCATTGAAACTTTGATTCAAATAGTAAACAAAAGTAATAATCTTTTTGTAAGAGAACAAATGCACAACATGAGGCAATCACAAGGCCTCTTGTAAAAACACTCAATAAAAAGGGGCTTATCAACTTTCATATCTGCCAAGTTAGGCTAAAATATGAGGCTATAACATTACAATTTAAGAGTCGTTTGGTAGCCAAGCCAAAAGAGCAGAACTTCCTATCACGGGTTAGACTAATAATGACAAGCTGTACAGAAAATGAAAACATGGAGGTTTTCAAAACTAGTTTGGCAAGCATACCTGTGACACATGAACTTCTTTCCCTCAACAAGTAGGGTCACGTCACACAGCTGCTGAGCATCCAGGAGCTGCTTCAAACCTGAGAAGTGGACAGCGAGGGAGGTCAGATACAGATGTGGTGCTAGCCTGTGACTCAATCTGCACACTTAGTATTTAGAGTGCATAAATGCATTCAACCTATGTTTACGTATGTGCACACACAGTGCACTCAGTACCTGGATGTTGCACTCAACAAGGCCAAAATGGTGAGTGCCCAGTCATGAACAGTATTGCCTCACCATTTTGGCTGTGTAGCAGAAGGCGAGGGGAGTAATATACACTCTAATAGCTCAGGTCGTTTTCATTCTAATAACGTCTTATGTGGGCCATCAGGACACACACAAACCTTCACACTTACAAAGCACAATTAGAGTTGCACAACACTTAGATGGGACTCAAAGAAAAATCAAGAGAAACACAATGGATTAATTCTTCTCACTCATACCATTTTAACTCTCTAGTCACACAAACCTAACTTTCACTTCCCAGGGACACAAGCTTAAGTTCGTCTTTTTAGAGGGGCGCAACAACTACTATATATACACACAGTATGTGCTCTCATTCTGAGCTCTCCTTCAGTCTTTGGCAGTGACGAAAGGATTTCAGCTCTGTAACCAAATACATAGGTTTTATTTTTTTAAATACAATTTGGTAGTAGCCTTTTGTAATAAGCACACAGTGTGCCAAGTATATTTGATATAAGTGTAATGACGGAAGTATTGGATTTGAAACAGGGAGCTAAAAAAAAGCACTACTTTACGATCATGTCCCTGAGCCTGTCTCACCATGAGTGATGTAGTCCCCCAATGGAGTGGTGCTGTCATCCGGGAAGTCCTCCTCTTCTGAGTCACTGTCGGACAGAGGTTCTCCTCCTCCTCCGTCCCCGTCCTGCCATGGCTGGGGGCGCCATGTGACTGTGCCCCCACGCACAGCATTCATCTAAGGTGTAATAACACACAGTCCATAAGATCTTACCAACACAGAGGTGCTATAGATGTTTCATTCCAATTGTTTTGCTAGTCAAAGTTCATGATAGCTTAGGAATACTGGTGATGGTGATGATCTGTCATGTATGAGACAATAAATACTACTGTCGTCGTACCAGACTTTAAATTTACTAAAAGTGTCAGGTTAGTAGTTGTGTTTGTCGCTAACACTACCTTTGCTCTTCTTCTTGTTTCCACTTTGAAGGCCGGTTGTGTCTCACTTCAACATAAATATTGAATGTGAAGCAGGTCGGAGCGGGGGCTTGTTTGTACCCGAAAACCCGCTTATTTTGGTTTTTTTTTTTCCACAATACTGCGTTGTCTTTCTTGGTCCCCACCTGGGTGTTGTGGTGCTCCGGGCTCAACCGACAGACTCGTTTGGCCTGCGGTGAAGAAGCGTCAGACTACACGCTGCTCATCCAGCCCCTTTCACAACATCACCAGCGGATATAGCAAACATTAGCATTCTGCTCCTGTTCATAACGCCTTCTGCTTGATGTCACTCCACCGAGGCACGGGTTCCCATGGGTGAGGCTCAATGGTGAAAGACTTTGGATTGAATTGCACCGTATGCCTAAAACACCATCTTGCGCTGAGTTGTGGTCTAGCCCGCCGCACTTGACATGTCTCAACCGGATCACCGCAGTGCTTAGTTTCCGCTCACCTGATTGGCTGACCTTTAGCTCGTGACGATCGCTCGCGTTTTTTCCGCTACTGTTAAAATATTAATATTCCTACTCTTGTTGTGTTAAAATGTGTAAAAAATATATTTATAGCATTGTATTGTATGAAAAAATATTTTTGATAAATACAGTTTATATTTAAAAAAAGATTGTGCCTAGGAAACGTTGAAGTTTTACATTTCTGCTTCCGGAGTAGTGCTGCATTTTGGTACAGCGCCCGTGTAGTTTCTAACAGAACTCTACGCTTTTCAGACAATGACCTACGAATGGCTTTAATAGCCTTAAAATGAATAATTACGTCATCTTCTTTTTCAACACGTCATATTTTACATAGTCTGCTATAAAATATGATAAATTTGCGTTGGAAAGCCGTGTTCTTAAGCACACAATCCCACCGTTCTTGCAATTCCAGCGTTCAATGAACGCAACACCGTACCGTCTGTTAAACATGGCGACATGCTTATTTACAAGTGCTACAACTAAAAGCTTTCTTGTGCTGACGCCGGTGGTACGCCGTTACTCGACAAAGAAGATAGGGTTCGTCGTTCCTCGTCGCTTTTCTCATGGATTTCGGAGCAGCTTGTATGGCCATGTCCGTGAAGGCTACAGTGACAAGCCGGAGTTGGACATGAGAGCGGTGTGTGAAGACACGGACAAAGTCATAGCTAATGTAGAGAGCAGGAAGGGCGAGCTAAGCGGCGAAGACGTCAGGCTAATTGTAAGTGTTGTCCAAACAATAGAAGGATATGCACATTGCTGGAATAATGTGTCCCCCCCGTATTGCAGGCGTGTGTGTGGCAGCAGCTCCAGGCAATAAGAGCAGAAATCTCAGAGCTGGAGCAGCAGAAGCAGCAGATCAGTGGAACAGTCAAAGCTTTAGTGGTCAGTAAAGATTTGGGTTGTTTCATACAGTTCCAATTGAACCCAAAAGACTTGTAACTTTTGCTGTAAATTGTATTTGTTTGTAGATTTTATAGACTGGCAATTCCACAAACTGAAAGTGCCCATCTATTGAAAGTTTGTGTTTAAAAGTTTTCCAATATACTGTATGTTGAATAGATTTTTTTTTAGGCCAGTTTACCATAATGGTAGTGGGTTTGGGGGGTTTAGTATACATGCAAATACATAAATAGATAAGATACTTTATTAATCTCCAAGAGAAAATCATATTTCCAGCAGCAAATGCAATAAAGTTTGCAAGAGCATCATGCCCGATGAAAAATTACATATTTCAGTGACACCCCCCAAATTCACCCAGTATATATGTAGGAAAAATATAAAATTGCACCGATTTTGGTGGAGTTGTCTACCATGACAGGGAGCAAATTATTCTCAATTAAATTATTCTCTCAACTGGTGTTTGCAAATAAACAGGAAGTTGGCCATTTCTGTTTGGGTTAGCCTCTTTGGGGCACAAACCACCGGGTCATACATTGACAAACGTATCCTAGAGACATTGACCAGTCCATCCAGGCTTTAGCGGACTGCTTTGTGATTGTCACAGCAAATTTTTTCAATATGCTGCACAAAGTTGTTTTGAGGATTATGTTTTTCAATGATTTTGCATTAGCTTGTGACTTAATGAATTTGTTAGCAACATAGTGTGCAACACCAAAAGGCATATTTAAACAAATCGAAGATAGAAGATATGTACTGTGTGTATATGTATATGTGTGTGTGTGTATATGTATATGTGTGTGTGTGTGTATATGTATATGTGTGTGTGTGTGTATGTATATGTGTGTGTGTGTATATATATATGTATGTGTGTGTATATATATATATATATATATATATATATGTATGTGTGTGTATATATATATATATATGTGTATGTGT